>JAFMSR010000004.1:3681230-3946230 GCA_022818135.1 Saxidomus purpurata
TACGCATGTGCTCGTAACGAAATTTCAAAAAAAAACTTTTTGTGTCGTAGATGAAGATATAAATCATACATAGTAGGCCTCTAACAGTCCCAGTGGTTATGTCTCGAAAGGTTTATCGTCAAAGGTTATTAAATAGCCTACAGGTGAAGATACGGCACTATCAATTAATAGTACAGTTACAAACTGGTTTGTGCGATGAGATTATGGTCGGAGTGTATTCTCAATAGATCATTCATTATGTCAAAGTTTGTGGAACATCAAATTTAAACAGACAATTGTCATCACCATTCCTTTCCGTTTCATTCTTTCAGCAAAATCGACCAGTTCAGATGTTAAAATAAGTTTCCGTGCCTTTGGGACCAGTTTCATTCAATTAAATGATCAAATAATCAAAGCGTAGGAGATTTAATCAAAGTGTCTGATTCATAAATTAATAAGTGTTATCACCGCGATAATGCGCTATTTCTCTTGTGGGTGACTGTTCAATATTGCAATAACATATGATACACTAAGGATCAAGGGTACTCATTCTCCATTAAAATATATTCCATATTTAACTTCCGATTTCAATAGCATTGCTCACTTAATTTTTAATTATGTATAAATGCGAATGTGGTGTTTTTTTTCATTATTCATTCATATCATAGGGAAATATTTGTTAAAAAAATCTTATCTACTTTAATTTAGAAATTAATCACGTTACGTCCTGAAAAATTAATGAAAGTAAATTATAATGCAATATGGGATTGAAGCAACGGGATTTGAACCCATTAAAAGTATAATTTGTCAAAAAGCGGTACTTCAGTGGAAGTCACATTGTATCAATTTTTCAAAAGCATAAATTTTAAATGGAAGATGCAATAAGGAATGAAGTTCCCATATCTAAGCAAAAACACAAATGAAATGTTCCATTTCACATGTTTGTTTGCCGACATTTATAAAATGACAGAAATTGAAGTTTCAACAGGAAGTTAGACATGTCGGGCTTAAAAAAACTCATTAACGAAAAATAAATATCATGCACGAACTTCTGTTGTAGGAAAGTGACAACTTTAACATTAAAACTATGTATACTCGTATCATATTTAGGACAACATTTATCTTTGCCTTATATTCTTGTATTCAATGGCACAATAATGCATTTCTACGAGTGTGTGGTGTGGGAGGTCATACATAAATATGTCAATGTAATTCATATGTTTTGTATTTCTTTATTTGAAATGTTTTCTTTAATCTGTTATTTAGTAAAATCCAGAATATTTCTTGATCATAAATTTTGCTTTCACACAATTCACGACGAACGCAGGTTATTTTGTGTGTATGTTTCCGTGAAAACAAAAAAACAAAAATAATATCAAACAGGGAATGCCACGTACCAAAAACGCAGCCTCCCCAAAACGAACCCCACAGCACCCAGAAGTGCCACCACCAACACCACACACACACACACACACCACCAATCATGCCCACCATATCTACCCCCCTACACCAGTTTCCTCCTAAGAAATCAGTACACCTATCTCACGTAAAACACCGTCCGCGGAGCTATTATTCGCAAAATATATGTCGTGAGAAGGCTATCGAAAGGTTGAATAAAGGGCTACATTTGGACGAAATCCAACCTTAGTCAGTTGTTGTTTACTTGTTTATTTCTGTCTTCAAGTGTTTTCTGATAGTTATGCTGTCATTCCGGATTGCTTCCATACTTTTGTGTATATAAATGTAGCAGATGTATATTTTATGGCAATACAGTTTCTCATTTGTAATTCCAGACAGTTCAATTTGAATTGTAATGACAAATCTTTTGTAGGCAATGTCACAAAGTGCACGTCACCTAGTACAAATACACGGAGTGCACATTCAAAACTGGGTTCACTCCGTGCATGTTATTAGAAAATGACAGAAGACCCACGTATGACTGAGTCACTCGGTAAAACATTAATGAAGGAATAGGCGAAAACAAGTTCTGGAACTCACTAAGTTCTGTAACTCTGGAACTCAATAAGTTCTGGAACTCTTTAAGCTCAGGCCCCGTACTTATGATAGTTTTTTTAGCACAATCTCATGCTCAAGTAATATGTGGTCAACTCAAGTCATATATCTCTTAACACAGTCGGGTTTAATATGAAGATTCATACGTTTAGAGCATAATAAAAAGTATTGATTATTGTAACGGAACCCGACATTGTTAAAATGATATTAAAGATTTATTAAAGATAATATAACTTGACATTGTTTTCAAATTACTTGAGCATGATTTCGTGCTGAACATGAGATTGTGCTCAATATACTTTTATAAGCAAGAGGCCTGGACTCAATAGTGAGTAACGTGAAGTTACGTTAGAGGTAACAAGTACACTTCTCATACAGATCATTTACCCTTTTAAGTGTCGGAACAGAGGAAGTTTTTGGAAATATTCCTTCACCTGCCCAAAAGGCCAACTGAGTCGTTACCGTTTGAAGTATACAGAGAAACAAAATATGGCCTTTATTGGCAGGTGATCTTTTGTTGAGAACTTTTTTCAAAGCCAAACTAGATGTGAGAATGTGCGTACTATGTTGATCTAAACCGGGACCTCGCAGTAATAATGACTATTGAAAACTGGCCTTATGGCGGAAGTGATGCTGCTTTTGTGACCACTACAGATGATTGAACTGCATGGATTGTACACTCGTATCATAATCTGCACTGTTTACTATCCAGTCAGTATATTTGAAGTGATTTCCCTCACACCCGCTTTAAGTACCGTCTAAACTTAAAATGGACAAGTCATATTTTGAAATGTAACAATTCAAGGATTAATACCAGCAAACATCGTGTTGCTTACTCGCCAAATGTTGATATTTCGTTAATAATGGTCAACTAAAGTCTTGAAATATCATCTATTATTATAATGGGCAATGAAATCAGACTGTATTTTGTCTCTGGCGTATTACAATGATTACTGTCTCCTCATAGAAATACTAAAATGGCAATTTAAATTAATTGGACAATATTTTATAGACCTTGTATCTCTGTATTGAATCTTATCACGCAAAATATATATATTCACATCGTCTTAAACTTTACAACTAGTACTCACAATAAAACACGTCAAATTATACTGGCCTTTTACAACTTAATTCATAGGAATTTACTTTTAAAAAATGGTCCTACAATAAAAATAATAATAAAGAGGTTAAATATATCGATATAATAAACTAATAGAAATAATACGCTCTAGGGCTTGCTATGTTTAGTGGTTAGCACTAGAAGGGCTGCAGTTAGTGCATATAGATTCGTCATACAAGTGAAGTCAACTGCAGTTAGTGCATACAGATTCGTCATACTTGTGACGCAGTTAGTGCATACCGATTCGTAATACAAGTGAAGTCAACTGCAGATTCGTCAAACTAGCGACTGCAGTTAGTGCATACTGATCCGTCATACTAATTAAGTGATTGCAAATAGTGCATACAGATTCGTCATACTAGTGACTGCAGTCAGTGCACAGATTCGTCATACTTATTAAGTGAATGCAGTTACTGCATACTGATTCGTCATACTAATTAAGTGACTGCGGTGCCGTTCGTCATAAGAGTGAGTTAGTGCATACTGATTCGTCATACTAATTAAGTGACTGCAGTTAGTGCATACAGATTCATCATACAAGTGAAGTCAACTGCAGTTAGTGCATACTGATTCGTCATACTAATTAAGTGACTGCAGTTAGTGCATACAGATTCGTCATACTAATTAAGTGACTGCAGTTAGTGCATACTGATTCGTCATGCAAGTGAAGTCAACTGCAGTTCGTGCACACAGATTCGCCATACTAATTAAGTGACTGCAGTTAATGCACAAAGATTTGTCACACTAGTGACTGCAGAAAGTGCATACAAATTTGTCATACAAGTGACTGCAGTGGCGTAGGAGAATTGTCTGTCCGTACTTTGTTGAAAAGCTCGGTACTTGGCATGGGAGAATTGTCTGTCCGTATATCCTTAAAAAGCTCGGTTCATGGGAGACAAGTATGCTGGTACATCGTTTAAAAGCTCGGTACGTGGGAGAATTGTCTGTCTGTACTTCGTAAAAAAGCTCGGTACGCGAAAGAATTTACTGTCGGTACATCCTGAAAAGCTCCGTACGTGGGAGAATTGTCTGTCGCTACTTCGATGAAAAGCTCGGTACGTGGCGTGGGAAAATCGTAAATGCCAAAGTCAGATAGATGACACATGATTAACAAAATGATTTGGAAAAAGAGAGACGAAATATGTTAGATAAACGAGTTTGGAAAGAGAAAAGGTAATCTGTTTTGTAGAAGACACGTTTGTTCATGTATGCAACTCAGTGATCGTATAGTCCAATATTTGTTAGCGAAGTAGATCCAACGTATAAGGTTGAATAAGGCAAATATCTTAACTCTCAATAGATGTCAGTTTGCTTTTTAACTGGCGAAGAAACGGCGTTATTTTTTCATCTTAAAATACAAAACGACCAAAATGAATAACATTTGAATATATGAGAACAGCCAATAAAATTAATTATAAAATATGTCCTAGTTTAGTAAGCTTACGTCAGCATTGGGTTTCGTATTTAAAAAACACTGAAGGCTGATTATTTGCTGTATATATATCCTTCTGACACTTTTAAGATACCAAAGGATTTTCATTAATGTAGGTAAACACACCATTCTTTATGTTACAAGGTAAACTGAAGGTAAAATCTATACACCACACAACATATGCGTTTGACACGGCAATATCATGTGATGGAGTTTATTTCAAGAAAGTATCGTAAAGATATCTGACATGTGATAGAGTTTATTCAAGAAAGTATCGTGAAGATCAGAGACAGACTTTGCGTGACACACTTATCTATAAATAAAAAACATGGCGCTGTTAGTAATTTATGTCCGTTAAATGACACAACTGAGCATAAAGTATTTAATATTACATTACCCCTTTAATGATCTGACATAGTCAAAATAACATGCAAATTTAGAATTAATGTTAAGCGGTTCTGTGTCTTCTATGTGAGACAAACTTGATCGAAAGGTGAATATATAGAAGATACAAATATATATTATAAAATAATCGAAGGGAAATGCGAATTCTAACTCCCAAAATATTATCCCACGCACTCTATTAACCAACGAATCAGCAGTAAAGACATCGTAGCCCTTAACATAAGCATGTTTTAGCATAATATGACACTTATAGGGTAAATTTTAAATTATCGTTTTACACGTTGGTCACGACCGTACCCAGTACTAGTTTTTCCAGGAAGCAGAAACGATATTGTCTCGATAAGCTTCAAACTTTCTTCACAATCGAGCTAAAATAAATTAGTCTAAAAAACATGTGGCCCATTTTGAATCTTAAACCTCACCAGTCATTCACATCTAGGATAATTTAAAATGTATCCTTTAAACTTAACTTGCCAATGGATTTAATATTATACGACCAGACTTTGAGAAATATTAACACTAATCACCTCTGACCTTTGATGAATCTAATTTTGTCACCCACTAACAACCTATTGAATGTTCAGAAAAAAATAGAAACAAGACTTTCTTTGAATGTCTTACTACAGCAGAAGCTGACCGAATGGTCTACCATAGCAATGTGGGTAGTGTCCTTGGGCAAGACACAAATAACTCAACATTGCCTCTCCGAGGCAATTCCATCTGGAATGAGTCTCGAGTGCGATAAATCTAAATTGTAAGAACTTGTTTCGCAATTGAGAGTAAATAAATTAGCATAAATTAAAACAGCAGAAGCATCGTTAATAAAGTAGCAAACAGTGTACTCAATCTACAACTATATTTTTTGCAATGAAATTACTGTTTACTACGGCTATGTCTTAAAAGAACATGCCCTATAACTGATGTCAAACTAAATAACCTCCAAAATATAAATATTATAATCTTTGGAAGTATTATAACTTAACCTAGAAGTTTCAGCTATGCATTCCCAGTCATTATCGATAAAATCAGCGGTTTAAAATATACTACAGCACCGTAAACCATTCAATAGTCTATGTAGAGTTGTTGTTATACAGTTAGGTGGATGCTATTTATTACATGAAGCCTCTATATTGATAAATTGTGGTAAAATTCTGCATTTTTGGCCATTGGTTCTTGTTTGAAATTGTATTTATTTAGCATTTTACGTTCATTGAACACATAATATATGTTTCGAGAATTTAATTTGCTAGTTGTAGGGAGGCACCCCTTTAAACAATATAAAAATAAAAGTAGAAACATCAAACCTTTTACATTTCTAAAGCTATACATTGAACATAGTTAACCCATTCTATAAATCTTACTTCTTTCGGTATAATTACATTCAGGTTTTTAAGATGATGTGCAACACTTATATCATACCTCACTGTCATTTGAAGGGCAATATCATTGGGATCCTGTACGAAAACTCTGAGCCTTTTCTGTACAGAGTCTGTGCCAATTCTGGACAGAATGCATACATATCTTCTGTTTTATGTACAGAGCAGACAAAGACACAGAATCTGACGTAACATCTGCATAGAAAGGGCTTTATTTTCTGTACAGAATCGTAGTGAACCAGATTTTTGTCTGTGCTGATTATTGCATCGGTAGAATATTTGCTCTTTTCATTTTACAAGACAGATATTTAGTGTTTTGTCTGTACAGATTATGGTCATATTTGGTTCACAACTATGACAGGATATGGCCAAAAATATCAACAATGCATTGCGACAAATGGCTGCCAGTGAAACGTTTACACATGTTTACTCAGATCTGCAAAAATACATGGAATTAAATAAAGGTACTTGGTACCCTACAAGTTGCAATGGGATTTCTTACCTGGAACAGGATTAAAGTGCAAAAATCATGCATGGAAGTTAGAAAAATACATGGTTCGCGAAAACTGCACACACTGTGGTAGAAATTCACAACCACTTTTCTGTACAGAAATTAATATGCTACAATTTTTTTCTGTACAGACAATTATCATGCTATTTTCTGCCCAGATGTTTTTTGACCTAATTTAAATATTTAAAAAATACTGTACAGCTTTTGTTCTTTGTCTACATATCAAAAATGTATTTATACAATTCTGGTTCAACTCTGTTTCAATGAACCAGAATATTTTCTGTACAGAATATGTACAGACTTTTTGTATATAAGTCTGTACATAATCTGGTTCCAATCTGCCCAGACTTTTCGTACAGGATTGGAGATTGTGCTTACAGAAAAGCTTTCCATGTCTCGTCTTGAATATTTAAATTCGAAATAGGTTCGTCTAGTATTTCATATAATTTTCATTGGACACTCCCTAAAACTGGTGTCAAAATGAAATACTTCAAAAGCATAAGTAACAGAATATTTGCAACTTTAATTTGTTAACCTAAAAGTTTAATCTACAATCGATAAAATCAGCGTTTTAAAATATGCTCTAGTACCATAAACATTCGGTAATCTATCAGTGTTGTTGTTGTTGTACAATTAATGGGTGGATAGCGATCTTTTACCCAATGCTATTTTGAGTATTTGTGCTAAAATTAAGCATTTTCGATATACATGTTTGTTGTTCTTTAACATTGTATTTATTCATTTAAAACATAATTAATTTCTATTTCGAGGATATAATCTGTTAGATATAAAGAGTACCCCTTCAATCGGATCACGATTTATGAAAACAGTAACAGTTCTTTTAGCTATTTCAGACGCTAAAATATTTGCTTTCAATTAAGCATCTCACGGTTAAATAGAATGTTATTGCAATAGCAAATACTCCTGAACATTTTGAAGAGCCAATTCAGCACAAATCTACTCAACAAACAGTGAAGATACGGTTCCATTTATATAACATAAAAATCTCAACACGGTTTGTTGACGTGTACATCAGGTTAACATTCATAAGTATATGATGTTTTAGAACACGTTATTTAGTTAGCAAAGGTATAATTCATTTAGCAAATGTATCAAATTTATTTCGCATTTAGCGTTGAACATTGATAACAAATGATAGCGTTACTTACGTCATACATATTTCCAAACAACAGACCTTGTTTTATACAAAAGGTGGTGCTAATATTTGCCTTATATTGTAACCAACCAAGATGGCGCTTACAATTGCCTGCTATTATATGACCAAGAATTATGTTTGTCTTTATTGGCAAAACAAACACGTCCGACGAGCAGAGGAGTAACTTGATAACATAATTCAACACAATGCGGTTATCTTCTTTAAGATATCAGAAGTAAGCGACAAACAGGTCTTGGTACAATCCATTTAAATCCAGAACGGATCAAATAGTGACACAGTTGGAAATGACATGTGTGTCTAATTTGCACATAAAGAAGTAAATGTATCCAAAATATTAAACATTTTGATACTTTTCAAAATGACAATGCTGAATGTAACACCAAAATAAGAAACCACGAGGCAAAGTGGTACAAGCACCAATGTACGCTGGAAATGCGTGTCTGGTCTGCAAACTGGCTCACATATATTTTGTCTACAGGCATTTTTACACATTTTTGAGAATCATAATCTTTGGACAAAACTGACTGGGTATTATAGATCTAGTCAGGTAAAATAAAGCTCCCTAGATTTTCAAATTTTGTTAGGTACCAGTATGCATGGGAGTCATACTGGGGTCTTGGCGAGTTCACCAGGGTAGAATTCCCATGGCCGGCGGGACTATAAACAATTTTTAAAAATGCTGAATGTTGATCTAGAAATTACTTTAATAACATTAAATGCTTCGAAAACAAAGTAGAAATATTAAGTTATACTGATTAGGCAGAATTATTTCTGATACTGACTAATAAAAAATAAAATATACCCAACAGTACGAATGAAAGTTAAATTTTCGACCTGGATATCAAAATCGAATTTCACATAAAAATGAAACCGCGATTTCTTTTATCACTTTGGCTTTATTCAATTTTCTGGCAGTATAAAACAGTGATTAATGTTTTGCGTGAAATTATGAATGTAATTTTGAAGGATTTTTTCACTTTCACTTTTAATCATGAAATTGAAATTCACAAGTTGTGTTCGGCTTCACATTTAATGTTAACGTCTTGCTAATGACAAATGTCTCCTCTCGTTTGATTGTCAGGAAAAACGCCAGACCAATCCAGGCGGATACATTCCTGTTTCTATCTCAATGTTCTCTTGTAAATACCAAGTGCATATTAGATTATTAGATACAATTAGTATTCTGGATGAGCATGATTAAGATAGTATGATTCATTATAATACGATATGTGAGCTAATTGTTCATTGCTTAAAGAGGCACTCCCTACATCTAGCATATTTTATCCTCGAAACACAGATTATGTGTTCAATGAACGTAAAATGATAAATAAATACAATTTAATAGAAGAACCAATGGCGAAAAAGCCGTTTTCCACTTATCAGCTCCTGTCATCCATCCAATAACTCTACATGGATTATTGAATGGTTTACGGTGCTGCAGTATATTTCAAACCGCTGATTTAAACAATAATGAATGGGAACGCATAGCTGATTTTTTTAGGTAAAGTTATTATACTTACAAATATTATATTATTTATATTTTGGAGGTTATTTAGGTGGTATCAGTTATTGGGTATGTCCCTTTAAATTGAAATTATTCACTTTTGTCGACACTCTTATGAGTATGAAATAGTCCGCTTGATTCATTTCTTACGAGCTGCTGTCTGTCTGTCTGTCTGTCTACTTAGGCAGTCAGGCAGGCAATATTCCGGTATACCGGTCTTATCGCGAACCATTATCTGAAACTAACAAGTTCAAGTATAAATTCCCAGTAATATATGTGTATCTGAAATCATACGCTACCAAATAATAAGCGTTACAAATGTTTGAAAGTCCCTATATAGTGTAAAGCGGTACTTTTACACAAAAGCCTACAGTATTTTTCAATGGATTTTAGCAAATTGATAGGTAAATTTTCACTTGTGGCCTTGATTCCAGCATTTACTTGTACAGTTTGTGTCTTAAAAACATATTTTGGAGAAATTTCTTTCTTTCAATGGAATCTGTGAACGTGCAGCTTTAAGCCAATTTCGAAACAGTTTCAAATTGTATATTGGATTATGGAGTAAGCTAAAGCATTTAAATTACAATATAAAAATTATTTTCCTTTCGAACCCAAGAGACTTAAAACCTGTCAGTCGTGCCGTTGTTTAGTCAATATTTGAAAGGAAATAAAGAGTGTCTCTCTCTCTCTTCTTCATTTGTTCCAGAACCAGCCATAATAGCTTTTGACGAGAATTGATTTAACGACTGCGGTATTCTACTTATATAAATACAATAACAACAATAGCACATCTTTGCCTTGACCTTTTCTTTTAAAGGGGCACTCCCTACATCTAGCACATTATATTCTCGAAACATAAATTATGTGTTCAATTGACGTAGAATGATAAATAAATACAATTTCAATGAAGAACCTATGGCGAAAAATGCCTCATTTTACTACAATTAATCAATGCAGAGGCTTTCTGTAATAAATCGAATCCACCCATTTATTGTACAACAACAACTCTACATATATTATTGAGTGGATAATGGTACTGAAGTATATTTAAACCGCTGATTATATCAATAACGACTGGAAATGCATAGCAAAAACTTTTAGGTTAAGTTATAACACTTCCAAAGATTCATTTATTTATGTTTTAGAGGTTATTCAGTTTGACTTCAGTTATAGGGCATGTCCCTTTAAATTAAATGTTTAAATATATTTACCGATAGCATAATAACAGAATTGCTTTCTATTCACTCTAAAACAATGTTGACATATGCCTTTCTTTCGTATCAAAGTCGTTTCTTCACGAAAAAGCCTTTCTTATTTTTCGCAATATCGTTGACAAAATACTGCATTATTTCTAGCATGTGCTTATCGATTTGAAAAGCAAAATACGGAATGTTTTCGATACAAATAAAGGTAATTTCCGCTGGATCTAGACATCTTTCTTGGTAAAGTAAGAGCTACTTGTAATAGTACTCCTAAGACCTCAATGTTATTTCAACGATCACGGACTTAAGCTCGTCTTGCACCTTTTTCTGCTACTTGCTTGAGGGTACAGATTAAAGCTGCTCGCTCTCAGCTTCCATTGACATAATTATGATTAAATATAAAACTCAAGGATAAAATCAACAAAATATGTAAAATTCTAGGTTGGAATTTGCAAAACTAGATTGAAAATGCTGGAATTTCAAAAGCGTTTGCAACGCTTTATTGTTTGGTAGCTTATTATTTCAAATCTACAGATATACTTGACAGAAATTTATACTGGAACCTTTTTTTATATGACTATATGTTCTAAAATATGTTATTTTCATACAGTTTGGAGATCTTTTTTTTACTAAAATCTGAGAGCGAGCAGCTTTAACGCGGATGACTCTTATAAATTGAACGTTAATGGGCTTTTCAAACATAAATATTACAATAAAGATTTGCAGATAGTATGGAATATCGTTCCTAGCATTTCAATGATTACAAGCCCTTTCTGTCATTAAATTCTCGTTAATTTCGAAAGTGTTTTAATTATTCAAACATTTATTGAATAAACACGTATAATTTACAACTGAAAAAATACTACATTAATAGCAACATTTGCTAAAACTTTACATGAGCTACAGTTAACTGAAAGGAAACTGACTCGTTGTCCTTTTTAAAGTGCTAGCCTCCAGGGGCTGACTTACTAAAATTACTAACAGTCTTTCGGGTGAGACTTAAACCGAGATCCCGTGTATGGGTGCTATATACCTTGCATGTTAAAGAACCAGGGGAGTCTCTGAAATTGGGACCCTTTCTGTATCTTGCACTATTCTCCGAAAACCTAGAATAACTAACCTCTTCTAGGGGCGTTGGTCATATGGGAAACCGGTACCAACGATAAAACCCTAATATACGATACGAAGATGTGCTGATGTAACGAAAGAAGTAAGCTACATTTGGTCATTTAAAATATTTTTAATGCGGTTTTTTAATGCTCTTATGCTGTCAAGTCAAGCTTTGCTGGATAAATGTTTCCGTAGTCAAGACATAATTGCGTTATACAGTTTTTTTATGCCCCCGAAGGGTGGCATATTAAAATCGCACCGTCTGTCCGTCTGTCCGTCCGTCCGTCTGTCCGTCTGTCCGTCCGTCCGTGCGTCCCCACTTACAAATTCGTGTCCGGACTGTAACTTTGTCATGCATTGAAGGATTTTAAAATAACTTGGCACACATGTCTAGCACATCAAGACGACGTGTCGCGTGCAAGACCCACATCCCTACCTCAAAGGTGAAGGTCACACTTGGAGTATGAAGGTTATGGAATCCTCTATATATGCACACATTCGTGTCCGGACTGTAACTTTGTCATGCATTGAAGGTTTTAAAATAACTAGGTCACATGTCTAGCACTCAAGACGACGTGTCGCGTGCAAGACCCACGTCCCTAGCTCAAGGTCAAGGTCATCTTAGGTTTGAAGGTAATGGTTCCTCCATATAAGCTATATGCACACTCGTGTCCGGACTGTACTTTGTCATGCATTGAAGGATTTTAAAATAACTGGCACAGATGTCTAGCACATCAAGACGACGTGTCGCGTGCAGACCCACGTCCCTAGCTCAAAGGTCAAGGTCATCTTAGAGTTTGAAGGTAATGGATTCCTCTATATAAGCTATATGCACACTTCGTGTCCGGACTGTACTTTGTCATGCCTTGAAGGATTTTAAAATACTTGGCACAAATGTCTAGCACATAAGACGACGTGTCGCGTGCAAGACCCCGTCCCTAGCTCAAAGGTCAAGGTCACTTAGGTTTGAAGGTAATGGTTCCTCTTTTAGCATATATGCCACATTCGTGTCCGGACTGTAACTTTGTCATGCCTTGAAGGTTTTAAAATAATTTGGCACAAATGTCTAGCACATCAAGACGACGTGTCGCGTGCATGACCCACATCCCTACCACAAGGTCAAGGTCACCTTAGGTTTATAGGTAATGGAATCCTGTATATATGCATACTTGTGTCCGGACTATAACTTTTATTTGCTTTGAAGGATTTTAAAATAACTGTGCACAAATGTCTAGCACATAAGGGATGTGTCGCGTGCAAACCCAAGTCCCTACCTCAAAGGTCAAGGTCACCTTAGTGTTTAAAGTAATGGAATACTGTATGCATGATTCTCTGTCATGCATGGAAGGTTTTAATTCTAGCCTTTTTTGAGCACTGGAGAGGCCGACTGTGAGGCACCTCTTTCGGGGGCATTCGTCACTTGGGAGGGACAGCTCTTGTTTTAAAGTGTTGTGTAAGCGATTTTGTGTAAATACTGATGACGTATCTCCATTCGGTTAAAATAGAGGGCAGGAATTGGTGACCGGAATACCAATTATATTCAAACAATAAGTTAGAAAATACTTTAATAAAAATACACATTTACATATTTATATTTGTATTTCGAGCAATTTGCGTTTTTAAATCATAGACATTATAATTACACATAATTAGTCAAACGAATATCACTTGTATCTTTGATTCCATATGGTCGCACAGACATGTAGATCTACGATCTTTACACCAAATTTTCATACATATTTGCTTTGAAAAACCTGTCGAATAACCTAATCTGTTTGACAACTTCGGTTCTTTTTGGTTTAGTATAATTTTTATTTCCTTTTTCTGTACATTTTTCTATTCATTTTCCTATTTGTTTTCCTTTTATTATTGGTTTAGGTAAATAATCGGTACATAAATACATCAATTGCATTATATTGTATATATCAAAAGGAAAACATATTTCATTTATATTCATTACCTTGGTAATATGTGGCTTTAAGCTTTCTGGATTAAAATCTTATAATGCTTAAAACTGATGTGTGCAGACGATGAAATGATTATCTAAATACATTGAAATTGCACATCTGTAAATATTGATTATCTAATATTGTTTGATGCAAAATAATTGAAATGTTCAATTTATAAAGTCTGATAACTACCTAACATGCAGTAGGAAATAACGATCAACTAGCACAGAAGTGACTGGTTAAGTTGCGCTATCAGAAGGCTGTATCTGAGTGAACAAGTTGCTTCACATGGAAATTTGTGAACACGCAAAGTGTTTTAATTAAGTGACTGAAATATATGACCTAAATTTACTAAATTTACATGTGTTTATTATGATATGAAATATTAAAGAAGAGTAAAGTTAAAATCATGAAACAAAATTTGTTAAACCCTCAATTTTATGCTTATACAATAAATGTTGAAGCGCATTGTGCATATGTGACAATTGCATTTGTAAACAGTTGTCCCTATTGACAGAAACCAGTTTTTAGGGTTCATTACTAATTTGGAAATTTATTGTCCATAAAATTCAGACGGCTCAAATTGTAACATATAGAAGGAAAGTTATTATCAAAATCATTACCCGTAATATTACATGTATAGTGTCAAATATGGAGCTATTATTTTATAGTTTTCGGTGGTTTATCGAAAATTAATGATAAATTATATCCTGATAAACTCAATGTTCACTCAGTGAAAGAATCAAAATATTCTACCTTGATAAACGCCAAAAATTATACCGAGCGTAACAAATGCCGGAAACCATACGGCAATGACGTCGTTGAAATGATTTTCGACATTTTTATTGAAACAAATCAACAAACGTGGAGTTTAAACATATATTAAACAAAAAAAAGTAAATATACTAGCACCTTATAATTCACCCGTGAACACCAAAAGTAGTTTTTTTTACTCATGAAAAATGTCACAGTGACATTTGGTGGCCACTTGGTGAAGTTCTAACGAGATATTACACCGAAACAAATAATTATCCTCCATATAATTATATAAACTGTAAAGGATCAAACTATATGCATTAGAAACCCCTACATATTTTCCCTCAAATTCAATTTGCTACCGAAATAAGCTTTTTTCCATGTCGCTTTACATTATAAATGATCTATAATTCTCACCAGAGCTCATACATAATACGTTAGGTAATTATTGACACTAACTTCGTTTGACTTTACTCGGATGGTTCACTTACAGGTCAATCAACATTCTTCCAAAAGCACAAGACTTCCTACTGAATGGGTCGAAATAGACAGGATAAATCTCTGTGAAGGATTTATTTGAGTACTTGTGGTTCAAAGCGGACCGCATTCGTTAAATAGCTCGAAATGATTAATTAGAAATAAGTTATACCTAAAGACCTTTTAGTTTTTTAAAAGACCTGAGTATAATGCTAAAATATGTATTTATTTTTGAACGACGTACAGATTTGAATCAGTTAATGTTTAGCGTCCTTCTCTGTCGTGAAACCTACATTACCAAAAAGTAAATAACAGAAATGTCAAATTTTTTCTTTTGTATTGATAACATCATTTTTTACCAAAACGTGTGTAACAGAATAGAAAATACAAACTACATAGTTGTAATCAGTGAAACGAAACGAATGAAATTACTAGATTTGACTAGTTCTGTAACATAATCTATGTTTCCCTTTTTTAATCATTTCATCTTTGAAAAATTCAGAGGTTGTATCAATATAATTATGTGAAACATAGCAACATAAAAATTATGTAACTTCAAGAAATGACTTGTAGATTATCATTTTTTTCCATGAGCATGCGGTTCAGGTGGAAATATCCGTAACTGAGGTGGCGAGTTCCCGAGAAACAGTTACCCGAAGTTCTGAACCAAATGTCTCATGGTAGAAAACTTTCTTGCACAACGTCTTGCACTTTAAATTAGATGTTTAAATGCAAACTTACCGACATGAAGCATTTTAATATAATAAGAGGCCCATCATGGCCCTATATCGCTCACCTGACTACCATTGGCTATAATACAAGGGCTCATGATTCTAACATAATTCGTAGAGGTCCACTACACCATACTAAGTTTCATTCCAAATATCTATTCTCTGCCTGTCGGCCTTCTTCTTTTTTTAAGTTTTTCCCTATAAGCCTATGTGAAATCAAGTCAGTACCCTCCCGTCCCCCACCACCCCCCCTCCCGGGAAGGGTTAATTTTGACCTGGAGGTCATGATTTGAACAATCTTGGTAGAAGTCCAATAGGCATTTTTACAACAAAAACAAATAATCTAATGCCCTTCAAAACCAGCTGCCACTGGGCTCCAGCAAGAAGCCCCCCCCAACAACCCCCACACCCCCCCACACCCCCCCCCCCCCCCCCCCCCACACACACACCCCCCCCCCCCCCACACCCATCATGTACACACATCATATACACTACCAACACACACTAGCATACAAAGCAAACACACGAGGACAAAACGAACAATTAAAGGAACACAGTGGGGCACCGCCTTACAAGCCAAATATGGTTTCAGGGAAGAAGATTATTTAAGTTTTTCTTATATAAGCCTATGCAATCCAAATGACCCCCCCCCCCCACCCACGGATTGACCCAGGGATTATCATTTGAACAATTTTGCTAGGGATTCACTAGCAAATGCTACATGCCAAATATCTAAGCTCTAGGCCTTGTGGTTTTAGAGAAGAAGATTTTTTTAAGTGTTCCCAATATAAGCCTATGTAAAACTAAGTGACCCCCCGTGTGGGGTCAGTTTTGATACGGGGGACATAATTTGAACAATCTTGGTAGTGGTCCACTAGACAATGCTACATACCAAATATCTCAGCTCTAGGCCTTTTGGTTTCAAAGAAGAAGATTTTTAAAGTTTTTCCTATATAAAGCCTAATAAAGATGCAAAACTAAGTGACCATCCGTGCGGGGTCAATTTTGATCATGGGGTCATAATTTGAACAATCTTGGTAGAGGTCCACTAGACAATGCTACATGCCAAATATCTAAGCTCAAGGCCTTGTAGTTTCAAAGAAGATGATTTTTTAAGTTTTTCCTATATAAAACCTATGCAAAACTAAGTGACCACCCGCACAGGGTCAATTTTGCTCCGGGGGTCATAATTTGAACAATCTTGGTAGAGGTCCACTAGATAATGCTACATGCCAAATATCTAAGCTCAAGGCCTTGTAGTTTCAAAGAAGATGATTTTTTAGTTTTTCCATATAAACCTATGCAAACACCCCCCCGTAAACCAATCCAAACACCCCCCCCCTCAGGTCAATTTTGCTCCGGGGGTCATAATTTGAACAATCTTGGTAGAGGTCCACTAGACAATGCTATATGCCAAATATCTAAGCTATAGGCCTTGTGGTTTCAGAGAAGAAGATTTTTTAAGTTTTTCCTATTTGTTGCCATAGCAACCAGAGTTCTGCATGGAATGGAATTCTTTGAACAATTTTGATAGAGCTTTATGCAAGGAACATCCCTGCAAAGTTTCATCAACATTGGCCCAGTGGTTTCAGAGGAGATGTCGTTTGAAGGAAATGGTGGACGGACAGACGGACGTACGACGGACGCCGGTGGGAATGCGATCCTAATAGCTCACTCTGGCACTTTGTGCCAGGTGAGCTAAAAAGTTAAGAACAAACGTTATTCTTAGTTTCATTTACAGGAGGAGTCCAGTCAACTAAAATGAAATAGATCTGTAGTTGGTAAAACTGGCATCAAATGTTACACGTATCATTTAAATTAAGATATCATACACGTAATAACTAATAAGAATTGTTTCAAACGCAACAACAGCTTTCATTTCCCTGACCTATTTCCTTTCACTGCTTCAAACACAAAGTTTGAACGAACTTTACCGTTGAATAAAAAATATAATATGGAATTGTACAGTCTATCCCCGTTCTGAAAATTCAGACAAATCTGATGTCGATCCAGAAACTTAATTTTGTAAATTTGCGGTAACCATGCACATAATTTGTCATAGATGCGGTATTAAAGGTATTAAAGTATTCAGTATACAATGCAGAGTTACAATAATAGCACAATCAGCCTTTTTACTCCACCAGTAAATGACCCTAATCATATTATCAAGATACATTTGATCTAACGTTTAAATATTTAGGTCCATAATAATGAAGTGGGCAGAAAATCAAAGGAAAGTGCCATTTATATGAATGGGGCATCAATTCAGCTATTATATTATTAATTCATTTCATCATTAATTTATCTATTTATTTATTTATTTTACATGCAAAATAAAACATGAATATTTATTATATATATCTTTTTTTTATAAAGAATTGAAATCACATTGTCCGTACTGAGAGTATGTAACAAGTAACGTTGTGTTTTGCAAAAAGACATTCACTTTTTGTTATAAGGTTAAAATGGGAAGAAAACGTGGTTCTGGTGGGGCTTTGAACTAAGCAGAAAAGTGGCATAAAATTAAAACTAAACCTATCACCAAATGTGATTAATACCCCCGAAAGACCGCGTAATCAACTGACGAAGTTAGTAGTAACAGACTACCTTGCAAAAAAACTAAAATAGAGATATGGTTCTTGGCAATAACTCTGTAATTTGTCAAGATAGAGTTATGGTTCTTGTACACTGCACTTCTCTCATTGTGCTTGACCATTGTATGAAGTTGTATTGCATTCAAACCAGTATTTTTCAAGGTATGCTCCGGACAAGGAAAAGAGTAACAAAGGGCACTAATTCTGCAAGTACTTGAGAAAGATTTATGGCTCTTGTGCCCTGTACTTTCTCTCAATGCGCTCGACACGATTGTGTGATGTTGTATTGAATTCCAACCAATAGTTTTTGGCCTGGGGACTGAAAGTCCCCTAGGCCTAAGTTAGCATACCACATTTCAAACACTGCAGACAATTTAACTGTGCTATGTGCGAATAACAACTGTAAACATGCGTTATGCGAAAGTAGTGCAAGACTGACCAGATCAATCTTCTGTTCGAATGCCGCATATGATAAGAACATTTTACAAATAAAAACAGTACATACAACTTCAAACGATTGCAGAAAGGTATATAGCTTACGGGCTGCATTACACATTTTTTCTGTTTTAGAAATTAATGCGCTGTTAGCTGATTACGGAAGATAATCATAGGAAAAGTACGGATATTTACGGTAATTTACGGAAACGTACAGAGCTCGATATAAGAGTGTGTAGTTTGATTTTCAAATTTCCGATGTTATAACATTGACAACTTTGTTATTTACGAACGATTACATATATATTGACCTAATAATAAGTATCTATTAAAAAAAGATATAATTTAATTACATTCCCGAGAAGGAACTCATGTGATCAAAATTATCCGCCATTTATCGAGGACGCTGCATGTCAAGGCCCAGTGAACGGTTTCACCGATTACAACTACAAGGTAACCTAGAATCATTTTTGGTTTTCTCTGTTATACCTATTGTACAGTACTGTATTTATATTTCATTGCTGGTATTGCTTTGTTTATTTCTGTTTCAAGGTCTTATCCTTGGTACACAATAATATTCGATCCACATCATCAGATCATATCGCCTGAAGTTGTACAAAGCGCAGATCGAATTATTTTTATTGGTTTAAACAATTTATAATGTTGACTATGTGATTATTTTTCATTTAACGTACGTTTTATAATAAAACAAACTTCCCTGCCACCCATATATATTGTGAATCATTCATTCTGTGTCATATATTGAATTTCGTCCTCTGCACATTTTGACTCGCGCTTTAGGTAAGGTGCAGCGCAAAACACGTAGGTCAAAAGTTGTTTTTCGGGGAGTTAACCTATAGCCCAAAGGCCTTCAGCGCTCAGAGCGCTTTGATTAAGTTATGCTCCGGACAAGGAAAATGCAACGGACCGACCGAACACCCACCTTCCCGACCGACCGACCGACCGACCAACCATCGGATGACTCCTATATACCCCCTTCCATATATTTTATTGACATGTAGAGAAAATTGGTTTATTACTTATTTCCTGTTGTTTTGTTTAATTGAAAAAAAATTGTTATCCTAAAATAAAAATGCTTTTTAAATACAATCAAAGGACTGAAAGTGCTGGAGGGTCGATTGTCTCTGAACAACACAGTCTACACACATACATGTGTAAATATCAGGACAACATAGACTGTACAAATACATGTGTGAATATCAGGACAACCCTTGCACGAGTAAAGTTATAAACTGGAGACACAACTGTCCACAAATTTTGACCTTTCCATCATTTGTGTAAACTTTACTTTTGAGATAGGAATCCATGTGCTTACATTATGTCATTCAGTGACTATGTTCAACTACCCTAAGAAGTACATGTATTAAGCTGTGAATCGTAACTGAGAAATGGATTTTGACAAAACTCAACTGAAAATGTATGGTTTGAACAACTTTTATATTCATTCAAAAGTTATGGGATATGCCCATAAGGTTGATTGTAGTGTGCCAATTAATTCGGATTTAACGTCGCACCCAACAGCTAAGGTCATATTGCAACTTCCGGCTTTCATGGAGGAGGAAGACCCTGGGTGCCAATTCCCTGTATCAGAAATTTAAATTCCAAGGGCCATACCCTTTATTGTAAACAAATAAAAGGCATGACTATATGTTAAAGAAGTTTTATTCAGTTTACTTCTGTTAAACTGCATGTACAAAATCACAAAATGGTGGGTAATCAAAGGGTTGGCAAGACAACAGGTGTTTCTCTTTGGATGCTTCCATTTTGTCACTGCATCACAAAAGTCAGATTTGTCCACAAAGCGAATTTTTCATAAGTGCATTCAACCATAGACATTAAACTTGGATATTATTTGGCACACTGAAACCCCTTTCAATAGTGACAGTCTGATCGAAACTACTACAAAATGTTCATTTAAATCACTCAGAAAGACGTTTTTGTTTTCCCTTTTAAGGTTCGTTGACCATCTCTTGTTGTGCGTCTACGATACCATGATGACGGTATCATAAGAATCAAAACACACAAAAACGCAGTGGTACAAAATGCGGGTCGATCCGAAATCAGATGACAACGACGACGGAATAGGGTCAAAATTATACATATCCCATACCGGAAGCGTATTTCATAAAGCGTTTTGAGAGGTTTTGAAATGTTGTTTTTGTAGTAATTTGATCATACACATTTTAATTGCGTCATAGAAGACGCTCTTTGCTATTTCTGTTGCGTCATTGACAAAATGAGTGTGTCAAAACTGCAGAAAACGCGCTCTCGCGGAAACACTAAATTTAGTGCATCCGGTGTAGTGATGCGTATTTCACGGGTCTTACATTTCTCATGTCACACCGGTCTGACTAGAAAACTGTTGGGATAAAAACCGCGTTGGAAAATTGTTCTAAACAGAACAGATACCTCCTTGACTTAAGTTACAAATTATAAGAAAAACAACAATAATATAATATTATGCTATTTTGAAATGTTTTGATATTATTTAGATATGTTACTATATAATTTTTAAAACAGAAGACAGTATAATTCGTAACAACGGAATATATTGAACTACTTGTTTGTATGTAAAGAGTTCGGCCGTAAGGAAGCTATACTCTGTTAACATTGGATCCGATTGAATAAATCGATCGATCCAAAAAGCATTTAATTCAATATTTCATATGTGATTCCTGAGGCATATTTAGCAATGTTGATAACGTGAACACATTTTATTTGCAGTAAACTAATTCTCACGTTTGAGACTTGCGTGACAGTTAAAAATGTTAATCAAAATTAAATGTTTTATTTTAGAAGGTTATAAAATAAAACGCAGATATTCTTTAATAACTATTTTTATTCTGATCATAAACTATCTGTCTATAAAACTATAGCTTAAACGATGTTTTTTTTTTTTTTTTTTTTACTGAAGTATAGTACTTCTCTTTGACTAAAATGACTAATTTGTTAGTAAACCAGAAACACTGTACACTTTTCTCAGACTGTAGCCAAAGTAAATTATTGCAGTAATTTATTTACATAACTAAATATTTTACTCAGTGCATACCGTTATGATATTACATTGATAATGTGTTAAACACCGCATGTGTTAAATATGCCTAGATTCTATTGAAATGAATAGAAAGATGTCATACTGACTTAAATGACCTTTATTTGTACCAAAACCATTGCTAACTTTGTTTTTGTAAATGGATATGTACATATTAGACACATAGCGCAGTATTTTGTTCTAAGTAGTATAACAAATAATATGAAAGGCTTTCTGGCAACTCTTTTTCTTGACGAAATAACTTGAATTCGAAGTAAAGGCATATGTCAACATTCTTTCAGAATATGGTTCTACAATTAGCCTATCGATAAGTTTATGTTACTATATTCAGTAAATTCAAAGAGATCCTGAGACTTTAATAGTATTGTTAACAGTTTATTCGATCAGACATCCGAAAATCTAACCGAACAAGACTCTTCCGAGTTCCCGCAAAAAGGTATGTGAGGAGCCGGATCCATCCGAACCGAATGTCTCATTATAGAAATCTTTCTGGCGTACCGTATTGCACTTTAAAACAGATTTCTAAATGGAAACTTATCGAAATGATGCATTATCATAATGAACTTGTTCTAATTAATGCCAATTTTTTATTTTCGTTGCAATTACTTTTAGATTTTATGCTTGAATATATCGTTTTGGAGAAATCAATTTTTTCGTCTAAAACTTTGAGCGAGCAGCTTTAAAGATGTTAATTGAAGTTTGGCACTGTGATTCAAGACGGTTGTTCTGCTGTTGACAACCTTTTCGTTAGCTGTGAAGTGCTGGATCACATACGAGGCTCCCCCTAGGCTCTCGTGAGAAACGACGTTATCAAACGAGACTACATGTATTCAGGCGATAAAATGTCCTTTCATTCTATCTTATTTCAGATACCAAGTTCTAGTTCTAATTTGAAACTCTAATGTGAAAATGCATGTAAAAGATCAAATTGAAACTTGCAATTCTACAAAGAATATTGCACGAAATCACAATTCTGTAAAGCAATTTTACTGTGAGTTTCAATTATATGTTGAGCCATGTTATACACATTTAATCATTCAAACTGTTAATGAAGTTATTTGCAATCTGGCTGATCTCAAAACAAATTATTTTAGTTATATTTATTGAAAGGTCACACAGACGTTATTTAGGGACTCCCTGACATATGTGACCTTTTTGCCAGAGTCCATTGAAAGATCAGTTTAGACAGTCTTGAATGTAGATTGAAAAGTGGGCAGATGATGACATAACGTCTCGTAATTACTGGGTTTAGTGGTGTGAAAAAAGGCTTGACTACACATTATAGATTTAATTATTTACTAACAAAGCGTACACACATTATTAGAACCTAATAAAGGTGTATCTGGTACGCAGTAGATGACATCAATCCTAATAGAGATGTGTATCAGATTTCCGTTTTTAGATGGACGGAGCCTTATCTTCTATATCCGTCGTGTGGAACTTTTCAAACGTAGGCATCTGCTATGTACCAAAACACACATTCATTTACATCAAATATTTATGCGTCAGATGTTGAAAAACATGTTAAAGCTACTCGCTCCCATGTGTTGGTACAAAAATTAAGTTCTACAAACTCTCTGAAAATATCATATTTTAGAACAAATAGTCAATTAAAAAGGTTCAAGTATAAATTCCTGTCGAGTGTATGTTTATTTGAAATTATACTCTACCGAAAATAGAGCGTTACAAACGCTTTTGAACATCTCCATTTATCCATATAGGGTAGCGGTGCCGCTACACTAAATCTTACAAACATTTTTAGTTCAAACATGTTATAAAGAGTTCGGACAAAACGTCATTCATCGGTCATCAACGGCAGTGTGATACGCAACGATGCGTAAGGAACATTTTGGGATTTTGAAATATAAGGTCACTTGTCACAGAAGACTGGGTGGGAGTCTCTGATCGCAGGTGCCACTAACTAAGGCAGTCTCGACTGTATAGAACTTTAAGTATACGGATAATAAGATAACTAAATGTTTTATCAAGTGGAACTTTATAAACAATAATTCCAATGTGCACAACAGTCCTGTTTGGTCTTATCGGCAAAACTAACACGAACTACATGCAGGCTGGATAAAATCAATCAACACAATTAAGTGACAAACAGACCATATAACTATCCATTTTAATCCACAATGGATTAAATGGTGACAAAATTGGAATTACCCATTGTGTCTGATTGGAATATTAAGTAGTAAAATAACTAGCATATTAAGCTCAATGTATCACTAAATTTAGATTACTAAGTCGGGGTTTTGTTCATATTGAAAGTGAATGCCATGCATGTTGTAAATGTCCGTTCTCTTTTGCGATTGTTCGGAAAGATACCGGACCCTTTCCAGCTGTTACAGGCATGTAATGGTCTCCATTTTCAGTTGTTAAGCTCCTGTGAATATAGCCTTTTAGCAGTAATAAGCTTTGTCGGTGAATGTGATAAAGATTTAACTATATCGACATGATTGTTTAAAGTTTCACATAAACGTGTGCACAATTTACACCACCGGTCAAATCATGATTTTTTTAGTTTTAAATAGTCCATTTATACACCCTTCTTGAAGTGCATATGATGGTTTGTTTTGTTTTCATTAACAATTTTACGCCCCGTTTGTGTGTGTGTCTCCTAAATTAATGTTTGATTCATGAGGAACATATGGTCGTGTATGTTAAACCTACCTTCTACAAGCACAGCAACACTAATCTTGACGAGAAGACAAGTACAGGATAGGGTCTTAGATACATGTAAAATTGGGTCATAACGATCAAAGAATTTTGCAAAAAAACAAGAAATAAAAAATGAAACTACGCCGACTGGCAAATGAAATGCAACTTTACCTACAAGTTTGAACTTATGAGCTCGACTAGACCGAGGTTGCTACGAAGAGGTAGACATTACCACACAAAAGAAAAACAGTTTTTAATGCATTCGTTTATCGTAACTTTAAGCAGTCCGATAGCAAACTTGACCTCCTGCAAAAGAATGCTGCATTTTTATACAAATGACAACAAAATCAAACATGTTTCGTTAATTTAGCCTTAGAGAATATAATGTTTGCCTTTTGTAGAAATTTTCCGTGCGTCCATACCTTAGTGTATTTTGTCCCACTAATATCTTGCCTCCAAAGGCAACTTGTAAATGTCATTGAATGTCTAAATTGTTCTTTCGAGTTCTAACTGTATCATTTCTCATGTACAAAAACACTTCATTATAATTGATGCAAAGAACCAAGAATAAATGCATTTATTTTCTTTTCAAATATTCAACTAATCAATAAAAATCCCAATTTCGACTTGGGTAAACACGGATGCAATGAATGTTGTAGATCTTTCATGTGTGTCCAGCTAGTTAGTTAACGAAAGGTATGTTTAGAAAAGTCGAAAGCGTTGGCAAGATTGATGAATAGCCAATATACACAACTTTGACTTTAACTACATGGCTGCTCGCTCTCAGATTTTGGTGGAATAAAACAAAGGTTCTCCGAACTGTCTTTAATTAGCGTACTAAAGAACAAATACTCGTTCCGCCAAAAAAGATTCCAGTATAAATTCAGCTATGCTATTTCTGTATTTTTTAAATATTACGCTACTAAAGTGTAAACTTACATAATTATACAAACATAAACATAAAGTGTAGCGGTGCCGCCAAACCAAGCTCGCTTACATTTTCAACAGATTTACTCAAATTGCTATGTAGATTTTCTTATGTTGTCGATTATAGACATTTTCATTAAAGATAAATTAAATTTTTCACCCGTAACTGTGAACGAGCGGCTTTAAACGGCAAATTCGACAACAGCAGATATCTAGTATGTGTCATTTCCTGTCAATATTTTATATAAAGCAATGCAAAGCAAACTGATCTTAAAATACTGGTTTCTAATTTATCAACAAATTAGACAAGCACAAGAAACTTGCATCGTGCGGAGAGAAGAATGCTGTGGTATGACACCTATGAGAAGGGCTTATCTAGAATCTGCCTCACCACACAATATAGGAGCACAACATAGCATTCAGTGAGTGTTAACAAGAGTAAGACAATAAGAACGTACTAGAGAAAATAAAAGTACAAATGGCAGATATATTAACTAAATCAATTTCGAAACTTTCAAACAAGTAATTTCATTTGTGTATTTAATTAACAAATTAACTATACAATATATTTGGAATTCCAATTCCTTCATTAAAATCATTCGTCTTTAAAACCTATTAGAACTCCACAATTTCTACACACTGTGGTTTCGTCGATATTCAAAATATCGGTACAAGATTTCTCGTGCATGCAACTTTCCACTTAGCTTGTGTAAGAACCAGCTATTCGGTTATATCGTGAATTTAATAAATGATTGTTTTCTATACAGTTAAATATTCTTCTGAAATAACAATAACCAAAATAACAGCAATGTCACTTCTTTCAAATGAAGATTCTTGATTAAAATGTCCTATTTCTTGATCTTCAATTTCATTCCAATGTCCTTCACTTTATTCCAACGACCACGAGCTTTAGTTCGCCTTGAACCTTTTTCTCCAGCTTGTTTGCGGGTACATATGACGAGGCCGAGACACACAATAATGGAAACCAAAGCCACAAACGCACAACCATAAGCTATCATAGCAAACAGGCTCAGGCATTTGTCTAGCAAAGCTATTCCTGAAAAAGAAAAGAACATAGCATGAACAAATAAACAAACAGACAGACACACACACACATTCACTCAGACAGAGACTGAGAAACTGATGGTATGAGAAATCACGTTCCTTTTAATATGTAAGTAAATGTCGGTGATACAGGGAGTAAGACATGTCAGAGGTAAAGCTATTACAAAATGGTCACGGTGCTAAGGTAAAAAAATGAATGTTTTAGCAAACAATTAATTCAACAGACCAAATAAGCTTTGATAAAATTCAAATTTCCTTTTTTTGCGTAATACATGTAAGTATTATATCGTTTGAATAACTTATGTGTTGCACACAATTCATACGCATGTTCAAGCGAAAACAACTTTCTTACATACGTAGTATATCGTCAATTACGAGGACATTTTAACAATTTTATATCGTAAGTGGCCTTTTCAACACAGCAATAGCGATGCAAAAAAGAGGATTGGTCATTGTTTTTAGTCTTATTTAGGAATGAAAATTATTGTTAAACTACTGATAATGCCGCATTAGTATTTGAAGGTAGTGCTTTAGAAATAAAATTGGACTAATAAAATAATAGTCCCTTTCTTCGCAGTGATCTCCCTTGTGTTATTGTTGTTGTTAGTAGAGATTTCGGCAGTGGAAGGGAAGCAACTCTTGTATGCAGTTTTTTTAATTGACTCTCCAAGTCGAAATAGGAAAAGAAATATTTGAAAGTTATTTTTTTTCGTACTGGTAGCAGGAAGAGTTTGGTGTATTGGGTTAAAAGCTATTATTTCCTTTACCCTTTTTACACACACCTACTTGAGCTGGAATTTTACTTGTGCATAATTCCACTTTAAATAAACCGTCGAAGTGATAAACTATATGTTCACGGAAGCTTGTCACGACAACAGTTTACCGCAACATACGTTATTAATTAAAGGTTTTGTCATAAAAACGACACACAGTCTGGCTAAAAATAAATAACCATGCATGTTTATGTTCCACTCAGGTTCCCTGCACGACCAACACTCCAGAAGACTTTTAATCGCAAGTGAATAACTGGTTCTTGTTAATTGAAACACAAGTTAATGGGATTTTCCCACATAAATTTCACGACACAGATAGGCAGATAGCATGGAAAACGATTTCTGGCATTAATGTGATAACGTATTTAAAACCTTTATGTCATAAAATACGTAAAGTTCCAAGTATTGTATTTGTTCAAACATTCACTGAATGCAAGCTGTTAATTTACAAGGTACATAAATTGCTATATTAAATTTGCTAGCTATAGATAACAGAGAGGAGTGTAACATGTTGCCAACAGTGTTTGTACGTTTTAAAGTATTTGGTCTTTGAAAGTGTGCTGAAATAACGGAAATAAGTTTTTACCTTAGTATGACGCAATTACATTTAAAGTCTTATCACACCCTACTGAAGAAATATTGACGTTTTCAAGAAAAAGTTTCGCCAAATATCTAAATTGATCAACTTTGCCAATAAGTATCATGTCAGGGAAATTTTTAAGGCCCTATTTTCATCAGGTAAATATACTGAAAACTGTTCCTAGACACTGATTACATTCAGAACTAAGGTAGAATATAAATTTGATAGACACATTGGTAAATATATAGAGCATCACGAAAACAGCAAAAGACCGTGACAGCAAGTTACTTTTAAGGCTTAAACATCTTGACTCTGAAAAAGATAACGCACAGTAAATTTTGATGGAGTTGCTAAAGATGGAAACGCCTATGAGATAAAGATGCAAAAGATGAATAAAGAACAAAGTTTTTAAATCAAGATAACCAGTTTGATAAAGAGAAATCAAATTGATCAACTTTAATGGTGTTATAGTCAGGGATGTTTTAATGCATCTTTAACAAAATTCTGCAACAGTACTTAACTCATTAACAGTTCCTTTAATGTGTTTATATATTGACCACTTTTGTTGAAATAACAAACAAGGTAATCACGTGACTAGTTAACCACATATATCTTATATGTAATGGCAATCCTTAGTTGTCCATACCTTGAATCAAGGTTTCATTCATGTTTGCATTGAAATTCAGCTAATAAATACAGGAGGTTTTGTAGCTGAACAGTAGTAACATTTTGTATGAGTTATTATGTAATAAGAGAACTGGAAATATGTTAAAGACAACAATAGTTAAATTATGCCACCAGCACTTTTGTTCTTGGTTTCAAAGCCAAGAAAGCTTTTCTTTGCTATATACAGCCAATGATTGAGAAGTGTTATAATTGTAATGCATAAAGCTCAGTCTGCATGTCTGAAAAGATGGATAATTTATCCTTGTCTAATGCAAAATAATTTCAGCTTTCAATTTGTAAAGTCTGATACCCTATGCTATATCGGTCAAGTAGACCGACAGTTCAGAATAGCGACCGTTTAGCTGTGTGTTTTTATGGCGTATCATTTGGGGACAAGAAATAGATAAAACAACAACCTGCAGGTATAATATTTATTACAAGTAGATATATCTGCTACTTTTCACTCAAATGGTGCGTCGAACGCTTTTGCGTTAACAGTTTGCCTCTCAGAGAATAGTTTATTACATGTACATATATTTGACCACAAAACGTGTTTTGATTACATGACACAATAAACTACCAATTAAAACTCGGATAAAATAGTTTTATTTAACGTATTCTTATAAAAATGTACCGTTATGTTTTCATGATACAAGCTTTTAGTGTAAACTTTGACGCATAAAATGATATTATGCTGAACCAAACATAAATGTTAATAAAGTAAAGCACACATGAATATTAAAATGTCAAAACAACAAATGTCATCACGAATAAAAAACAGAAGGAACAATGTTTCATAGCAATTACCTATTGCTATTACATACATCTAATTTCATGCACGTTATTACACTAGTGATAAAAATGTGGGCATAACATTTACTCGTCATTTACACTTTAGCCCACGTCCGGTTATGTTCATATACCTACCAATAAAAATTGCCTGTTAAAACGCTGCTTTTTCATGATTATTGACTTACGTAATTATAACAAATATGTCTCATTCTCACGTTATCAGCGGGGTATTGTGTAAGTACCGCTAAAGTGAGCAGAAGACATCAATCATCATTACGAAACTTACTAAACACTGTAAATGGTAAAGCAGTCTATCGCTGCGACGTCTCCGCAACTAAAGATAATGTTTCTGATCAAAATTATAACAACAGCAATCACAGGAATAGACCGTTCTTGCTAATCACTATTATTTATCTTTAATATTTGTTTATGCGTTCATGTACCAACTTTGTTTTGTGCGTCCTCCGAGCCGCCTCTTTGTTGTCTAGGGACGAAAATATTAGTTACTTGTTATTAAACTATTTTGCTGGACGGTTAAAGCTGCTCGCTTACAATTTCCGGTGACATTTTTTTTTCCAAAATGATAAAAGTAATAGCTAAAATCAACAACACAAGTTTAAATCTAGTAGGCAATTTGAGAAAATATGTTGGAAAGGTTTGGTGAAAATGGTTTTACGGCACTCCTACACTATATGTTAAAGAGGCACTCCTTATATCTAGCAGATTATGTTCTCGAAATATAGATTATGTATTCAATGAACGTAAAATGATAAATAAATACAAAGAAGAAGCTATGGCGAAAAATGTCTCATTTTACCACAATTTATCAATACAAAGGCGTTCTGTAATAAATCGAATCCACCCATTAATTTTACAACAACGACTCTATATAGATTATCAAAATGTAAATTAAAAAGTAATTATAATACTGCAACCGAGATTCTCGCTTTCCTACATATTTTTAATGTTTATGTATACGTCTCTAACCGTATACATACTACAGCCAGTTGGTGAACCTCAACGATCGCAGTACAGTACAGGAAGATGGCAGATGGAGCTTTTAACTAAGTTTGAATGTTAAATGGCCTACTCTTAACTAAGTACATGTACAATTTTATGATAATATTGCTTGATTTTCGTTTCTATGACAAAGATACTTTTCAAAATAAGTGTTCAAGTCGTATGTCAAGGTAATTACTCCTACCATGATCTTCATTTGTTTTAAACATTACGATGACTTTTGGTGTTCATGAGTGAAATTAACGTGATATTACATCGATACAAACAATTTTTCTGCTTTTTTTGTTTATAACTCTACTTTTGTTGAGTTTGTTTCTGTGAAATGTCGAAAACCGCGGGAAATGTCATCAGAAAGCATAACATACATGATGTCACTTTATCGACGTCATCGTCGGTTGGTTTCTTGCATTTGTTACGCGAGGTATACTTGTTGACGTCAATCCGGGTTAAAGAATTTGATATTTTCACTGGTTTGAAACAGTGAAATATCAAATTTATTTACTGATATATTTCAGAATTTCACTGAAAAGCATAGAATAATGCTATTTATTTTGATGTTAAACGGTGTTTGAATGGGGTTCTTTGTTGAAAGGCGTGTATTGACATAACAGTAGAATTTTTAAAATAATGTTCAAAACATATTTTTCGAAATCTTTATTTTTATTCACATTTTCGTGCAATATACATAAATCTTGTTATCAGAACCTGTCGATAAAATCAGGAAACGTTTTTGTTCCATATATTGCTAGAAATTCAGTAAATGCAGAAAATATACACATGCATGACTAAAAATGTTTTATTGCCTGTAATTCTTAAGCACATTTATATATCAAAACAAAAATAATATCAAACAGGGAATGCCAACCAAGGCCTCCCAAAAGAGCCCCCATGCACCCAGAAGTGCACACCACCACACACACACACACACACACACACACACAAACACACAACAAACAATCATGTAACACACACACATACCCTACCAACACACACTAGCATACAAAGCAAACACACGAGGACAAAACGAACAATTAAAGGAACACGTGGGCCCCCCCCTTGGAACGGTCAGTGGCAAAAACACCACTGGGGAGCTTAAACCGGTTTATGGTGCGCACCCAACCTCACTCTTACCCCCACCATGTTCCAAAGTCACAGGACAGTGTAAATAAAAGTAATCCCTGCTAGGTGAATCTACTACTATTATCATCAGAAGTTTTTCAGCTTCAGTCATACGTCAATGACTTTATTCCATCATCCCGCAGTAGCTTTTGTATGTCTGTTCTTCTTTTTTAACTACTGTTTCTGTGCTTATATTACGAAAGCAATGTCCATATCTGCACAAACCAGCACAGTTACCTCACGGCCGTAGATAGTAATTGCAAACAAGTGAACACACTTTCGTCCCATACATAGCAAATCCTGCAATAGAAAATACAGTTCTAGCAAGTAGTCAAAACTTGTCGTATTCAAAACAGCAAGTTATATACATATTACACATGTAAATAGGGACAAATAAATGTAACAGAATACACGGAATGTATCCTTGACGCCCTTGCTGTTAAATATCGGAAAGGAAAACATCTGGTTGTTATATGTAATATCTGGCTTGGAAAGCCAAACGTATTAAAGTCTTAAAAGACAAATACTTTCGTGAAATCATAAGCAGCAAAAAAGCGGATAACTTTTAATCCCCTCCAAAGGTGGAGGAATATTACTTTGACATTGTTTGTCAATGCGGAGCCATAACTAAGGAACAAATGGATATAATTCTGTTTAGAAGGATGTTTTTTACAAAAATGTAATGTTACATTTTTGTGTGTATTGTGTCGGTTCGGTATGTTCTGGTATGTTAATTTGATTTCCTTGAACTCTCGTCCAAAACAATAAGTAGCCACTTGCTTCAGAGAGATTACATTGAGTCTGCAAAACAGACATATAATCTGATTAATGAGATTAAATTCTGTTGCAATGATTTTAGTTTATCAACTCATTCAGTAGATCAAAATAATAGCATTGGAACTACTTTCGGTCTTAGTAACCCACTTAGAACAGCATTTCTTACTTGTCACTTTTCATGTAAGTACACACTTCAAAGTGCCTAGTACATGTTTTAAAATAAGTATTATACTTACATATATTAGAAACATTTGCTTAAATTCTATATAAACTATATTTAAGTTGTTTCACTGCAAAAAGTAATTATGTTCCCATATCCATAAGAAAAGGTCGAGACGTAGGCGGACATACTTTGTTTGCGTTTATAAAAACTTCTTAATTATATGACGAACTAAGAACAATAGTTGATAGAGTACTGTCTGCGATAATAATTATTACGTTATGGGGGATATTAATTTCTATAACTGAACTCGCGATAAATGGATAAAAATTTCAAAAATCTTAAATATTTCTTCAATACTTATAAAAGAACATGAAAAAGGGCGAAAGTAAACTTTCTAAACAGAAGTAGATGATAAACTACCAATGTTGTATATAAAATCGTCAGATAATTTGAACTAGACGATAATTATACGATAACGTGAAATAATAAATCGATATTATGTAACAACGTGAGATACAGTTATAATTATATATAACATTACTTTTATGCAGTAAGTTTCAAGTATAAAGTCAAAATACAACGATACAAACCTGTTTTACGAGATGACTGGCAAAACATAGCGGTACCGTGTAAGCTGATACGTAATCTTTTGCTTTGAAAACAGTCTAATATTTATCGAAAATAACTGTCAATTGCAAACGCATAGCCGGAGGTACCAATAAAATTCCGTCTATATGCGCACTCGTGAGATTTTTGCTGACCTGTCTTGGTGGTCAACTAAAATCACTAGCCTTCTCACTGATCGGGCTGTGGATTCGATCCCCGGTACCAAGGTGATGTTTTATGTGCAAAAGTCGACGTGTTCTTGCATATCATGGAAGTATAGTACCAGTCCTTCCAGGATCAATGATGTGAGGTAAATGGAACAAACTAAAAGACACTTGAAAATAACGTTCAACTTTAATAAACTAAACGCATACCGAGAATATGTGATAATGTTAAAGCAATTTGTGATATTTGGATTATAATATAATTATGCATTTCTTTCTAATTATGTGATATTATATAAATATCACATGCACTTGATGGTGATAGCAGATATTGTGAACCCGAGAAAAGTAATGTCAACTGAGGCGAGTGCAAGTGCTGGATTTCATTTTTTTACCAAAAACTATGAATTAAGAAATTGACATTTGATATAGACAAGTGTTACAAATTTATTTCAACAAAATAGCAAACTTAAACAAGTAAATAACATTACATATGTTATTTACAGAACTATAACAATTATAAACAGAAAGGTACCACAGGAGATTTTTAACATGAAATTTAACAGGAGTAAAGATATCACAGTCAAGGGGAATTTTATTCGGAACCCAAAATCTTCTATTTAGACTTACAGGGATGTCACATGTGACGGGCCATTTTTTTTTCACCGATGCGGTATCGGAATTTTTTAGGAAAAGCATGTGTGGTATAATAATATGTTTTCTAATATGCCTACGGTATATTTCTATAGTCAATTCGAGTGCATTAATATGATTAAAGCACTCGGAAAAGAAGGCGGAGTTTCGGACAAGGAGTAGCTCCTTCCGACTTTTTCTAATTTACTCCTGCAGAAAATAAATTATAGAAATAGAAATAATATCTGTATAAATACTCAGGCGCATGAAATAGTTGTGTTTAAGAACCTAAATTTTTTTTGTTGCGTCAAAAGCCTTAGAATACCTTCACCTTGTTTTCCTTTAAAAGGCAGAAAATTCAGATTGACGTCATACAATGTTTTGATTCCGGGAGACAAAACATGAATGAAAACGTTGACGTCACACCTGACGTCATTCTCCACGAAAACGTGTACAGTTCATAACGGCGCATTTATTCGTTTGCGCTTTGTTAGGTTCCGATCGACGTCTTCTGCATAGTCAGTCAGGTTTTCTTTTTATTTTTATGTTTGATGTAACAAAATAGTTTGTATAATATAGTTATAATTGATTCTTGAATGGTTGCCCGAATAGGGGAGGATCCACGCTACTTTTATGCTGTTTACTCGCCGAACGAAAAAGGTCCAGAGTACGTAGTTTTCAAATCGGAAGTCGAAATCTAGTCTGGTGTGCTTACAAAGAAGCACCCGTCGGAATGTGCCTGCGTAATAACCACCGGGCCGCCCGTGACCCCGGCCCGGGTGCTTCAATTGCAAAATATAATATTGATTACTGTGCAATTGTCATTCGCCTCTCTCTGTCATGTCAACGGAAACATGATTTTACTCTTTTTTATGTTATCCCTGGTGTTGGTGTGCATGCCATGGTTATTATGTTCATGTTGTAATATTGACTTATTGCATTCGTGTTTGTTTTAGCAATGTATGTACTCCATACCAAAATAAGTTTTATCTTATCATACTGTGACAGACGATAATTATTATTGAAGTTTTGAGATACTGTTTGTACTCCGGTAATGTCTTGAAAATGCCAGACTCGTTTTTTTGTCAAATTATAAAATAACGATATTTTATTACTGTTTTTTAAATTCACTGGCATTACACTGTAATATCTGGAGCAATTTTCTTGTGCTTTTCACAGAGTAATTCAAAACTTATGTCATTTTGCAATGCTAGGCTCATACAAGGTCACGTGTTACTAAATGTATTCCATTTATCAGGTCAATCCACATTTTACGAACTCCTTCAAACGTCCCAATGCCACTATACTTTTTAGTTGTTTCTAAGCGTAATTTTCTTATAATGTACTTTTCGTGAACAGAATCCAAAGTTACAGAATACAAATATTTTCTTGACGTAGAGTGGATCGCCGTTAAGTGTTTCTATTAATCTCTAGATCTACAAACAACATTATGAGGACCGGTGCTATAATGACCATGTCTAGAGGCATTTCAGAAAGTACGATAATTATGAAGTCAACTTTTCTATCTTTGTTTTAAAAGTAGGCCAAGATCCGGAGATGCATGTGTTTCTTGTGCATGGCCTGAAAATCTAAAATTACCATTTACAATAGTTATTTGTAATAGTAAATGTCGCATCTGGTATAAGGAGTTCAGGTCATCCACTCGTTATTATTCATAGCACTTAAACATAACAATGTATTTATGTAAAAAAATATACTAATTGTGTAAACAAAAAATAAAAAGAATTAAACAAATGAATAACAATTACTTCTGGTCGATTTAAATGTCACATGGTACAGCGAAGCCACACAAGTCCTTTTCATCATTTGCACTACAGTACTCTGACTCATTGCATTTAAACAATAAAAAAGGGAAAATTGAACACCAGTTCACATTTTGATTTTAATTTGGAATTTCGTGTGGTATTACACTTTTTGCATTAGATACATTACGTAACATTTGCAAAAATTCATGGAATGATTTTGTTTGGTCAATGAAAACTTACTACCCAATCACTAAATTTACACCAAAGTTTAACAAAATAACCCTATAGGACTTGATCGCGTAGCAATAGGCACCAAAATAGAAATGGCACGATTTTACTTATATTAAGATGAGATGTGGGATATAGCATTTTTGTTAGTTGACTGAGCTCTTCTCTACATGATGGCGGCGAAAAGACAAAACAAAAACGCTAAATGCTTGTGACAAATGTCTTCCTTACAATCTGTTAATCAAGATCTGGCAAACCATTTATTGCTCCCTCTTGGTCAATCATGAAAGAATGTGTCACGTGACACCTGTGACAGATATAATCTTACAAGTCATAAATATTATTATAGCAGGATTAGGAAAGACAAAAGACATCTTATACGTCACAAGAATATCAGTGACATTTAGACAGAATGAAGGATTATTTTTAGTTGCTTTTTGTCTCTTTTTTTTCAAAGTAGGTGCCTGTCCATTGCTTGTCTGATAATGTAAAAGTTTTCTATTTCAATCGGAACGTTACTTTTTTTAGCAGTAGTTAACTCCTTTATTTATTTTACCGGTTTATTTAAAAATAAATTAGTAGAGATTTTTCCGCTAAAAATGTCATCTTGTTTTCTCGGGTTGAACGCCTGTTTCAAAAGCATTCGATTAACTAAATCGTTGAACCTGGGGGAGGCTACACTTTTCCTCTGTATACATTATCAATATACACAAGAATATTAACTTATTTTAAGGAAGGTATTTTGCCAGACTCCATATACAGTCAAACCTGTGAACAATGGCGACTTGTGTGTAGGTGGTTTTTACTCACATGTGTGTCTGTTATAAATGAATAGTACATAATTATGGTCTCCCCGATGGTTTTTATTTGATAGGTGACCTGTATTCGTAGGTGGTCTTTAACACAGGTCTGACAGTACCTTCGTAAGAAACCGCAAACTCTTGTATGAAAAAAGCTGTTTGGTTTATGACTCTCAATCAGTGGAGTCGCCATGGCGCAGTGGTAGCGCGTTCGCCTCAGGATCGAATGGCCCCGGGTTCGAACCCTACCATCGCCATGTCGGCAGTGTCCTTAGGCAAGACACAATTAATTCCACATTGCCTCTCTCTCTCTCTTTGAGGTTGATTCCACCTGGAATGAGTCTCGAGAGCGATTAAAATAAGTTGTAAGAACTTGTTTCGCAATCGAGAATTAATAAATTAGTATAAACTAATCAGTGGGAGGTGACTGAGATTTCACGTTAACGTTTTTATCTGCACGACCACGGAAAATAGTTTCTGTCATGAGCACGCGGTTCAGATCGATATATCCGTCACTGAGGTTAACTTTTGGCGGGGACGAGGCTCTGCCGAGTTTCCGCAAAACAGTTACCCGAGGTGACGGATATTTCCATCTGAGCTAAGTGTTTCATGATGGAAACTTTTTCTTGCATACAGTCTTGCACTTTAAAGGTGGTGTGGTGGCCGAGTGGTTAACGCTCTGGACTACCAATCCGGAGGTCCCTGGTTCGATTATCGGCCGAGGCGCTGGATATTTCAGAAACGCTTTTCAGTGTTTCCCACCTATCTGAGATGAACTGGTTAGAAACCCAGAGGTAGTCTTGCGTGTATCGGTGCTATACACCGGGCACGTAGAAAAGAACCAAGGGGTCTATTCGTAAAAGAGCTAGGGTCTGGTACCCGGATTCCCTTGTATCTGCTTCTTTCTCTAAAATAAAGGACCACAATGGAAATAAGAGCTTGCTCTTTATTGTGTTATCCGTGGTACTTGGTACTGAAATAAATACATACATACATACAAGTAGATTTCTAAATACAAACTTATCATAAAAAAACGATATTTCGACGTTGTGTTTAGGAAAGTGACGTCACATTGTTTATAACGTTACGTCATAAGTAATTCACGCGAGTCGTCTGGCATAGGAGGTGCCAAACCGATTTTCCGGCATGGGCAAAATCACGGGAAATGCCGATCCGAAATGCAAGAATAAAAATACATTTGTCGAACAAAAAATTTTATAAGCAATACCCAATAAACATTGTACATATACTTAGCTTTGACAGAGAGTACGATAATGAAAGGGAGCGGTGGTGTAGAGATAAAAGTGTCTGCCGCTCATCCCGTAGGTTGCCGGTTCGAGCCCTACTTGGGTCACGACCGTACCTCCTCATATGACACATGTACTGGTTTTTCCAGGAAGCGGATTCGAGAGTGACTTAATAATCTTCAAGCTTTCTTTACTATCGAGATAAATGAATTAGTATAAACTAAGCTTGGCACTAGCTATTCCCTGTGCTACAAATGACGATGAAGAACAAAGACATTATTTGAAACCTGGTATCTCCTGGGTGTGAAACGATAGTTATATTGAGCAGTGGAATGGATTGAGGCGTAACGATACTTTTAGTTCAATCGGATACGATTAAGCCACGCCTCGTCGAATGTCGTTGACTTTTAGAATATCACCGAATATATAGATATATTATATGTTTCATAAAATGTATCTATACAGATTTAAGTGGTCGTCAAAAAACAACAGTACTTCCTCATATAACACCATGACTGGTTTTTCCAGGAAGCGGTCCCGAGAGTGACTCGATAAGCTACAACGAGCTAAAATAAATAAGTAAAAAACTAAAAACTAAAACTAAGGTAAACTGTGTACAGATGTTTTAGTTGTAATAAATTCACTGACACGTGGTCTTGGTTTCTAATTTTTAAACAACATTTTCAAATGTTGTTTTATGCAACTTTTTACAGACGGCTGGTATACAACAGGTTTTATTGAAGGTTTTGACTTGCATAATGAAATTCTAAACTTTACATCAATGTAGTGAATAAAAAGAATAACAATCGTCACCTGAGACGCTAAATTACTAAGTAAACAACATTTCCAGACAATATTTAGTACACGCCACTGGTAAGAGCTCTGAGTATAGGTTAATGATTATTTTGCATGCGTTTACAAAACTTAATTGGTCAGACGTGACCAATTTAGTGTAGTAAATGTATCAAAATGAACACTAACCTATTTATTGTTTGAAATTAGCTTTTGTTTATCGGCATTATTCCCTTATATATTGTCTCAGTATATAATTAAGGATTTACCAAAGTTAAATTGCGGCCAATAGTGCTCTGCGATTTGACAAGAAATAATTTAAAATAATGATGTTTATTATATATTAAGAAGTGGACCTTTAAAATACATTATGAAATTGATAAATGCCGTTCTATGTTTACTTCTTTATACGTCAAAAAAACGAGTCCCAATGGACGGTTCCAGTGTTTGCAATAATGCTAAAAATTAATTCACTGGATTAGCCAATGGCCACCCTGGGACATCATGTGTCGAATTGATATCCAGACTTGCAAAAAGAACTCGAGGGTTTATGATACTGTTTATGAGCAGGTGACAAAGCTATGAAAGGAAGATAATCCCTTAAAAATAGGCTAAGGAAGGGTTTAAAATATCTCCTGAAAAAGTGGAATGGTATATCAGGACACGTTTAAAGCATTAGAATATTCAAATATTGCTGCGGACAAACTCTTTGTCACACATTCAATATTTACTGGTAGTTTAGAAAGAAAGCATTAGAACTCTTTCATTTCCACAGAACATATCAAATATATACAGTCCAACCTCTCTTAACATCACCCCCGAAGAGCAAAAACCTCTTTACAAATACAGATGTTTTATTTCACAAAGCAGTTATATCTGAACAAATTAACCTCCTCAAAGCAACAACCTCTCCACACCTCTTTAAGTTACGGTCACAAATTTAGTCGCCTCTTGTCTAATACTGTCCTCACAGCTTCTTAACATGATATTGAAAACATTTAAATCTTGAATCACCAAGAAAAATTTCTTCTATAGACACCTTATGGCCTGTTTGTCAAAAATATTCATTTGTTTTCTTAAATTCTTTACTTAAAGGTCCTTTACTAACACCAATTTGAATTTTCTTTTAAATCTGGAATTGTAACGGGTGTCTTCTCAGAAGGAAAAATATGACATACTGCATCAAATGTGACCATATTGTGTTGAAAATTTGAGTTAAACAAAAGAAGTAATAAATCATATTTTGCCTTTTCAAAAATGAAAATAGGTTTCCAGTCTTCAAATATCTATGTAATTTTCCAGATGTCTCCCAGAGAGAGGCTGTAAATAGGTTGTACATTAATAAGCATGCATATTTTGAATTATAGTTGAAGACATTTACTTCCAATGATGTGCAAAGTATATGTCGGACTGTTTACAACATTCAATAAAGCTAAAGTAGGACAAAAAGACCACCCAGGTCAATCTAAGGAAATACACAAACATTCACTCGTTTTTTCTGCAGCAGTATTTCAAACAGGGAAAAACTCCACGGCTATTATAAAGTTTTAGAAGCCAGTTTCAAACAGTATTTCCCTGTTTCAATTCCAGATTAAAAAGCAAATTCGATTTGGTGTTAGTAATGGACCTTTAAAACATAAATGAATAAATAATTTCACAGACAAATTCACTAAATTGGTAACCCTTCCGGGAGAGATTGAGACCATTGACTTCTCATGTGCCTATTTGTAATTAAAATGTTGATCCTGTAGAATTTCATGTGTTTTTAACCTTTTTGCTCATAAACTGTCTATATAATTATATAACATATTTTCATCAAAAAAATCAGCAAGGTTTTACTTTGCCTTTTCAGTGAAACAAGACGTATGTATTGCTATCCGCATTACATTTAATTATTTTGTCTTTATTTAAAGCCCTTTCCTAAGATATGAAACTACCTTTGATGAAAGCAAAATTTATGTCGTATATATGTAATTAACTTTCGAATTTCGAAAATACGGAATATTATTTGGTTTTCGAGAAATGCTTTTCATAATCATGAAATAAGGACTTACAATTTGTAATTATGAAATATCATTCCATAAATACAAAATTGAATGTGTTCGGATATGTCACTTCACGGACAATTATATGCCCATTTTATTTAAAGAGACACTCTCTTTAACTAGTGCCGAACAAAATAACTTCAAAAGAATAAATAATAGAACATTTACAAGTATTAACATATGATGCAGTATCGTAAACCATTCAATACTCTACGTAAAGTTAATGGGTGAAAAGCGATTTATTACAAAAGGTCTCTATGTTGATCACTTGTACTAAAATGAAGCATGATGTTTCAATATATGTTGTTCTTCAAAATTGTATCTATTAGTTTACGTTTATTGTTCGATTATATAATATGTTAGATGTAGGGAGTGCCTCTTTAACCACATCAACATTTGAATATTAGTTTTCATCTTTTATCTTAACATGAGCTGTGTTAGACGTGTGTACAAATGCTGAAGCGTTTATGAAATATAAACGGTAACGTCCTCTCAATGTATTTTGTATAAACAGATTATGATCTTTTTTACAGACGGTTTATTATACAATATGATATGTTGACGGATTTTAGCTACAAAATGAAATTATCGCCTGTCATAATCTAGAACCAATATCGCCAACGAAGATAATAATTATTGTCACCTGAATACATTGCGTTGATTCGGCTATTTAATAAAAGATCTCCCTGAAGTTGGCGGCCTAGCGGCCTGGCGGCCTAGCGGCCTGAAGGCGCCCCCCCCCCCCCGCCTGGCGGCCTAGCGGCCTGAAGTTGGCGGCCTGGCGGCCTGGCGGCCTGAAGTTGGCGGCCTAGCGGCCTGGCGGCCTAGCGGCCTGAAGTTGGCGGCCTAGCGGCCTGGCGGCCTAGCGGCCTGAAGTTGGCGGCCTAGCGGCCTGAAATTGACGGCTTATGTATTTTTTACAAAAATCACTTACAAATTATGCCATAAACCAATATAAAATACGAAAACTCAAATTAAGGCTCAACTGTACACAAAAAATCATTGAAAATGTTACGCCTTGAATAAACAATCGAAGAAAAAAAGTCACTTAAAGCTCAACAGAATACACACAAAAAGTTAACCAAGTCGGTGGATTGAGAATTTTAACAAAAATTAACTTAGAAATATCGCCTTAAAAACAAAAAAACTCACATTTAATTTCAACTAAACACACTGAAAAAAACTGAAGTTGGCGGCCTGGCGGCCTAGCGGCCTGAAGCCGCCCGAGGCAGCCCTGGCGGCCTAGCGGCCTGAAGTTGCGGCCTGGCCTGGCGGCCTAGCGGCCTGAAATTGACGGCTTATGTATTTTTTAACAAAAATCACTTACAAATTATGCCATAATCCAATATAAAATATGAAAACTCAAATTAAAGCTCAACTGTACACAAAAAGTCATTGAAAATGTTACGCCTTGAATAAACAATCGAAGAAAAAAAGTCACTTAAAGCTCAACCGAATACACACAAAAAATTAACCAAGTCGGTGGATTGAGAATTTTAACAAAAATTAACTTAGAAATATCGCCTTAAAAACAAAAAAACTCACATTTAATTTCAACTGAACACACTGAAAAAAACTGAAGTTGGCGGCCTGGCGGCCTAGCGGCCTGAAGTTGGCGGCCTAGCGGCCTAGCGGCCTGAAGTTGGCGGCCTGGCGGCCTAGCGGCCTGAAGTTGGCGGCCTAGCGGCCTAGCGGCCTGAAATTGACGGCTTATGTATTTTTAACAAAAATCACTTACAAATTATGCCATAAACCAATATAAAATATGAAAACTCAAATTAAAGCTCAACTGTACACAAAAGTCATTGAAAATGTTACGCCTTGAATAAACAATCGAAGAAAAAAAGTCACTTAAAGCTCAACAGAATACACACAAAAAATTAACCAAGTCGGTGGATTGGGAATTTTAACAAAAATTAACTTAGAAATATCGCCTTAAAAACAAAAAACTCACATTTAATTTCAACTGAACATACTGAAAAAAACTGAAGTTGGCGGCCTAGGCCTGGCGGCCTAGCGGCCTGAAGTTGGCGGCCTAGCGGCCTGAAGTTGGCGGCCTAGCGGCCTGGCGGCCTGAAGTTGGCGGCCTAGCGGCCTGGCGGCCTGAAGTTGGCGGCCTAGCGGCCTGGCGGCCTGGCGGCCTGGCGGCCTGGCGGCCTAGCGGCCTGAAATTGACGGCTTATGTATTTTTTACAAAAATCACTTACAAATTATGCCATAAACCAATATAAAATATGAAAACTCATTAGGCTCAACTGTACACAAAAAATCATTGAAAATGTTACGCCTTGAATAAACAATCGAAGAAAAAAAGTCACTTAAAGCTCAACAGAATACACACAAAAAGTTAACCAAGTCGGTGGATTGAGAATTTTAACAAAAATTAACTTAGAAATATCGCCTTAAAAACAAAAAAAACTCACATTTAATTTCAACTGAACACACTGAAAAAAACGAAGTTGGCGGCCTGGCGCCCTAGCGGCTGAAGTTGGCCTAGCGGCCTGGCGGCCTAGCGGCCTGAAGTTGGCGGCCTAGCGGCCTGGCGGCCTAGCGGCCTGAAGTTCGGCCTAGCGGCCTGGCGGCCTGAAATTGACGGCTTATGTATTTTTTACAAAAATCACTTACAAATTATGCCATAAACCAATATAAAATATGAAAACTCAAATTAAAGCTCAACTGTACACAAAAAGTCATTGAAAATGTTACGCCTTGAATAAACAATCGAAGAAAAAAAGTCACTTAAAGCTCAACCGAATACACACAAAAAATTAACCAAGTCGGTGGATTGGGAATTTTAACAAAAATTAACTTAGAAATATCGCCTTAAAAACAAAAAAAACTCACATTTAATTTCAACTGAACACACTGAAAAAAACTGAAGTTGGCGGCCTGGCGGCCTAGCGGCCTGAAGTTGGCGGCCTGGCGGCCTAGCGGCCTGTTGGCGGCCTGGCGGCCTAGCGGCCTGAAATTGACGGCTTATGTATTTTTAACAAAAATCACTTACAAATTATGCTGTAAACCAATATAAAATATGAAAACTCAAATTAAAGCTCAACTGTACACAAAAGTCATTGAAAATGTTACGCCTTGAATAAACAATCGAAGAAAAAAAGTCACTTAAAGCTCAACAGAATACACACAAAAAATTAACCAAGTCGGTGGATTGGGAATTTTAACATGAATTAACTTAGAAATATCGCCTTAAAAACAAAAAAACTCACATTTAATTTCAACTGAACACACTGAAAAAAACTGAAGTTGGCGGCCTGGCGGCCTAGCGGCCTGAAGTTGGCGGCCTGGGCCTGGCGGCCTAGCGGCCTGAAATTGATCGCCTATGTTTTTTTAACAAAAATCACTTACATATTATGCCTTAAACAAATATATAATATAAAAACTCAAATTAAAGCTCAACTGTACACAAAAAGTCACTTAAAAGATTACGCCTTGAATAAACAATCGAAACAAAAAAACTCACTTCAAGCTCAACAGAACACACACACACACAAACAAAGTCGGTGTACTGCGAATTTTAACAACAATAAACTTAGAAATAACGCCTTTAAACAAAAACACCAGCGGCCTGAAGTTGGCGGCCTAGCGGCCTGAAATTGACCGCCTATGTATTTTTAAAAATGACTTAAAAATCACGCTTGTCTCAATAAATAAAATAAAATTAAACTCACAGTCACGCTTAATAGCAGACACATGAAATTTTGATAAGCCCGTTGCACAACACTGATTTATACAACACAGACATATCTTTCAGCATTATGATGACGATTAGGCGTAAAAAAAGAATATGTTTGTTTCAGTTTTCCCGACCTACTTTATATTTTTGCCCCGACCCTAGAATATTTTTTTTGCGAGTTATTAGTTTTTAGCATGAATTCATCAAAATTTATGTTGATTTTTGTTTTTTTGAGAATAAAAAATATTTAAAAAAAAACATTGCCTCCCTACCTACCCTATTTTTGGGGCATGATACCTGAAACAAACATATTTCTTTAGGCCTTACTATAATCGATATATTTTTCACGGTTATGTTATATCCAAACCTTTTGATATGGTGATTTTTCATTTATGTACCCATACATTCGTCAGTAATTACTATTAAGAGGGATATAGAAGAGATTTAGTTATATTATATATACTAGCAACCACGTAGATGAATATTTGTAGAATCAGATACAGCTTTTCCGAATAATGCGTTTTTTTTTAAATTTTGATATGATTTAACAACACAGGATCGAGCTTAACAGATACTGCCAGTGATACAGCATCCTTATAGCAACAAATGGTTATCATTCCTGGATATAAATTTGTCGTTGTATGTCCATCGGTCCGTCCCTCCGTCCATCCTGAGCCATATATGCGACATGGTTTGGGGTAATATAATAAAACTTAGATGACATGTTTACTACTGAGGCTATACATTAGGTAGTTAGTAGAATTATTGTCATTAGTACCTTTTATGAGGCTCCCTGATTGGAGCTATCCCTTTTATTTGTCCCGTAGTTGACGTGAAAGGGTGACGTGAAAGGGTGCATCCAGTACCAGCCTTTCAAAAATGTTATAAAATGATTGATATGAGAAAATTTAGTACTGTGTTACCTTTATATGTTTACAATATACAGAGACTTAAAAAATCAGTATGTCTGAAAGTTGTTGTCTCAATTACATGCTGATGTCGTCACAGAGTCCTGTTATGAAAATTCGTGAAGCATGATTTGTTTCTCAACTACTTGTAATAAAATAGTCTTTCAAATAGTGACACCGTCGTGATCGTAGCATTTTTGGTAAAGTATTTCTTCAAAATATTACGATAACATCGGTTTATATAGGCCTGGATCCATCTAACGAGAAAACATTTAATCGGAACATACTTCGGTCGATAACTCTCTATTATTGCATAATAAGTTGGTTGTGCAGCTGGCCTGAATCGTAATAAACGATTTGAACTTTTGAACTACTGCTGTCTAACCAAAGAAAAGCAAGGAATACTTTAAAATGCCACATTGGTCAGTTATTATTTCGCATTATTAAGTAGTTGTTGACCAAGGGCTAATACGCCCATGGTCAAGCGTTGATAACGAGCGCTTGCGACGCCGCATTTTTGTTTTATTTCAAGACAAAGTGGACTCCGGCACTAGACTGTGTTAAAGAAGAACATTCTTGGTCTGGAAACTTGGATGCTAAATTGGTGAGTTGACAACTGTTTTTTTTTATACCAAACCAATAAGCTAGTGATGCTTTACAGATAATATGCGATATAATTTAATAATAAAATGAAGGTTACATACACCGTCCGTTCAAGTTCATCCGTTCCTGTCTGAGGTGTGTCCGTCTGCAATACTTAATTGTGCAAAACGGAAAAAATAAAAATAAAAATATTGCATGGGGAAATGTTGCGTCCGTTGATGCTACAAGTAGTAACGTCGTAACTGTTTCCCCATAACACTTTCGTTGCACTATATTTGAAAATTTTAGTAATATTTTTCAAAATTATAAATTGTATTGACTAATTGCGCAGGAATCTCTGAGCTTGCATAATTTTTTCAATACCATGGTAAATGTATTGTCATTTTTTTTCTATGTTTCGCAGGTCGCAGTTCGCAGAATTGAGAATTGTTAACTTCAGCCAAGTTCCCTGTTCTAAGTTAACGATTCCACTTTATCCCAACTTATGGTTCGAATTGCTGATTGCTAACCATGGTTAATCAGTTCACTTTTAGAATAGCGACATTTCGTGATTCGAATCGCGAACTGCGAACTGCAAACCAAGTTAACCGATATGAATTGTATGTTACATCCATATTTTTTTTATATAAGTTGATTTTCTTAGTGTAAGAGCTGTTTCGGCCCACAACACTCTTTCGTTCATTAAGATTGAATTCAAAACTGTCAAATACAATAGAGCTGTATTTTCAATTTCAGAAGATTTATTGCATGATATTAATATTGCCATATAAGGAGCGACAGTGATACTTCTTTAAATGTATCACGAAAATTCAAATAGCTCACAGTTATGGTTCGACTTCTGGCAAAAACGTGCTTGCAAATATTGAAAAGCCCACACATTCCTTGATATCTGTGTTGTAAACGTCATGACAAGGAAATTGATATATATCAGATGTGAAGTGAAAAGCTGTGGTGTAGAGGTTAAGGTGTCTGCCGCTCATCCCGGAGGCTGCAGGTTTGAACCGCACTGGGGTCACGACCGGTCTTCATATGACACCAGTACTGTTCTTTTTCCAGGAAGTGGACTCGAGAGAGACTCGATAAGCTTAGAGCTTTGTAGGACCACATTCGTAACAGATCGCATTTGTAACATATTTCGTACGTATGCGATCGCATTCGTCGCAGGTAAAATGTGTTACGAATGTGTTTGTCCAACATGGGGGTTGATATGAGAAGCACTTATGTTTAATGTTGATGTTTATAATGCAAATGTTTAATCAGTTGGTTTTCATCGCAACATCATTAAATAACTGCAATAAGCAACATCACAAGTTAGCGACGTCATAAAATTATTTGAGCCGCATCATAAGAAACTTGGCTTTCGGTAATCTCCGAGGCTTTGTGACAAGTCTTGGCTACGATCGGCCTGCGCATCCGCACAGTCTGATCAGGTCCCACACCGTTCGCTGTTGTTTCAAAGTATGAAATTATCTGACCCTTATTCAGATGCATAAATGCACTGGTCAGCCTAGATATACACTTTCCGGAAATTCACGAAAATGTCCAATGCCAATTTTCCCGTGACGTGGCTCAATTTTTATTATCATTTCGGCATTCGCTGCCACTACCCCTGTAATATGATTACAACCTCATCTACTTGTACTGCTACCTCGACTAGCTGAAATGAAGATCAACATGCTTAGGTCACTGATTCAAACCCGGTGGAGACATACATTTGTAGCTATCTTTCGTCATCCAGAGATGTTTTAAGTGACAAACAGGAAGTTCCCATGTCCTGGAACATATTATATGCAACTTGTCACTGACGGATTCGTTAGCCTTAAGTCTAGGAGGGGTCGGCCATGTGCTTCGATCTTATGTCTATCAAATTTAAACAAAATACACCTTTTTTATTAATAACCCTCACCCCACTGAGCCCGTCGGTGAGACAATATGCCTTCTCTTAATATAATCCCGCCGTGAAATAGCGGAGTTTGTGTGGTCGTGCAGTTATCTATAGAAATGTTAACATTACAGACGACGTACAAAGGTTGATCACAATAGCTTACTTTGTCACTTCGTATAAGAGAGCTAAACATTTTACAAATGGGATTCAGATGTAAAAATGCCCTTTTTTGTTCATTTTACCGATTGAAAGTGAGCTGTGACAAATGTGATCAGATGTCACATCAAAAGTCGGCATCGTTAACATTCGTCTCAAGAATTGTCACATGTGTGCTTGATTTCTGTTACATATGCGATCTCATGTGATACACTTGTTACATATGCGATCTCATTTGATACACCTGTTACAAATGCGATCTGTTACGAATGTGGTCCTACAATCTTGTCATAGAAAAAGCACAAGATTCGATACTATTGTTGAAATGTTTACTGCATTGAATAGTTCAGGCTGCTTGTAAAAGATAATTAATTTGAAACACAAAAGAACTTGTTCAACTTTATCACCCCATCATGACCCCAATCTCAAATATTTCCAGAAAACGACAATAGCTTCCTACTTTGAACAATTGTCATTTTAATACTTTTTTGGTTCTTGCTTTCTATTGAATAACTAATTTTGAAGTGACTTCTTTAAGGTTACGATTCGCAGATTGAAACACGTGTTATGGCCTGAAAGTAAAATGACAACCTTGAACCTTTGAATGATATATCTTGAAAAATGATATTGAATATATGTTTTGTTTTTAAATCTTTCAGAGATCCGCTTATGTGCTTTTTTATGGGAAAATGACTATGGCTGACGTAAATGCACTGATCGAAAAATGTCCGTATGCGGAAATAGCCACGTGTGGAGAAATACTCCTATCCGGCCTTGATGTGTCAACACTGAATCCAAATACTTGGCTGAATGATCAGGTATGAATACATTAAATTGACGGTTAATATTCTTCTAGCAGAAACAGTTTAATGAAACACTTTCACTGATACACACTTTATGCATACATACTATAGTACCCTATCAGTTCGTTCCTTGAAATGAAAGTTTATGTTATATTTTTGCTCACCTGACAGAAAGTGCAAGGGTGATCTATTATGATCACTCACCGTCCGGGTTCCACGTACGTAGTCATCGGTCGTCCGTCCGTCCGCCATTTTATGAGAACGATATCTCCTTTTAAATGACTGGACCAATGTTGTTGAAACTATGCAGGGATGATCCTTGCATGGATCTTTTTCAAAGTTGTTCAAATAATATTATATTATGCAGAACTCTAGTTGGTATGGCAACACATAGGAAAACTTAAAAAAAAATCTTCTTCTATGAAGCCACAAGGCTTAAAGCTTAGATGTTTATCATGTGGCATTTTCTAGCGGACCTCTACTTATATTTTTCAAATTAGGACCCCCGGATCAAAAGTTAATACCCTCCGAGGGTTCAGAAAATAGGGTTTTACGAATGATTTGTTTTATTTTCTAAGAAGATCAGTCTTAACAGGCGTATTATGAACAGTGTATGGTTCAATTACTACACACATGTTAGGTTACGGTTACTTGAAATGAAAAAAAGTCAAGTTTACTACATAATTCAGAATCATTTCATAACTGGAAACATTGCATTGTTTCTATTTTTACAGGTGATAAACGGATACATGTCCCTCATTGCTACCAATTACAGAGATGTAGCAGCACTAGATGTATTCTTTTTCCAGTGCTTGGTGTCTGGGAAATCCCCGGAGAAATTTGTGAACGGAGACTTGTTTAACAAGGGAACCATTTTAGTCCCTGTTATATATAGGAAACACTGGACGCTTTTGGTAAGATGATTTTAATTAAAATCATAATGTATTACACATTTTCAACATGCATTATATTGTGAAAGCTATTAGACATGTTGGTGATAATAAATATTTTCATAGTTATACTCGTCATATTGGTTAAGTTTCTTTTGTATTTAGACAGAGAAACTTAAGTACACAGCAATCTACATGAATTGTATATGATCAAGAGGTCATGACAAATATATCCAAACTTAAGGATATGGACTTGTTATTTATTAGCGTTTTCCAGGGTTATATTGGTTCGGTATTAAATATATTACATTTATCAAACTCACAATAATTGCCTAAAGTACAATAAAAGACAAAGAACGGTTTACACACTCAATGCCTTTTGTCAAGTTGAGAAACACATGCTCCAATGAATGTAGAGTTACGAAATGAAAACATGCTTTCTTCAGGTCATAACGGCCTGAAGCTACAATACATGTATACAATGACCAGTGGAGGTCGACATCCAGCTGAAATGCTGAGGTAATTTTGTTCTTATAAATCGTGTTTAAAGCAAATAACACCTCCAAACACAAGTTGATAGAAAATATGACGTATTCTCGTAGAATTGCTCTGAGACCGTATCTAAGAATTTATGAAAGATCTTAAAAAAGCTGTTAACACTTACAAAAATGTTTATAACCATATATCAGAGTTTCGTGGTAAGAAAAATATATTGCAACAAATCAGAAAAATGTTATACATTTCTATTTTAAAAGATCTGTTCCTCAAAATACCATTGACAATTTTTAATTTCTTTCTTACCATAAAGTTAACTATGCTTATAAGTTATTTGAATTGTTTAGAGCGTTGGAACACATTTCTATTTGTACATACCTGGAAAATAATTAAGGTATCTTGAAAGATACAACCTAGTCACTCTCTTACATTTGTACGCCATCTAAAGCTATATTTTAGCTACAAGAATGCTCGGGATGTGGATGACCTTGATTGTTAACTGAAAAAATTAATCGGTGCAAAGGAAGAGGGCAATATTGACCTATGACACCAGAACTTTAAAATTATCTTCCGCTGACTTGCATGGTTTCTTTGAAGAACTGTAACCTTGCATATTTGTTTCATTCCACTTATATGTGTACACATTTGGCATAACTGCATAAGGGTTCATGACATGGTATATAGTTCTATTAAAGGATGTCGTGTTAAGCATAAGGCAATTTTATATGAAATAGTTTTACACTTACCTTCAAATCATATTGTATTGTCATTTTAATTTACAGACGATACATGAATAGCAGAGGTGACGCCAGTTACGTAGTGAGAACTGTAGAGGTGCTGTATGTTTAAACTCAGTTGTAGTATATACTGTATTTTAATGTCTGATTTATTTAGCATGTCTACGAGTAATTAAATGATATTATACCAAGATTAATTTCTGGATTTAAAGAAACGTAGTACGTAATTTAGGACCAAAATAGTTTTTTCAATGACATGCGCATCATGACATTAAAAAGGTAACCATAATTACATTCAGATCTTAGTTTATTTCTTTTGTTGTAAACCAGTTTTACTTGATAATTTGATTTGTACATTTTAAAGAAATAAGATAATTAAGTTGTTTCTTACCAAATGCTTATATTAGCAAGGTTGAAAACCAGTTATTCGATTATGTTAATGAATATTCAATTAAAAGCAAAGTATGGATACTACATTGTGAATAATTCCATATTTATAATAATTTTCAAATTTTGTAGGACCTACCTCAACAGACAAACAATGAAGACTGTGGTGTTTTTGTTTGCCAATATGCACTCTGTGTTGCGGCTGGAAGAAGTGGAAAGGGCATAAACTTTGCTCCGGTGTGTATAGTTAAAGTCACAGAGACTGTGCATTTAACAACTTTTTATGAGTTCATGAATTTAAAGATTTTGGCATTCAATAGTTAAAAAACGGTCTAATATAAGAACTGTAAAGTTTGGTGACACGGATGCTTATCGTTCACTATTATAGGTAATCAACATCATGATCTGTAATCTGTTAAAATCAATTCGGTGAATTTTGATGGGATGTTGATAAGGACCATTACCAAATTTATACTTCTTTATTGTACGGGCTTTTGTTTGCGTTTTAGGAAGAATCAGTATCGATGTGAACCTGAAAACTGACAACTGCCATGTACATGTATTGCTATTTTCAATATCCTTAAAGTTTGTTTGCAGTTCTCATGTCTCGATTAGAATTGAGAATTGGGAACTGCTTACCAGTTCCATTCTCCAACTTTTGGTTCGAATCGCTGATTGCAAACCAGTCATCCGTTTTCTTTAAGAAGGGACATTTCGCGATTTGAATTGTAAACTACAACTGCGACCAAAAGACAAATTGTCAGTTCGCAGTTCGCGGTTCGAGTTGTGAATTGCAATATGCTATACAGTTATTAGTTTGCAATTCGATTAGAGAATCGGGAACTTCCAAATAGTTCGCGATTAACCCACTTCCCAGTTTGCGATTAAAGTTAAGACTAGCCTGTAGTTCGCAGTTCGCGGCTCGAATTGTGAATTGCAAACATCAGACAAGTTTACTGTTGTCAGTTCGCGATTCGACTAGTTCCCAGCTGTTGTTGCAACTTGCTGATTGCAAACCAGTCACCAGTTCATTATTAGAATTGCGACTTTTTACTATTCTGGATTCAAATTGGGAACTGGCAACTAGTCTGCAGTTCGCAGTTTGCGATTCGAACTGCGAACTGAAAAATGCAAACCAGTAACTAGTTTGAGATTCAATTACCGAATTGGAAACTGCAGAATTATGATAAAAAAGAAAAAAAATCTTTAAGAAGGTTAACACATAAGGCTATGCTCAATACAAACACTTATTTACAATGTGGACTTCTAGAGAATAAACAAAAGTACAATCAGAGGCCAAGAAAATAGTATTTGAAAAAACAATATACATTTACACAAAAAGACATTCAGTTCCGAGAAACACTTGTCATATATATTTCAAGAAAAGTAAAATTATGATTATTAATCATACAAATTATATTATTCATGTGTAGGTAGCAGATATGGAATTTATATTTCTTTAAATGATAGATCATCGCTTCTGCTTTCCAAAAGGCAGTCCTTGTATGAAAGTTACCAGTTCTCAATGGTCAGTCTGAAGACAGACTTGTTGCCAGTTCGCAGTTCGCATGTAAGTTAAAAATACTAGTTGCTAGTTCACTAATTGCGACTCGTATTACGAATTACAAACTTCAGACAAGATCCCAGTCCTAAGTTCATGATTCGACTAGTTCTCAGCCATTGGAACAAATTGTTCAGTTTGCAATAAGAATAGCGAATTGATGAGCGCATAGCATTTTACGTCCTGTTTATGATGAAATGAATAACAATGTTGTGTTTTAACTTCTGAATACACTCGACGGGTTTAGAAACGCAAAAGTAGTAATATATCTAATTAAAGAGTGTTATCGTATTTCAAATTTCATACACAACAAAAACAATGTAAAATTGAATTCTTGTTTAAAGTTTCAATAATTCATCGCAAAACAATGACTTAAATAGAAATAAAAACAATACCGTCATTCAAATAAAAATTTTCAACAGTGGAAATCTTTACATTTTTAAATCGGTTAAGTGGATTCCAGTTTTGTAACAAACTAATTTATACAGTTTTCATGCATACAACTTTTTTATTTACTTTTTAGGATGATATCTCACGCATCAGAAGGAACATGATGTTCGAGGGCATTGCCTGCAGTCTTTTGTAAAGAAAAGAATAATAACTGTTAATTGAAGCCATCTTTCTTTGTCATTTCTCCTTACTTCCCGTACTCGACTTCCATGTTTGAGCCCAAAATTATGTGGTTCTATTTAGATAATTTTACAGCCAGCTGATTATATAAACATAACAAATCGACGATCAACATTGTGGATAGCTAGTTATCAATTAGACAGTCCGCTATCCATGTAACCAATACGCCACGCCTTGGCTGCTGGGCTAGTTGACTGGGTCTAGCTTGACCCAAAGCACATGAATTCCCTTTAATTTAAGGTGCGAGTTTAAGAGACATCACCGTGTTTTTATATTGTCTGTTTATGCTTAAACGGCTTTTGTTTTGTTCGATTTGTTTATTCAAGGCATAATTTTTAAGTGATGGTTTGTTAAACAATACATAAATTCGCAGTCCACCGACTTTGTTTTTCTGAGTTAAGTTAAGTGAGTTTTTTGTTTCGATTAATTATTCAAGGCGTAACTTTTTAAGTGACTTTCCATGTACAGTTGAGCTTTAATTTGATTTTTTATATTATATATTTGTTTAAGGCATAATTTGAAAGTGATTTTTGTTAAAAATTCATAGGCGGCCAATTTCAGACTGCTAGGCCGCCAGGCCGCTAGGCCGCCAACTTCAGGCCGCTAGGCCGCTGGCGCCGCTAACTTCAGGCCGCCAGGCCGTTATCTGCACATATCTTTTTGTGTGTTCAGCCGACACTTGATGTGAGTGTTTTTGTTTAAAGGCGTTATTTATAATTTTATTGTTGCTAAAATTCGTAGTACACCGACTTTGTTTTTTGTGTGTGTGTATTCTGTTGAGCTTGAAGTCAGTTTTTTTATTGTTTATTCAAGGCGTAATTTTTTAAGTGACTTTTTGTGTACAGTTGAGCTTTAATTGAAGTTTTTATATTATATATTTGTTTAAGGCAGAATATGTAAGTGCTTTTTGTTAAAAAAACATAGGCGGTCAATTTCAGGCCGCTAGGCCGCCAGGCCGCCAACTTCAGGCCGCTAGGCCGCCAACTTCAGATTTTTTTGGGTTTCAGTTGAAATTAAATGTGAGTTTTTTTGTTTTAAGGCGTTATTTCTAAGTTAATTTTTGTTAAAATTCCCAATCCACCGACTTGGTTAATTTTTGTGTGTATACTGTTGAGCTTTAAGTGACTTTTTTTCTTCGATTGTTTATTCAAGACGTAACATTTTCAATGACTTTTTGTGTACAGTTGAGCTTTAATTTGAGTTTTCATATTTTATATTGGTTTATGGCATAATTTGTAAGTGATTTTTGTTAAAAATACATAAGCCGTCAATTTCAGGCCACTGGGCCGCCAGGCCGCTAGGCCGCCAACTTCAGGCCGCTAGGCCGCCAGGCCGCCAACTTCAGTTTTTTTCAGTGTGTTCAGTTGAAATTAAATGTGAGTTTTTTTTGTTTTTAAGGCGATATTTCTAAGTTAATTTTTGTTAAAATTCCCAATCCACCGACTTGGTTAATTTTTTGTGTGTATTCTGTTGAGCTTTAAGTGACTTTTTTTCTTCGATTGTTTATTCAAGGCGTAACATTTTCAATGACTTTTTGTGTACAGTTGAGCTTTAATTTGAGTTTTCATATTTTATATTGGTTTATGGCATAATTTGTAAGTGATTTTTGTTAAAAATACATAAGCCGTCAATTTCAGGCCGCTAGGCCGCCGCCAGGCCGCCACCGCCAGCGGCCGCAGGCCGCTAGGCCGCCAACTTCAGGCCGCTAGGCCGCCAGGCCGCCAACTTCAGTTTTTTTCAGTGTGTTCAGTTGAAATTAAATGTGAGTTTTTTTTTGTTTTTAAGGCGATATTTCTAAGTTAATTTTTGTTAAAATTCCCAATCCACCGACTTGGTTAATTTTTTGTGTGTATTCTGTTGAGCTTTAAGTGACTTTTTTTTCTTCGATTGTTTATTCAAGGCGTAACATTTTCAATGACTTTTGTGTACAGTTGAGCTTTAATTTGAGTTTTCATATTTTATATTGTTTATGGCATAATTTGTAAGTGATTTTTGTTAAAAATACATAAGCCGTCAATTTCAGGCCCCTAACCCCCCCCCCCCCCCCCGCACCCTCCAGGCCGCCAGGCCGCCAACTTCAGTTTTTTTCAGTGTGTTCAGTTGAAATTAAATGTGAGTTTTTTTTGTTTTTAAGGCGATATTTCTAAGTTAATTTTTGTTAAAATTCCCAATCCATCGACTTGGTTAATTTTTTTGTGTGTATTCTGTTGAGCTTTAAGTGACTTTTTTTTCTTCGATTGTTTATTCAAGGCGTAACATTTTCAATGACTTTTTGTGTACAGTTGAGCTTTAATTTGAGTTTTCATATTCTATATTGGTTTATGGCATAATTTGTAAGTGATTTTTGTTAAAAATACATAAGCCGTCAATTTCAGGTCGCTAGGCCGCTAGGCCGCCAGGCCGCCAGGCCGCCAACTTCAGGCCGCTAGGCCGCCAGGCCGCTAGGCCGCCAACTTCAGTTTTTTTCAGTGCGTTCAGTTGAAATTAAATGTGAGTTTTTTGTTTTTAAGGCGATATTTCTAAGTTAATTTTTGTTAAAATTCCCAATCCACCGACTTGGTTAATTTTTTGTGTGTATTCGGTTGAGCTTTAAGTGACTTTTTTTCTTCGATTGTTTATTCAAGGCGTAACATTTTCAATGACTTTTTGTGTACAGTTGAGCTTTAATTTGAGTTTTCATATTTTATATTGGTTTATGGCATAATTTGTAAGTGATTTTTGTTAAAAATACATAAGCCGTCAATTTCAGGCCGCTAGGCCGCCAGGCCGCCAGCCGCCAGGCCGCCAGGCCGCCAACTTCAGCCAGGCCGCTAGGCCGCCAACTTCAGGCCGCTAGGCCGCCAGGCCGCCAACTTCAGTTTTTTTCAGTGTGTTCAGTTGAAATTAAATGTGAGTTTTTTTGTTTTTAAGGCGATATTTCTAAGTTAATTTTTGTTAAAATTCCCAATCCACCGACTTGGTTAATTTTTTGTGTGTATTCTGTTGAGCTTTAAGTGACTTTTTTTCTTCGATTGTTTATTCAAGGCGTAACATTTTCAATGACTTTTTGTGTACAGTTGAGCTTTAATTTGAGTTTTCATATTTTATATTGGTTTATGGCATAATTTGTAAGTGATTTTTGTTAAAAATACATAAGCCGTCAATTTCAGGCCGCTAGGCCGCCAGGCCGCTAGGCCGCCAACTTCAGGCCGCCATGCCGCCCCGCTAGGCCGCAACTTCAGGCCGCCAGGCCGCTAGGCCGCCAACTTCAGGCCGCTAGGCCGCCAGGCCGCCAACTTCAGTTTTTTTCAGTATGTTCAGTTGAAATTAAATGTGAGTTTTTTTGTTTTTAAGGCGATATTTCTAAGTTAATTTTTGTTAAAATTCCCAATCCACCGACTTGGTTAATTTTTTGTGTGTATTCTGTTGAGCTTTAAGTGACTTTTTTTCTTCGATTGTTTATTCAAGGCGTAACATTTTCAATGACTTTTTGTGTACAGTTGAGCTTTAATTTGAGTTTTCATATTTTATATTGGTTTATGGCATAATTTGTAAGTGATTTTTGTAAAAAATACATAAGCTGTCAATTTCAGGCCGCTAGGCCGCCAGGCCGCTAGGCCGCCAGGCCGCTAGGCCGCCAACTTCAGGCCGCCAGGCCGCCAGGCCGCTAGGCCGCCAACTTCAGGCCGCTAGGCCGCCAGGCCGCCAACTTCAGTTTTTTTCAGTGTGTTCAGTTGAAATTAAATGTGAGTTTTTTTGTTTTTAAGGCGATAATTCTAAGTTAATTTTTGTTAAAATTCCCAATCCACCGACTTGGTTAACTTTTTGTGTGTATTCTGTGGAGCTTTAAGTGACTTTTTTTCTTCGATTGTTTATTCAAGGCGTAACATTTTCAATGACTTTTTGTGTACAGTTGAGCTTTAATTTGAGTTTTCATATTTTATATTGGTTTATGGCAGAATTTGTAAGTGATTTTTGTTAAAAATACATAAGCCGTCAATTTCAGGCCGCTAGGCCGCCAACTTTAGGCCGCTAGGCCGCCAGGCCGCTAGGCCGCCAGGCCGCTAGGCCGCCAGGCCGCTAGGCCGCCAACTTCAGGCCGCCAGGCCGCTAGGCCGCCAACTTCAGGCCGCTAGGCCGCCAGGCCGCCAACTTCAGTTTTTTTCAGTATGTTCAGTTGAAATTAAATGTGAGTTTTTTTGTTTTTAAGGCGATATTTCTAAGTTAATTTTTGTTAAAATTCCCAATCCACCGACTTGGTTAATTTTTTGTGTGTATTCTGTTGAGCTTTAAGTGACTTTTTTTCTTCGATTGTTTATTCAAGGCGTAACATTTTCAATGACTTTTTGTGTACAGTTGAGCTTTAATTTGAGTTTTCATATTTTATATTGGTTTATGGCATAATTTGTAAGTGATTTTTGTAAAAAATACATAAGCCGTCAATTTCAGGCCGCTAGGCCGCCAGGCCGCTAGGCCGCCAACTTCAGGCCGCTAGGCCGCCAGGCCGCTAGGCCGCCAACTTCAGGCCGTTAGGCCGCCAGGCCGCCAACTTCAGTTTTTTTCAGTGTGTTCAGTTGAAATTAAATGTGAGTTTTTTTGTTTTTAAAGGCGATATTTCTAAGTTAATTTTTGTTAAAATTCCCAATCCACCGACTTGGTTAATTTTTTGTGTGTATTCTGTTGAGCTTTAAGTGACTTTTTTTCTTCGATTGTTTATTCAAGGCGTAACATTTTCAATGACTTTTTGTGTACAGTTGAGCTTTAATTTGAGTTTTCATATTTTATATTGGTTTATGGCATAATTTGTAAGTGATTTTTGTTAAAAATACATAAGCCGTCAATTTCAGGCCGCTAGGCCGCCAAGCAGCCAGGCTAGGCCGCCAGGCCGCTAGGCCGCCAACTTCAGGCCGCTAGGCCGCCAGGCCGCCAACTTCAGTTTTTTTCAGTGTGTTCAGTTGAAATTAAATGTGAGTTTTTTTTGTTTTTAAGGCGATATTTCTATGTTAATTTTTGTTAAAATTCCCAATCCACCGACTTGGTTAATTTTTTGTGTGTATTCTGTTGAGCTTTAAGTGACTTTTTTTCTTCGATTGTTTATTCAAGGCGTAACATTTTCAATGACTTTTGTGTACAGTTGAGCTTTAATTTGAGTTTTCATATTTTATATTAGTTTATGGCATAATTTGTAAGTGATTTTTGTTAAAAATACATAAGCCGTCAATTTCAGGCCGCTAGGCTCAGGCCGCTAGGCCGCCAACTTCAGGCCGCTAGGCCGCCAGGCCGCCAACTTCAGTTTTTTTCAGTGTGTTCAGTTGAAATTAAATGTGAGTTTTTTTTGTTTTTAAGGCGATATTTCTAAGTTAATTTTTGTTGAAATTCCCAATCCATCGACTTGGTTAATTTTTTTGTGTGTATTCTGTTGAGCTTTAAGTGACTTTTTTTCTTCGATTGTTTATTCAAGGCGTAACATTTTCAATGACTTTTTGTGTACAGTTGAGCTTTAATTTGAGTTTTCATATTTTATATTGGTTTATGGCATAATTTGTAAGTGATTTTTGTTAAAAATACATAAGCCGTCAATTTCAGGCCGCTAGGCCGCCAGGCCGCTAGGCCGCCAACTTCAGGCCGCTAGGCCGCCAGGCCGCCAACTTCAGCTTTTTTCAGTGTGTTCAGTTGAAATTAAATGTGAGTTTTTTTGTTTTTAAGGCGATATTTCTAAGTTAATTTTTGTTAAAATTCCCAATCCACCGACTTGGTTAATTTTTTGTGTGTATTCTGTTGAGCTTTAAGTGACTTTTTTTTTTTCGATTGTTTATTCAAGGCGTAACATTTTCAATGACTTTTTGTGTACAGTTGAGCTTTAATTTGAGTTTTCATATTTTATATTGGTTTATGGCATAATTTGTAAGTGATTTTTGTAAAAAATACATAAGCCGTCAATTTCAGGCCGCTAGGCCGCCAGGCCGCTAGGCCGCCAACTTCAGGCCGCTAGGCCGCCAACTTCAGGCCGCTAGGCCGCCAGGCCGCCAACTTCAGTTTTTTTCAGTGTGTTCAGTTGAAATTAAATGTGAGTTTTTTTGTTTTTAAGGCGATAATTCTAAGTTAATTTTTGTTAAAATTCTCAATCCACCGACTTGGTTAACTTTTTGTGTGTATTCTGTGGAGCTTTAAGTGACTTTTTTTCTTCGATTGTTTATTCAAGGCGTAACATTTTCAATGACTTTTTGTGTACAGTTGAGCTTTAATTTGAGTTTTCATATTTTATATTGGTTTATGGCATAATTTGTAAGTGATTTTTGTTAAAAATACATAAGCCGTCAATTTCAGGCCGCTAGGCCGCCAGGCCGCTAGGCCGGCAACTTCAGGCCGCCAGGCCGCTAGGCCGCCAACTTCAGGCCGCTAGGCCGCCAGGCCGCCAACTTCAGTTTTTTTCAGTATGTTCAGTTGAAATTAAATGTGAGTTTTTTTGTTTTTAAGGCGATATTTCTAAGTTAATTTTTGTTAAAATTCCCAATCCACCGACTTGGTTAATTTTTTGTGTGTATTCTGTTGAGCTTTAAGTGACTTTTTTTTCTTCGATTGTTTATTCAAGACGTAACATTTTCAATGACTTTTTGTGTACAGTTGAGCTTTAATTTGAGTTTTCATATTTTATATTGGTTTATGGCATAATTTGTAAGTGATTTTTGTTAAAAATACATAAGCCGTCAATTTCAGGCCGCTAGGCCGCCAGGCCGCTAGGCCGCCAACTTCAGGCCGCTAGGCCGCCAGGCCGCTAGGCCGCCAACTTCAGGCCGCCAGGCCGCTAGGCCGCCAACTTCAGGCCGCTAGGCCGCCAGGCCGCCAACTTCAGTTTTTTTCAGTATGTTCAGTTGAAATTAAATGTGAGTTTTTTTGTTTTTAAGGCGATATTTCTAAGTTAATTTTTGTTAAAATTCCCAATCCACCGACTTGGTTAATTTTTTGTGTGTATTCTGTTGAGCTTTAAGTGACTTTTTTTCTTCGATTGTTTATTCAAGGCGTAACATTTTCAATGACTTTTTGTGTACAGTTGAGCTTTAATTTGAGTTTTCATATTTTATATTGGTTTATGGCATAATTTGTAAGTGATTCTTGTAAAAAATACATAAGCCGTCAATTTCAGGCCGCTAGGCCGCCAGGCCGCTAGGCCGCCAACTTCAGGCCGCTAGGCCGCCAGGCCGCTAGGCCGCCAACTTCAGGCCGCTAGGCCGCCAGGCCGCCAACTTCAGTTTTTTTCAGTGTGTTCAGTTGAAATTAAATGTGAGTTTTTTTGTTTTTAAGGCGATAATTCTAAGTTAATTTTTGTTAAAATTCTCAATCCACCGACTTGGTTAACTTTTTGTGTGTATTCTGTGGAGCTTTAAGTGACTTTTTTTCTTCGATTGTTTATTCAAGGCGTAACATTTTCAATGACTTTTTGTGTACAGTTGAGCTTTAATTTGAGTTTTCATATTTTATATTGGTTTATGGCATAATTTGTAAGTGATTTTTGTTAAAAATACATAAGCCGTCAATTTCAGGCCGCTAGGCCGCCAGGCCGCTAGGCCGCCAACTTCAGGCCGCCAGGCCGCTAGGCCGCCAACTTCAGGCCGCTAGGCCGCCAGGCCGCTAGGCCGCCAACTTCAGGCCGCTAGGCCGCTAGGCCGCCAACTTCAGGCCGCTAGGCCGCCAGGCCGCTAGGCCGCCAACTTCAGTGAGATTAATAAAAGATGTAATGTAAAAATACTATGGTCTTTCCAGACACTATTTAGTACACCCCCACTGAAACCAGCTGTAATGTTTGTTATTGAAGAAAGCGACCTTACATAATGAATCGTATTAGAATGCCTTATTATCGCTCACCTGCGACTTATGACAATATGTGACCAAACTTCAACACTAAACTTTAATCGTAAACAGAAACATTCTGTTTGGCCTTGATAAGGCAAACCTTTTGACCAATTTACATGATTGCAAATGTCACCTGTATGGCATACACAAGGTTTTTAATTGGGTGACCTAGATTTTGGCCTCATATTACCCATACTCGACCTAAATTTATTCAAGACACTCATACTAAGTTTTATGAAAATCCATTTGAAAAATGCTACCCTTGGTGCATACATAAGGTTTTTCTATTATTTGACTCCGTGACCTAGTTTTTGACCACGTTCGAACTTGACATAGATTTCATCAAGGCAATCATACTGATCAAGTTTCATAAAAGTACAATGAAAAATGCAACCCCTATTGCATACACAAGGTTTTTCTATGATTTGACGTGGTAACCTAGTTTTTGATCCTATACGACCCATGGTCGAAGTCAATCTAGAATTCTATCAAGGCAATCATACTCACTAAGTTTCATGAAAATCAAATAAAAAATGCTACCCTTATTGCAAACACAATGTTTTTTTCTATGATTTGACTCCCTGATAGTTTTTGACCCTGGATGACCCATGTTCGAAATCGACCTAGAATTCATCAAGGACATCATACTGACAAAGTTTCATGAAGGTCCCATGAAAAGTGCAACCTCTATATCATACACAATGTTTCTTCTATGATTTAACCCAGTGACCTAGATTTTAAACCCCAGATAACCATAATCGAGATCGATCTATATTCTATCAAGGCAGTCATACTGACAAAGTTTCATGAAGATCTAGTATAAAATGAAGCCCCTATTGCAGCCCCTATTGCATTCACAAGATTAAGTGTGGACGGACAGACAGACGACGGACACCATGCTATCACAACAGCTCACCTTTGAGCACTTCGTGCTCAGGTGAGCTAAAACAACATTAAATAACATTTGCTTCTGACTTCCACATAAATTGTGAAACAAAATTAATAATACCATCTCTCATTTTCGATGTCATAAATGATACGTAAAAAGAATAACTCAAATAATCTTGTGCTTAGAGTTATAGTGAAAAGCGATTACCATGACAGTTACTGATATCGCAGGACAACTTATGTTTAGGAAAGTATGATAAATATTAATATGTGGAAAGGCAGGTGTTACGCGGTTTTCGTAAGGTTTATAGGGAAATGATACCATTACGAAAAGATTTATCCTTTGTATTGCTGTATATGAGATGTGTAGGTGTTTATTTCCTGTCGTCATGCTAACATTTGTGACGCCCGCTATTGACAGCTTTTTTTTCTTTATTTTTTTTTTATATTCTATATTAATCGTTTCCTTAATTACGTGAGGCGATGTGACTACATAAAATCTGATGTAAATGAGGAAACAACAACAAAACATCTATAGTAAGTTCTTAACAACATTCTAACGCAATAACTGTACAGTCAAACCTGTGAACAAAGTACCGGTATGTTCTGCGAGCTCCGAGTGTGTCCTGCTTTAAACATGAATAAAATAATGTGTGTTCTTACATACCCTGGGCAGAAATATAAATATGATGGCAATTATTCTTTATGATAGATGATTATATAGAGTTTGGCATTAATTATTCAAAAAGCATGAGAAGTGCTTTCAGATATATACGTATATTTATGAATAATTCATTCTGACTTTTGAACTATTTTGTGTCAAAAGATTTCAGACGTTTGTAATTAGTATCATACATAAGAAAACAGAACTAGCTGTCCTTTTGGACACCTAATCACAAAACCACAGATATAGTCTCATTTCGAGCACTGAGCCGTGAATGTACTTTTAGCTTATTGTAAAACAACGGTAAAAACCGAGAAAAACATATGGTAAAATACCGACTATAGTCCTATAATATCATCCATTTAGTACATAGAATAACATAAAATGAAAAGTACAGACGAACCAACATCGTATAAAAAGTGCAACGTCATCTTGGTACAAAAGTATTCGTCATAATACTGTAAGTCGTCTGTTTCATAACAAAAAACCTCGCAGCTGACGACAGTCGAAATGTCAACTATATGTACTACTATTTCTGCAAACTTGTACATCTCCAGGTGTAGTTCTAAGCCCAGATATAAAATGTTTTAGTCTGGTCAGCCTAGTTTTATGAGACATAAAGAATGATAGTTTGCTGACGCAGAAGTAAAGTAAACGCAAAAGATTCCAATTCGTCAATTCAAACTAATATTTGTTAGATACGTTATTCGAAGTCAACACATAATTCAGCAAAAAGTTCTAGACACACAGACGATTTGTAGTACTTTAAGATCTTCTTTCACAAAAGCTAGACACATAAACATATAAATTGATAGTGGGCTTGGTGAAAGAATTTATTACTAAAAAGATACAGTATACATTAATGTAAAATAATTATTATCGTAGGTGTTTTTTGTTTGTAATCGTGCTTATTAGGTCCACCATCCTCTAAAGAGGCTATAATCGGTACGACCCGCTTTTTATTATCGTAGGTGATTTGATATATACATTTATATAGAGAGAGGATTTCCTTTTTCCGGCAGGTTTGGAAGGGAATATACGTGTTTAAGATACAAGGCGCAGATGTTGGAAACTTCAACAAGTGGGTATATAATCAAGGCCATTCGGGCGCCGTGAAATCTACTTTGAACATGTAACAAATTGTACAGTTGCGTATGGTTTATCATGCTTATATCATTCTTTTGTCGTATTGCCAGACTGAGTGATTATAAAGGATGCACAACAAGTAAGCAAGACAGGTTCAGAGTTATAGTTCACTTAGGATAATATGACAGTGACGTCACAGATGCGTGTGTACGCAAACGTTTACAAACATGAAAATGTAGATCGTGCATGCAAGAAAATATTAAATCTTTTTATTTAATTATCCAATAGAATTTACAGAATAACAGTACACAATATCCTAAGTGTAGTGTAGATTTTACGTTTGAACAGTTTTATTTACATGTCGCTTACCTATTGTTCCATCGCAAACATCTTCTGCGGCACAGTTGTCATGGTAATATTTCCAAACGCTTGATCCTGAAGTGGAATTTTGAAGTTATCGGCAGTGTAACGAATATCGCATACCCCCGTTTTAAAAACGCCCTCAGGGGCATTACATTGTTGACCCCGTGGCGTTTATTATGGACCGAAATGAGATATGTGTTGTTGTTTTTTTTCAAACTTTTGGACCCAGGGAAATTTTATTCTAGACCTTGAATACAATCTCACAGATGTTCAATGAAAGTAAGTGCTGTGTCTTCTATTTTTCACTGGATTGATTTATATTGATACGGATAAATGTGGTCATGTGCCTGTCTTCAGACCTGATAAGTTCTTTTCTTTCTTTAAAAAAAAGTGGAGGGGTGTTTGTTAGCTGGGGCGTTTATACGGGGCTATACGGTATTCGCAAATATCAGTAAATTAAACCATAAATAAATATTGCAAACTGAAAAACGAATATTTTGTTTTCATTATAGAATAGATAGTTTACAAGAACATTACTCAACGTGAGGTTAGAATGCTTGTGCTTAAACTCGTTATCTATTCGAGACAATAATCTGAACGTAGCTCAATTAAACATGGTTCTCAATCATTTAAAAGATAATCCAATTGTTAATCTACACTATACCATTCCTGCATGCATTATTGTTACTTGGATAAATTGCGTAACAAAATGAAAACTGCTTCTCCCTCCTAACGTACTGCATCGTTTAAACTGACTCAGAAAGGCTCACGCTAAGATGAATATCTTACGAGAGAAAGCGGCTCCAAAATAAATGTTTACCTGCGACGTCACTACACATGAAGTCTCCATACATAGAGAAGTTGTTTGATGAGGAATACTTCACAAACCACGTGTCATCACACGTACATGTCCACCCAATGTCGTACAATAGTACCTCGGAGAGAGAATTAAGGTCTGAAAAAAACAAAATCAATTTGCTACACATTTTACGAAAAAAGCTATAAAAGTTGTCGCAAAAGACACGTTAATAATTATACCACAATATAATGATACGTCTAACAGTCTTATAATGATGATGATTTTTGATTAACACCATTTCATTATGCCTTTTACTTTTTTTTCTGGCAAAAGTTGACCCTAGCCTATGGTTTGCATGTTTCCTTATATCTCTCCAGAAAAGGTTATGGTAGTTTGCCCTCCTTAAGATTGGATAGTTTAATTTCAGATGCAAGGAAACCCTACTAAATTTAAACGAGACATTACTTCATTGGTTGAACAGTTAATGTTGATAAATGAAAAAGACTTGCACTAATACTTCTCAAATGCTCACGGGACTCAGCGGTTGTATCTCTTATTAAAACAAAACAACAACAATTTTTATTTAGTATTAAACACCCTAACAAATGTCTCTAGCTAACTTATCATACATGTACAAATTGTAAAAATGAACAGAGGGGGTAACAAATACAATCAGAAAGTATGACAATCGAGATTGCTTTAACCTATGTACATATATATGTAAAAGAAAGATCTTGGTACTAGAAATTACTTGGCCAACATTTTATTTTATTGGTCAGCATTTAGTGACTGGGTATAAACAGGGCTGCCTTTTGACTGTTTCTGATGTCAGTCTGATTGGGTCTGACCATAATACTCACGCACAGAGAAATTGCAGTGATGTATATGAAGAAACCTATAAAGACTCCAAGTAAAAACCATTGGATATATGTGATTTATGTTGTTGCTACTTACTGTCAAAGATTCCTGAAGGTAACGTAGTGAAAGCGTTGTCACTTAGCTCAATGCTCGTCAGCTTTGTGTTGAATGTAAATGCATCCGCGGACACAGACTCTAAGTCAGCTCCCTGTAACAAAATAGATTGAGGATAATTCCTGCTTGTAAAGCGGGGTTGTTCCTTCTTTGATTGTTTATAAGTCCCAGCCGACCCTGTGACTTCTCCCTGTGCCGGTGAACTTGCGAAGACTCCCGACAGGCGTAGGTTGCAGTGAAACAGATGCAGATACATGTACAAGGGAATCCGGGTACCAGACCGAATAAACCCCTTGGTTCTTTTACATGCACACTGAAAAGCGTTTCTGAAATTTCCAGTGCCCCGGCAAGCGGGTTATTTCTGTTTTTAATTGCTTTAAATAAACAACTGCATGAAGATATGCATTAATTACCTTAATAAAACATGACGGAAGCATCAAAGAAAATTATTGATCAGTTAGTAAAGTAGTCCATAATTATGCAAAACAAAACAAATTTGCTTTTACAAAACACAATGCTGTTGTTGTTGTTGAATTTATGACTGGAAACTGCTATGATACAAATCCATGGTAATCATCTTCTCATTATACGGAATGTCAGTTATTTTCTATATCTTGAAAGTATGGAAATGAAGTTTCATGTCCATTTCGACTGTATGTTGTTTTTTTTGTTTCTTGTGTATTCAAATCCACCTTTTATTTCGTTTCAGTTGAATGTCACCACCTGTGAAATTACTGCAGGTTTAATTAGATTTTGGAATAGTGTTCGGAGTTGCGGCCAAGATGCAAGATTTACCGACACGAATTGAACAATTTACACTCATGCTCACCATTGATACTTTCAGCAGGGCTTTGTTATTTAAGTCAATTACAGTACCCGCTAGACTCTTATCTGCCTGTCTTGTTCGGAGAAAGTTATATTTTAATGATATATGTTTTCCTGATGTCAGATTTTACCGTTTTTAATAACAAATGATAACAACGTATTTAAAGTACATCACTGACGGCTGTCATTATATTGTCCCTACTGTACTGTGAACGATACCGAAGATGAATTCCAATATTGTTATTACAAAGGCACATTAGCGCGGTTAGTAGTTAACCTTATTGTCTTATTTTATACCAAGTACATGTGTGTGGGGAAATCGTTTATCGTAAAAGAATGCCTACACAGTTGTCTGTCACTCGTTCCGCCTTTTAACAAAACAGTGCCTGTAATCTTCTTGTCCCGGTTGATTTCTATACAGGTCATGCTTAAGGTCTAAACAAGAAAGCCAAAATTGGATTAGTTTTTCTTTTATGTTAACATCGAGTCGTCGGGTCGGTGTAGGTTTTTGATTGGTGCCTTTATTATAAAGTGCACTGAAATATATATCCGAGTACGAAGTTATCAACTTATTGACGAACACTTGCTATAACGCCTAGACAAGTTTGGTTCATATCGTGACATTTCCATACAAATAGACTTGATAAATGCGACAATAATGTGCTAAATTATCATAAATATGTGTGAAGTTGATATGTACTTAGTACATCCATAAACGTCGACGAATTCACAGAAGCATTTTAGTTATTTACAGGCAAACAGTTTACATTTCTGATTTCTGATGCACTCTGTAAGGAACTGACATCATTCTCACAAAGTCGGGTCGGTAGTGCGGTTCGAACCCGTGATTCTCAAACAGTCAGACGTTGAATGATTTCAAGTCTTTGACTTTAACAACTTGACCTCGGAAGCGGGTACTCGTTTTGATAAAACGGACTATTTAAGAACACTGGCATTCTTAAAAATTGGCTACCACTATGTTCTGTTTTTATTTTTTCTTTCTCTATCACAATTAAATGTCAACCGTTCATATCGTTTTAAGACTGGTAACTTGAATAACGTCGTAATAAGACTGCGTCACTCCAAATTCAGTCACGAGTACACATTTATCTCTATCTGACTAAAGTACACGATCTTTTGAAAGGAATGTGAATGTCAATGGGCCATCTTCTGATCCTCCTAGCGTAGCGTATTTGAGGAGATGATTTTAATCAGATTGCAGTTTTCTGATTTTTACAAGTAAAGTGTCACGTGGCTTAAATCAGTGACCCGTGCCAGTCTATTTATAGGAAAGTATTTAGGTAATCCTCACCCTGTGAATATGTACTGCGATTTGGTGTGCTATGTTTTATATACTTACACCGTTTAAATATTCAAAAGCAGCTTAGAATATTGAAAAGTATTTGTTGCATTTTGTAATATTTGCAAGCAAAATTATGTCACTGTAACCGTCAGCGCCTTTAAATGGGTACATGCATTTACTATATGTATGATAGTTTCAAATTAACCCAACTATCCCCACCACATACCATGATACAGTTTTTTTATTTGTTAACAAACCGTCATAATCATACATATATATTAATTACTTCTTGTTGTTCTCGTGTATTGTGGTTGATTGAAATCATAATTATGTTCTGTTCTGTTCCGTAAATTTTCAGCGGCCTTTCCTTTAAAAAGGTGCTGTAAAAAAACCGGACATGTCAATTTCAGAAAAGCGTAGTAAATAACTAAGCAAGATAAACATCCTACCACAAGAGCCACGGATGACAAGTTTTTCCAATTGAAGAGAAGTCCAGGCGGAACACTCTTCGTTGAGAAGGGGCTGTATTTGACCTCGAATCTGCCCAGATTTCTCGGGAATGTGTGTTGCTGGAAATGAAGATTTTCTACGCTGAGGCCGAACATGCCGTTAGGGTCTATGTCATCTATAGCGCCGGCCTCAAAACTGAAATAATCCAGGCTCACTAACTCCGCGAACATCTGAGACGGGATGTAGAACGTGGCACAGTTTCTTATCTGCAAGAATATACTTTGTAAGTAGACAAGAAGTAAAAAATACTATCTGGTCTAAACTACATGTATAAAAGTAGATAATGCAAGAATTAAAGAACACCATTTTACTTTGTTGGAAATATATTTCATACATGTACTTTCATATTTCATTCTATTTAAAATACATGAATGGCAAAATTTGCAGTAACATATATTTTTATTTACAGATTAGACCTGCACATCCTCGTCTTTCATATTTACATGCATATGCTTAGAAACGCAGTGAGAGGGACATATTGTTCTTATAACGTATAACAAAAGAATATGATCAATATTAATACACACAAAAGAAATCATACCATATGAAAGAGAAATACACTTAAAAGTAAAACAATGTTAAAACAGCTAAGGTCCCCCCCCCGCCCCAACCCCTCAACAAACAAAAATCTTTGCAACAAAATTTAACTTTTCTTTTCTAATTCCGAATGCTTTATCACACAAAAAAGTAATACACAATTATACACTCAACAACTTTTCTAAGTATACACCTAAAAGGAATTTTGTAGTTAATTCAATTTTCAAGACGTTTCGATGAATATTTCTTAATCATAAGATCAAAGATTGGTATTGAACATTCCATCAGAGCTATAAAGATATGTACATGTACCAAACTCAATGGTCCACAGCGCTGTTACCACAGTAACCGTTACGTTCTTTCAACTCATCTGTCGCCTTCAAGAATTGGTACTGTGTACTTCTTATGAATCACTCATGGTTAGTTTATGGTGTGAACGTCACTTTGGTGAAAATATTGCACTGTTGAGGAGTATGGGATAAATGCATGGGAAAGAAAATTCCTGTAAGGTTAGAAACTCAACTCAACCTCGTCAAATATTAAGTGTTGGGAGAATATTTTGATCAAGGCAGGATATCATATATCTAATATTGGTATCAAAAGCCGTTTTTGCAACAAAAACTGAACTTTTCCAGATAATTGGGAATAAATTTACGATTACCGTAATTTACAGTTTTGAGAATTTTACATTAAGGTGTCGCTGTGAGACAATGAAATCGCCATTCATTATCATTACCTTTATTTCGGGTATTAGAAGAATGAATCTAATAATTCAATGACCAATTTTCATGAGCTCATCTTTAAAAATGATTATGTATGGTACATAATTGAAGTGTATACTTAGAAAAGTGGTTGAGTGTATTCTGATAAAATAGAAGTACATGTACTTAAATGTTTGCAAAGTGTGTACTAATTGATTTCACTTCTTATTATCACTAATTTTCGTTTCTTGAATAAAATCGGTATTGGCAGAGACGCGGCTGCCAAGATCTATGAGTCTTTTACTTCGAATTTGTTGGTCTTAATTAATCGTCTTTCAACACAATTTGGCTTATCACATCAAAACTTAAACGCAAATAATAACGAAACGCGTACAGCTTTTGTTGTTGGGAAATTATGAGAATTTTTTTTTTCTAAAATAAACTGAGAAAGTTATGACAAATATCTTTTTTGTAAAATAAACTGAAGTTAGTGTAGAAAACGACTGTTGAAATTCAAAATGCGAAAATTATGCAATGTATGTGATTTTCAAATAAGATAATGGCCCTGCGAATGTCGAGTGTCGTGTGTTGAGCCTACACAATAGTCGATAGTTAACCAAGCAAACGACTTCGAGCTTCTTTTGAATGAAGACGAGTATTTTCTGAAAGTTGTTTTTTTAGCTTACTTCACTCTGTCTAGCTTACACACTTTTTAATAACAAATATATATATATATATATATATATATATATATATATATATATATATACAACGACAAATATGACAGGCCTAAACACAATAAGCACGTATCTTCAAATAACAAAATTTTGCTTTTAGTACGTATAGTTGATTTTTTTTATCCTTTTGAGGGTTGGTCTAGACACAGTGAACACCAAAGACCCATTTCTCTTCAACGAACGAACTTCGCAATTTGTTGAAAACAAATTACAGTTGATTCCGTAGGGAGTAGGCCCTGAGAAATGTTAAGGCTTTCTGACGTGGTTTTGTCACCTTTGTGTCCAATTCTACAGAGCTACCAGTAGTTCCGTGGACTAATTCAACTCAGCGTCTCATACACTTAACGTCGGCAGAGAAAAAAAAGCCAAAGTCCTCCTTAAACAGGTGTTTTATTTTTCATTTACTAATGATAATTATTAATGGAAATAATATGGAAATGACCAGGCTGTTCCCATGCGTCTTCCTGTAGCCAATGTGAAGTAATTTGACGGCTCCAGTATATGTCTTCGCGGCGTGCTAAATCAGAATTTGAATGTCGTCTGACGCTTACCATACGCGCCATTTAACTTGTGTATCTACGTTAAAAATATAAAATTATCCTGCGATCCTATGTTTTTATATTCGTATTTTGTTTGTAATTGTGCTTATTGGGTCCACCATCCTCTAAAGAGGCACAAGCCTAATGATTTACCTTCAGATATTGTACATGACTCATGTTACTGAACGCCCCCGCTGTCATGAACATGCTGCCGCCGAATCCACAGTCAATCGTCAGTGTGGCCGGGAAGTTACTATCAAACTGAGTTACGTCAATCGAGGCAAAGTTTGTGAAAACCTGGCTGTCACCTGTATATTTCAGAATAAATACTTGCATTTATATTATACATGTACCTATGACTTTTCCGTCTAAAATACTGTAAACTGGCTATTTTTGCGTTTCTTAAATTTCTTGATTTATAAGAAGACAGACTTATTCGCGTACATGGTATTCTAAATTCGCTAAATGAGAATTCTCTACTTAGTAAATCTATTTGAAATTAATCTTTCGCGATATTTTTTTATTTAGCGAAGTGGGAAATTCGCGAAAATAGCACAAATTAAATCATCCCGAAAAGTACGGTTCTGTCATTTTTTAGGAGTCACATGACAATATATTGCTTCAGTCGTGACGTCATATGTATTTATGAAATGCTTCTAGATCTAGGGAAAGTTGGTCAACGTTATATATCTTACCAAAGTACGGTAGAAAACCATTCACTGTTAAGTCGATTCTTTGAGGATCCTCGCTGAAGCCATTATAATCTATAGGTCGATCTGACGTCGACACCATTTTGGCGTAATCACACTCAAATACCCCGTCGTTGTAACTACAGAAGCTTGGACCCGTCTGTGCCAACGCCGCTGGTACAAGCACCGCCAGAATAAGGAGGCAGTGTTCACCCAATATCATGTTTCCCTGTATAGATATGCTGAAAAAAAGACTACTGTTTGTTAAATGCTTCGACTTAAAAGCTATGAATGAAGTAAGTGCAAAATAAGGATATAAAATGCTATACTCTGTGAATTCTATTTTGCTTTGCCTTCGATCCATAGTTAACAAACTTTCTGGGTCGGTAGGTGATCAAACAAACATTTATTTCTTCCTTCAGTTCATATTTACTTTGCAATGTAAGTTTTATTTCGCCAGACAGTCTATCTAAAGTTTAGATAGAGCCAATGAAGCATAGCGACAAAATCTTCTTTTTTGTGACCAAACGGCCACACATTTGTTATAGAAATGACCTCTGTAAAAAAAGGACAGAAGTGTTACATATATTCCGCCTTGGGAGCGGGAGGTCGAAGGTTCAGATCCCAGCATGGGTTCATTCTAGTATGGCCCGTGGGTGAGCCGCCAGCTAAATAAAAAATGGTCATCGTAGCCTATACCTGCCTGGTGTCTGGCATTTTAGGATAGGATTAGCGGGGGAGGGGGAAAGGCGGGGGGGGTGGGGGTAAATGTGCTCAGTGTCTCAAATGTCAGAAATGTCTGGCCCTTTAGGTAATGGTGACATTAGAATAAACAAACACTAAAAATATACTTTCATTTCTTTACAATTTTCTTAAAACAATACATGATTGCGACATTATTTTATGAGTCACATCATTTCTTTTACGAAGCAGGAATTCGTAAACAAGGCTGATTTTTATACGATATATAAACCAAAAATGTCAATCTTTTTTTTTAATTAAATCTTAATTGGCATGATAAATGCGGAGAAAATACCATAGGCTAGGGCCTGGCAACTAATTGGTTCTGATAGAAATCTTAATGATTTCAAGTAGATATAATATAGAGCTATTCTTATGTCTTTTTCCCCGACAGATGTCCTTCCACGAATGATATACTAGATGCCTAGACGAAAACAAGAAATTGAGTGTAGTTCCGACTACTGGAGTCCTCTATCATCTATTTAAAACGACTTTATTTTCAGGAGATGTTTAATTCGTAATTTTCGAGTTATTCGCGATTTCTTGAATACGCGGACACTACTCATATATAGTTAAATAAGCGCTATATCAATTCATTAAACAGAAATTTTAGCGAGATTTATGAATTCGCGAAAATTAGCGAGAAAAAAAAACTATCGAAAAATAACTTTTACAGTATAATATGTATAAACTTATTAAGATTAAAAATATAGTGTTTCTAGTTAGTTAGTCCCAGTGGGGTATTTGTATATTACCCAAAATTACATGGACTACAGTTTTCTGATCAATCATGGTAGCCTGTTCCAAAAACTGTATGTTTCCCGGTCCGACTCTTGTGAAATAGATTTAGAATTTATAGATCCTCTGGAAATAAAACGCAACTGCTATTTAGATATGTTATATTTATGTATATATATATATATCTATTCTATTTAGATATATTCAATATGCTTAAAGTAATCTAACATTTAATACCCAATAGATAAGTCAACTGACAAACGCGTCGTCGGAATTCCCCCGGTACCAAATTCTTTTTATTTTCTGTCATGAAACGTCATAAGCGAACGTGGGCGACGGGCGAGTGTAAAAAGGTCACGCAATGATGAAGCCGCATGTGTGCTACGAGATCATTTTTTATGTCAGCTTATGACATGTGTCAACTGAATTAGATTTTATATTATATCACATTGAATTAGTTCCTCTTAAACTTGTATTAGCTGCAACTTCCTTCGACTTAATTGTCTTGAAATGATAGACAATACTTGTTAGAAGTAGTTTATTTTAGACTGATATAAATTAGGAAAGGTCAATTAACACGAATGTAAGTATCCATAATTTCAAGACACACAATCTCTAATTTATGATATACGGAAAACAGTTCTTGCCAAAGTTATAGTTGTTGAAAAAAATCTTCTCTTTTTTACTGAATCAGCCCCTTTTTTATTGTAAATAGTTCCGACCAATCCTAGGATTTCTCTTCAGGTGAAACTGTAAAAGACCCCTAACCGGCGCAGGTTAAAGAGACAGAAAATCCGGGTATCAGACCCCAGCTCGTTTACGCATAGACCCCTTGCTTCTTTTACATGTCCGGTGTATAGCACCGATACACGGAAGACTACCTCTTGCATCTCTAGACAGGTGGGAAAACACTAAAAAACGTTTCTGAAATTTCCATTGAAACACATATTTCATGGATTTCGTAAGATAAATTTTCATTTCCATCTATAAATAAAAGAAGTGGCTATGCAAAACTCATTTCTGATATGTGTTCTAAACATTCAGTGTGAATTTTACTTGCCACTAATGTATCAGTTATACAGCGAACCACACTTTGTATTCATATATGTTTACTTTATAGCTCTTCCTTTGTTTTAACGGAAATACTTTTTAAGAACACTTACCTTCGAAAATGATAAAATTCCGAATCAGTGGTCTACATTTTTTTTAAAGAAAAATAGCCACTACATTTTTCTCGCTATTACTTTATATGATCTCGAGATATCCTTTGCACCTTGCCACAAAATCAGGAAATCTGCCAATGTAGAGATTTGAAATGCGTTCAAATTTCATTGTTTTCAATTTCGAATCTTTGGTATATTATACATGATCTATGTTTTAAATGGGAGATTAAAACTGGATTACATTATTAAACATGGTATTGTATGTAATTGAAATTAAATCCATGTATAATCTCAACTTAGTGTTTGAAATTATTTTTTGTCCAATCGCAGCGCAGTATTCGCTGCACTTTAACTTGGGTAAATCAATAATTATAGACAGAGTCAGTAAATAGGGGAACAATGCTGATTTACAAAAAATAATTTCAAACACTAAGTAGGTTAATGCTCATTTTGATACATTTACTACCTTAAATTGGTCGCTCCTAACCAATTTGTTTTCGTAACACAAACCTATAAATCTACCTAACGCAAATGACCGAGATCGGTAAATAATGTCAATCAGCAATAAACTTCGTGTTATTATTTACCTTAAAAGACCACATGAATAATCGACCCTAACTAAAAATTGTCTATTTTAATTACCAGTATAAATGTACTTTTGCGTAGTTAATTTACTGACAATAATAATTTTGAAATGGAAAGTTAGCATTTAATTCAGTGGTTCGGTCAGTTGCAGAATGACTGGCATAAGGTCTGACATAGGCACGACACCTTGCTTACTTGCAGCAATAGGTGTAGTCCGTTTTCAAATAGATGACCTTCACCTTCCTGTAAAGGTCACCAACGCTAGATGATAGTCACAGACCGGACTGGTCACAGACGGTAGAATGGTCACAGACGCTAGAGTGGTCACCGACGCTAGATGATAGTCACAGACCGGACTGGTCACAGGCGCTAGAATGGTCACAGACGCTAGAGTGGTCACCGACGCTAGATGATAGTTACAGACCGGACTGGTCACAGACGCTAGAGTGGTCGCAGACTTTAACTAATGGTCACAGAGTCTAGAATAGTCACAGACGTTTACAGTACATTGTATGGGATTAATTAAACAAAAGTACTGTTTGTAAATATATACCGTCTATCATGATGTCAAATTTAATTGCTAACATAAATCAGTAAGAAAGGCGGAGAATCATTATTCGCCTGGCATCGCTTAAATATTGACTTTTTTTATCTCAGAAAATATATGTTACTGTAAATGTATGTTAGTCGTAATCTAGTTTTAATAAAATACATATTAAAATAGATTTATCAACATAAAGAAACAGTAGTATGTTACTCTTCATGTGTCTTGTAGAGCTCTATATCATCACGGTCACAGCAACGAGGGGTGCAGCCCGTCATAGGTAATTTATTCTACAATATAACTATGGTGATACTAATCAAACCTTTAAGTGTTGTTCGAACAAGGGACACTTATATTCTGTACATGTGATGTAGTTTGGTCAGCAAAGCTGCTTTTTCACTGTGGTGAGGGGGGCAGCTTCTTCGCAGGTGCATGTGGGCAGGGATTCTGCTGTGTCCCGTGCAATGCTTCATTTCAGTAATTTGCTCCCGTCTGTCCAATAGATGGTTGACGCTCCTTTGTTTTAGTCATTATCTCTCACCTCAACCTTCTCTTTCTGAATTGCATGCTTTGGATGTTTCCAGACCATCTTCGAAACCAGTATGACAAATTCTTTATCGGATCGGTATGAAACAAATTATAGCATAATCGACCACTGACACCCTCGACATAAATATAAGATGACACAACGTGATAACACTTTTTGAATCTTGCGACAGAAACGCAGTCACCTTTGGCTCATATTTAGTTCGACTATTCGAAGAATAAAGAAAAAGCTATTGCAGTCGCCTCAGCGTCGGCGTCTGCGTTGGTTAATGATATTTCATAAATGATTATATCTTCTTTGCAATTAAACATACTTACTTCAAACTTGGCATACTTGTGTCTCTTGGCAAATAGACCACTGCAGCAAGTCACATAACTCTGTCAACCATATTTGCGTAGTTATGCCCCTTTCTGTACTAGATTTTGTCACAAAAACTTAACCGTAGCTATTACTTTGCCATTTCATAATGTTTCTTCATCAAACTTTCATATTATTTGCCTATGACAACACAATTGTAATGCAGCCAACTGAATGTTAGGGTCAAGGTCACATTTGACAAAGTTATGTCCTTTTTCGTACTTAGATTTTATCATGATAACTTAAAGTTGGCTATAATTTGGCCACTAAAGTCTTATTAATATTTCTTTATCAAACTTTCAAATTAGAAAATCTATATTGCTGATGACAACATGGTCATGATATTCCCCTTTTTCCTCTTCCCCTACCTCAACCCGACCCCCGCCCCCACCCCACCTATCCCCACACATCGAAAAAAAACAGTCTCTAATTTTGTTTATAAGTTTGCCTAATTCTTAGACAATTATAAAAATACCCCACGCACATCCGCACTCTACTCCCTGCCAACCATCTCAATAATCTCTTTTTTTAAGTTTGCCTTAATTCTTACACAATCACAACCCCCCCCCAAATAAAAAATAAAATAAAATAAAATATAAAAAAAATATAAGTTTCACCTTAATTTTTACACAAAATATACCTATCTTTAGACAAGAAACCCACTTTACTGACAAGCCCTTGAATAGTCGAGCGATCTGTCATCAAACAGCTCTTGTTAATAACGCATCCGTTAGCCAAATTATGTTACCATTTTTGGTTCTTTTGTTGTCTGATTTCCGCTGCATTTTGTAATATTGTCCTTTCTCCGAAATCACAAAAAGCATGCGAAGCGCTGTATACATGATTAACTTTTGTCATAGAGAGAGAGTGAGAGAGTGCGTATGTCAGCCTTGAATAATATCCCTGATTCACTTTTTCATGTCTATACGCAAAGCTGAAGGCGCACCTAAACGGACCTGACGTTCGCTTAAATGAGTACTTAGAACTTATCAATTATTCTTGACTGACATGTGCCGCGTTCCGTTTTGTCCTTTTTGGGGGTTGGTACTTTATTGTCTCTGTAACGCGATGATGAAAGATGTTATTTCCTCCGAAATACCGAAGCAACGTTGACAACTGATGCCGAATTCGAACACGGGCTAGACAGGTAGAATAATCAAAGCGTGTTTGCGGAGAGTAGCAACGGGAGGCCCAATCAAGACACCTAAAAATTACTCTTTTCTTTTCATATGTTAAGAGTAACTTCTTTTTAACCCTACAGTTAAGTCGAAACAGCAAATGGAAAAAAAACAGCAGTTGTCAAAATGAAGATACAGGAAATAATTATCTTTTAAAAAAGATAAACTGGGTTTTAGTATATACATAAACGTCGTTCCTGAGAAAGTTATCAATGGAGGCGGTTGAATATGCAGTCTATTTCTAGATCGGCAGTTACATCATTGATCAATGAAGCGATCACGTGATCAAGTGGGTCGTATACAAATTCCATTCACCGCGCTTCCATTCGTAACATTAGATTGGTCCAAAAAATAGGTCGAAACCCAGCTTGTTTAGCTATACCTAAAAGGTTTCCTTGCTTTGCTAAATATAACAAAGAATATTACAGTTGTTTTATGATAATGCGCCATTGACGCAGTAGAATTGTCCGCTTTTATTGGATAAAAACTTTGAATATTTTAAGGACTAAACATCTGCTTGTGTTAATGTTCTGCCTTTTGTATACAACGGTAGTAAACTTTTATCTTTAGTGGCAGTCTAGGCCTATTTTACTCAAACTTCCATCAGCGATGCAGTGTAACTGCCTGTAACGGTCGTGGCAGTATAGGCCCTATTTGACTCAAACTTCCATCAGTGATGCAGTGTAAAACAGTGTAAAACAAAATGATGCACAGTGAAGAATGTATCTTTTATTTATTTTAACTTTAACTGCTATTCATTTGTCTTTTCTCCTTCGTTTTCACTTGCAAAAAAACAGTCTCGGTTTCTACCTATTATAGTGGGGGCTTTTTTTCGGTTTGTATTAAAACTGCTCGATCTCAGATTTTGATGAAAAAAATATGGTTCTTCGAACTGTTTGAAAAAAACACATTCACTTATATAATATAACGGTGTCGTCAAACCAAGTTAACCAAGCTAACCAACGTTTTCAACAGATGTTCTCAAATTGAGAAAAAATTTCATCGGAAACTGTGAACGAGCAGCTTTAAAGAAGAAAGTTGAAATGGCTTGGAACAAATACAATAGTTATAAATCGTAAATACTGTAAACGCAAATCAATACGTCCTTATGCTAGTCTATGCGGGACAACTCTTACAGACGAAGTTTTCGCGCATTTTTCCCAGTTCCGTCCCCTAGCTGTCATCAAATTTGAATTATCTAATAAATCTGAAATTTGATCATTCTTTCTTTCGGCCGAAATAAGTATGAATTCAATTACTTAAACACCATTGCTAATAATGCGCCGGATTCCTCCTGGCTATATGAAACGAATATACAGGCATATTCCGGCTCGGGTGAAACGTACAGCCCCTGAATTAACATTCCAATGGAGATCCAATGGCCCAACCTACCAGTATAGTTTGCCCTTAATTACGGGTTTAAGCAGACGTATAAACTATTTTCGCTATAGTTAAAATGAACTTATTTTGAAGAAAAAAACTAGAGTGATAAATTTTACCTTTACCTCAGTATGATAAAAGGTTATAACTACACATGATATAGCATACCCGCACTCATGATAAATACACTCGTGCGTAAACTGTACTGTTTGACATTACACTGATTTTGTTACAGTCCGTGCCGGGAGAAATTGGGGAATGTTCCGTTACAGTTCAGTTAGACTATTGTGACCGCATCGATATTCGGGACCTCCGTTTAAGGTCTCATTCGAATAGTTATATTCGTAGATGAACGTGGGATCGAACCGGTAGTCCCTGGATTACCAGTCCGTCGTGATACCACTAGACCACGGATCCGCTTCTAAAATTCATTACCTGTTAAATATGAGAAGTATCGTTTTTATCAATTACAATAAACAAACAGTGACGTGACTGTCCATATTCAGCGGCATGATTGTATGCGTTGCCACAGTACAATGCACTTATATGCATTTATATGCGTGTTTATGTAACGAACGAAGTCGAACAAAGTCTAAGTCAAATCCATTTATTCTCTCATCGTATATGTAATGAAACAATGGGGTTAAGGTTAATGGCGGTATCTGACGCGCATAATGTAATGCATTTAAATGTTTTAAAGATGCTCGTTCACAGTTTCCGGTGAACAAATTAAATTTCTCCAAAATGATATACTAAAACATAAAATGTAAAAGTAAGGGCTAAAATCAACAACACAAGTAAATACCTACATAGCAATTTGAGAAAATCTGTTGAAAATGTTGTTGAGTTCCGCCACGCTATTTTTATATTGGAATTACAAAAGCGTTTGTAACGTGTTATAATTTGGTAGCCTATAATTTCAATCCAAAAAAAAAAGAAATATGTTACAGGAATTTATGACAGTTTGAAGAACCTTGTTTTTATTCACAAAAATCAGAGAGCGGGCAGCTTTAATAGATTGCACATCAATAGCGTGTGTAATAACAAAGCTGAAATACAACTGTTTATATAATAAAAACATTTGTAGTCACGAACAAGTTAACAGTTTTCGACCTAATACAAACAATACGGAAACACATGATAACTGGATGCAAGTCATAACTTCAAGAGTGCTTTTCTACGTTTTCACCTGACGAACATGATTTCAACCCCACTTGGCCCGGTCTCTAACTTGATCTAGAGAATAGCAAAACAATCTAACCACAGTTGTTGTTCTTGCAGAAGTTTAACGCCCGTTCCAACCGAACATATTGTCAGTTTCACAGGCGGACAGTTCCTGGGAAGAACCAGTACTAGACTCTTACCCTCCACTTTCTCACATAAAGATACAGTGTCGGTCACAGAGCTCGAACCCACGACCCTCAATCAATTGAAGGTTTCTGTGATTCACTCGACCACGGAGGCGGACGTTAGCTAAATAGGTCCATAATGTGGCCTCTAAGAAGAGTTTCCACTTTAATACCCCACATCAAACAATGACAATAACTTTCTTTTCAATATCTGATAACATTTGCCTGTTTACTTTTACAAAAAAAAACGCCCCGACTTTCTTGCAACAAAATCCGAATAACGCACAACAGGGTGTAAGACTATATTCAAACATTGTCTTCTTTTTGCAAAATATTCTGAAACACTTTTCTTGCCAATTATGAAGACCTAATTAAGTTAACACTTGCATCTTTTGCAATACTCTTTCACTCTTTAGAGCTAAAACCTTTTTTTTTACCACTTATACAGAAAAAAAAACCGTCACAGGATGTCGTTGAGACGTGCAAACGTTTCTTAAAGTGGCAAATTTTTGTAGCAGTAACATTCGTTATCATACCAAATAAATATTTACACAATAGAGACAAACCCTCAAACTAAGCAGAAATCAAATACTCAATAAAACACAATTGAACCAAATAAATGACAGGATTTCCAGCAAATCTTAAAGTTTGAGCTACAACTCCAACAAACATCGGTAAAATTTGATGATCATTTGTTGTTGTTGTGGGATGGGTAGCGATATATTATACAAGGTCGCTATACTGGTGTACTTCGCACAAACAAAACATTGTTCTATATATTGTATTTTTGAAAAATACGTATTTACTTCTTCTTTTTTCTGTACATATAACTTGTAGAAAATAATCTGCTAGTTGTGTGGTATGCAAGTTTAACATGAGGTCAATATATATTTTTTCTCGGTTTTTTTTTCAAAATTATGTAAGGTGTGGATGGGGAGATGAAACAATAAAACAACACGAGGGGTCAATGCGAAACTATACTAAGTGTTTATAAAAATGGAAGCAAATAGGGTATATGTAGTTAATGAATACTAATTTATTTCTTCTCGATTGCGAAACAACTGAGATTAAGTCGCTCTCGAGACTCATTCCACATGAAATCAATTTCTAAAAGAGAGAGGCAATGTGTAAATAATGTATCTTCCCTATGGACACAATCGCCATGGCACTGGTGGGGATCGAATGCCGGACCCCTCCGAGCCTGAAGCGAACGCGCTACCACTGCACCACAGCTGCTTCAAATGTAGAGGACAGTTTCGCATTGGACCCTCGATTAATATACAGATCTTTATACGAACAAATTAGTGGGATATCACAGGCAATATGTAATTAGAATCATAAACATTAAAGTTAAAATATTCAAATGTATTAATGCTCCACTGTTTACATCCGCAACATCTGCTGCAGCGCAAGAATCTGAGGACTTGTAACTGCCGACACAAGATGCATACGCCATAACATGGGCAATGTAGTGCTGTTCGTGCGTGCTATGGAAAAGGTGGGCCATCGGACCTTGTGCATATATACCAACGTCTTCCCCTCCGTGAGTTTCGGATGTGAGAGGAATGCCCGATTGTTGTCTGTAATCCATGTGTGCTGAAAACATACAGTTTATGTTATGAAGCTAGAAACGTTCTTAGTTTCCGGTGAAAATATTTAATTTCTTCAAAATGTTAAACTAAACCATAAAGTGTAAAAGTAATTGCTATAATCAACAACACACGCCAAAATCTAAGTAGCAATTTGCGAAAATTTGTTGCAAATGCTGGTGAGCTTGGTTTTAGACACCGCTACACTATATTGTAGTATTTAGACACCGCTACACTATATTGTAGTATTTAGACACCGCTACACTATATTGTAGTATTTAGACACCGCTACACTATATTGTAGTATTTAGACACCGCTACACTATATTGTAGTATTTAGACACCGCTACACTATATTGTAGTATTTAGACACCGCTACACTATATTGTAGTATATTGTATTATGTTTATGTTTACATTTCAATAGCGTTTGTAATGCTTTATAATTTGGTAGCGTATGTACAGATATACAGATATACTTTACAGGAATTTATACTTGAACTTTTTATTTCACTATAGGTTCTTAAATATCTTATTTTGATAGAGTTTGAAAAACTGAGAGCGAGCGGCTTTTAACAGTTTTGATAGAAATGCGAACTGGAGTCACGCAGAATTTATATCAGACAAATAAAAAAGGTTGGCGTTCACTAGGAAATGTACTCAGAGGAGGGGTGCTTCTACAATACAAGCGCGGTACATGTATATTCTATAAATAACTTAACACAATGAGCATTCATTATTTAAAGATATGTTACCTTTGTAACTTATGTTAGAAGTAGTCTTGCAAAGGCGACTTAGAACAAAAAAATCCACTTTTCAAAGTTATCTGGTTACCAGCCAAACACTGGCGGGTTTTAGTGCGTACAAAATATGTTGCAGTATGGTCCACCATTCAATAGTCTATGTAAAGTTGCTTTGTACAATTAACGGGTGGATAGCGAATTATTACAGAAGGCCTCTATGTTGATTATTTGGGCTAAAATGAGGCATTTTTCGATATATGCTATTTTTTAAAATTGTATCTATTTGTCATTTAACGTTCATTGAATACATTAGATCCTGTTCATTTATATAAATATAGAATATAATCTGCTAGATGCAGGGAGTGACTCTATACGGCAATATGTGAATCTCAGTTAAGAGAAAGAAATATCTATGCTTACATGTGTCAGTATTTGTTATATCTGGTCTGACTGTTGCACTTGTATTTGCATATCCACCAGGTCCATTAGCGTAGCCAAGCGTTGTGAAAGGTTTTTGATCACTCCCAAGTTTATCATGCCCGTCACGGTCGTCTGTAAGTCCTAAAACAATAACAGGAATAACAAGTATAAATATCCAACAATTAACCAAACAACAAAGCAGTCCCACAACGATCAGCCAAAGCAGTCGTCTAAGCGACAGAAGCAGGCAATGAATATGATATATCTCCAATATTGCCTGTTTTAGACAAATAATAAACGTTAGCAAAATGCAGATATAAACATAAAACGACTCTTCACACGTAACTCGCGCAAGAATACAATACTGTAACTATAATAATGCGTTGAGAAATCACGTGACACTGTCATATATATTGTCACTTACCAAGTATAGGATTTCCTCTTGTTGGGTATCCCCCCATCGTAAATGTATGGGAATGATCCGCTGTAGTTATAATAAGTGTATCTGTCATACTGGTCATTGACACGCCCTTTTCCACAGCCTTGTCAAAAGCTAAAGTATCATGCAGAGCTCTGGTGGCCTGTGCATAGTGATGACCCTGGTCTATACGTCCCCCTAAATGCAAGAAATGATCACATAAAATAAAAACAGTTATCATTAACGAACAGTTGTAACGTACATTAAATGGTGTTTTTACATTGTTCTGTATGTAAACGGTCGGTCAATAGATTTGCCTATGAACTGGACAATTGTTTGACACTTAATAAAACATCAAAATAGGTATGTTAAATCATTCACACTTGAAAGCTAACTATTAAATATTAACTAGCTTCGATCTAAAGCTGTCCATGGTTTTTCCTTATCACTTTCTTTTAAGGAATCAACGTTCTCAAAATGACATATCTGATGGCCTTTAGTTAACCCTAACCCTTAAAGAAGGTACCTACGTTGATCTTATACCGCCGAACATCGAGATCCACGCAAGGAATAGATCATAGGCCTTACCCGATCGGAACATCAATCGGCCTTTTCGGTAGAAATAACGGAAAAGGCCGAGCGATGTTCGGATTGAGGTCTTACCATAGCCTCTAGATAATAATTTCTTATCATAAAATGATATTTTATACAATGATTTACCAGACTTAAGTAACTCTATATACTTGCAATATGAAAGTACTGTGCTATTTATAGAATGTTACATGTTTCGGTCGCATTATAGAGTGAGTTTTATACTTCCGAAATACATGTATTGAGATCTTTTTTATAATGGTATTCTTCACTTTTCAGAATCTAACTGTTTACACTGATTGAGCAATATATGGAGGGATATAACCAGATAGTAATGATTGTAGCAAATAATCCAACTGTCTTGTTCTCTTAGCTTGTTTGCACCTATACAACGCCTCTTCTTTTGAATCCATAAGACATTTCTATACTGTAAATTTGGTGATTTCCGCATGAAGAAAATTTCGCAATTTGTGTGCAGACAGACTTATTCGCGAAATGAGAATTCTCGAATTGTAAATCTATGTGAATGTATCTTTCGCGATATTTTTACATTGGCGAAATTAGCCAAAATTAAATAATTGCGAAAACTACCTACTTTACAGTAATCAAAACAAATGATGTATCAACTATAATCTAATGCTCTTACCTTCAACTAATAAAAAGAATCCATTTGAGTTTTTCTTCAGAATCTGAATAGCCTTTTCGGTCATTTCTGCTAATGATGGTTCTTCGTTCTTTCTTTCAATCTCAAAGTTCATGTGACTTTTGCTGAACAGACCTGCAACACAAACAATATGCACTGTAAAGTTTGGATGTAATGATTTTCTGTCACAGTGATCAGTAATAAGCATTTATAATAGAAAGCAAGTAACAAACAGTGTTATGACAGTAAACGCCGTCATTTGCAGCAGTATCAATACTGGTATCATGAAAATTGATAGCAACAGAGTGGTTAGCTGAATCAGCTTCAATGTTTTCTGAATCATCATTAGATGCAGCAGTAACAAAATTATGAGTTAATCATCGATCTCAACCAGTGCCATGGCGGTTGTGTCCTTAAGCAAGACAAATGTATTTCCAAATACAAAGTTGTAAGCACTTGTTTCGCAATGGAGAATAAACGGATTGGTATAAAAAGCATCACTGTCTGCACCAGTAACAATGTCATCATCAACAACTTTATTTCATGTAGCACTGTCGTCAAAATAATTAATAATAATAATAATAATAGTATATTAATATTATTATTATTATTATTATTATTATTATTATCATCAATAGTGTCATTATCTGAAGAGACATCATCATCATCATCATCAACATCATCGTCGTCGTCGTCGTCATCGTCATCGTCATCGTCATCATCATCATCATCATTATCATTTGCAGCGCTCTCAACAGTTATAACAGAAACAGCAGAATGTCAAAACCATCAGTGTAATATATAGAATATGCGTTTGTTTCGAGTGGATATGGAATATACCGCAACGAAAAGTGATACAATTCTAATATTTTCACGAGCGCCAAGCACGAGTGAAAATGTGAAAATTGTACACCTTTTCGTTGAGCTATATTCAATATCCACTGAAGACAACTTTTTTTCTCCATTTTATGCAGTATATGCGCCAGATAGCTACATTAATGTACATGTGTCACTGAAGAAAGTAGTTCCGGCAGACCTGTATCGATATGAGATCTAAATCATCATTGACCGAATATGAAAATAGATCACTGATAGAACACAGTATTTCATTAGCTAGCATTCAATTTTTACCTGGTGATAAGTTTGATGACACAGTTTTGACACCGTCTAAAGGCAAACGATTATGTTGTTGAGAACTATTTTTTCGCATAAATTCAAAATACCTTGTGTAATGAACTCTAACTTAATTTAACACTTACCGAACAGATAATCTGTGTTTGCTGGATCAACATCATTGAAAGCTGTTCGGTTCGAGACATAGCTGTGGGCTCTTTTCTTGCCTTTCTGTTTGTCCTGCCACACCTAACAGTAACAGGGAAATATTCGAATGATAGCATACGTGCAATATCAAATGTTAAATGAAAATAGCATTTACTTCGTATTGCTTACAAATGTAATACAAAGATTGGAGTATTATTACACAATGCTGTAAATTGGGTCATTTTCGTGATGATTTCAATTTCGTTATTTTCACGAATTTTTTCACTTGGCTTATTTAAAAATGTCGCAACAGATTCATTTAACATAGATTTACTGTACGAGAATTCTCCTTTTGCAAATTTAAAATTCGCGACTAAGTCTGTCTGCTCATAATTCGCGAAATTTTCATCACGGGGAAGTTACCCAATTTTATGAGGTTATTTAGCAGTGTTGAGTACAATACTGAATTCTATTGGACGAGTACACAGCAGTAATAATCCATAATTGGACGAGGCGAAGCCGAGTCCAAATATGGATTATTACTGCTGTGTACGAGTCCAATTGAATTCAGTATTGTACTCGACACTGTTAAATGACCTCTTTATTTCACACTTCAATAAATAATGACAAATGACGGGAAAACCACATATTTCCGCGCATTTACCGGTGATAGATAACCTTATCCTTCACCGCTTATCTCTCATCGCTCCCGGACTATGTTTACGTTAATTGTAAGCAGACATAAAAAATCGAACAATGACTGTAAAATTGTTATTTCTGAAATAAACACAGGGTTGTGGGTATTCATTTTCTTAGTTAGACCATTTTCTATCCATCTATAGCAGTTCTGAAGTAAAACTCGAGAAAAAGTTGATTTTCATTTTTTCATCCCCATCCTGTTTTTACACTTATTTCTTCTTACTTGTGTGAAAATGGGATAAAAACGGTGAGAAAATAAATCTACCATGTCCATTGAGTTGTGGACAAGGGGAGTAACTCCGAACGACTCGGAAGGGTAAAATATCGAGTTGTCCCGTCCAATATGGAAAAAATATGGATTTTGGGGACTGAGTCCAATACGAAAAAGATATGGTTTTCTTGGATTGTAGGTTTCTGATGATGATATTATAGTCTTAAGAAACCGTGAATGCATATCAAATCATACAGTACAATACTGGTTTCTATTTTATCGTCACGTGATGTAAACAAAAGTTTTCAATTGGTTAAAATCATACAGGTGTGAAATAAACAGTATTATTGACAGTTGAATTATGTTTATAATAGTGGATTGTACGCATGCGCATATTATACAATAACAAACTAATGCAAGCTGCTCACGTCTCTTCAATAACATGTGATTTCTGATAATCGTCGTTAAAGGTACGTGATCACTTTGGATGTTTCAATTAATCATGGTATTAATATCGAATATACAATAAAGGTGCAGCATTTCTTAAAAGAATCATCTGATGGCGCGAAAAGTCACCAACCTACGTGATTGTACTGCCACTGTGACCACTGCCGGCCTCGGCCTGTCACCTGTGCATTGACACATTGCAGTTCAATGTCATTCCGAAAAGTTGGTAATACGTCGTATAACATAACATTTATCCCAAATTACCTGTGTTAGATCCCGGCCATCTGTTCGTCCTGCCTTTAGAAGGTCATTGTTGGGATCCACAGTATTATTCTTAAGAAATTTCTCCCAACCACCTCCAAGAATCACCTACAGATTAAAACATAAATATAGTTCATCTAGTTTTAGTTTTCTTGTTTACAGAGTTAAGGAAATTATGGTACATTCCGAGTATCTGGCAAATAAATAGTTCCATGTACCAATATTGATCGGGTTTCAGTACTGTAACCATTATAACTATATACAATAAGATAGTGACGGCCATCTTGTTCTGACCGTTTGTGAAAAACGATGGTTTAAGAAATCGATTTCCGTAAACTTCAGACAAATAGCCTTTATATGTAACTATTTATAAAGGACCAACGTAAATAAATGTGGTCTAAATTTATGACAAAGATGGGTACAGCTCAATACGTTTAAGAAAATAAAAAGGTACACGGACTACTGTAAACCAATAATTATTTATTTATTTTCGCGCTAATTAACCAATGATGATTTGTTTTAGCGCATATCAATGTTCGTGTCTACCTATGTCGAACTGATTCGCAAATTATCTGTTTGTGTATTTATACAAAGTTTATCGAACGCGCTTTTTTTCGCGGAAATATATGTTCTAAAACTATGGCGAAAATACGTTGCACACGGAAATAAGTTGTACGCGAAAATAACCTGTTCACGAAATTAAGATGGTTTACAGTGTGTTCAGAATACAGGTATTCAAAATTACTCTGTAATACTAACCTGAATATCAATATTGTCATCGATAAGTTGTGCAGCGATGTCTGTGCAATTGCCAACAAGATCGTCGATTTCGCCATCATTTTCCCAGTTTCTTTGGGGGGTGTGTGCGTACAAAGCTGCCGGGGTAGCATGGGTTACACGTGTTGTTGTGACCAGCCCAACAGACTTACCTGTATTTAAATTGCATCATTACAATTACGTTGATATATCGTATCTCAACCTTTTATTAAACAATGAGGTGGCTATATGCATCGTCACTTACATTTGTACTAAATGTATTTAGCTAATCAAAGGCAGGCGACAATCGGTTGTGAAATCCAGCCTAGTCTGTCATTGGCCGTATCTTTTGAACCGGCCCCAGGTCCGTCCATACTGAATATTTAATTGTGTGTGTTAGAGCTGCTAGTTTATAGTTTTGGATTAAAAAATCTCCAATATTATAAACTTAAATATAAAATGTAGAAGTCTTTGGTAGAATAAACAACACAAATACAAATCTACATAGCAATTTGAGGAAATCTTTTGAAAATGTTGGCATCGTTACATTGTATATTGATACTGGAACTTTAAAAGCGTGTGAAACCCTTTGTAATTTGGGAGCGTATAATTAAAAAAAAGAACTTTACAGAAATTTATACCGCAACCATTTATTTGGTGATTAGTTCTAAATTGTGTCGGTTTGAAAAACCTAATTCTTTCATCAAATTCTGAGGGCGAGCAGCTTTAAGCAGACGTAACAATCATATAATTATATATTTCTTATCAGCGTAAAGTGTTGTCCGAGTAGCAATTGCAGAATTATCAATGTGTCATTTATTATATTTGCGAACATCTTCATGGCGTTGTCTTAAACTACGCTACGAGTGCATGAACAAACAAATCAAGGTCCTTTAGATAGGTCTAAGTAAATATGAGCTGACAAGACAAGTTAAAACGATGTTCTGTTTCCGTAACATGTAACCGTTTAATAACACTTTTAACACGTTCGTGTCTGGTCGGCATTACACCAATTACGAAATAAGCTGTAACCTGTTTATAACCGAAACTTCAAAACGAAGTTGCTCTCAGCATGCACATTAAAAAAAGATATATAGTTCGGAAACCAGGACGCCTACATTACACCAATTACGAAATAAGCTGCTGTCTTTAATACATCATTGGCCTACATTTATAATATGGTTACTATGACAACAATGTGAACAAGATACTGTACTCTCCATATATAACACACTCATTAGGATTTAAATGTGTTTCGTATATTCGGAGTATGATATATCCATATAGTTATTACATATTAAATAAAGACTAATATAAGGAAAATGTAAGGCCCAGAAAATTCGTTCCTTATATCCAGAACTTCGCTATATCCAGCGTCGTTTTATACGGAGTGAACTGTAATATGAAATGCGAGAGCAAGCCGGTAAATGGCATGGTGTATGAGGTAGCGAGTGTGAGCGAAAGTTTACTGTTATTTCACGTGTTGTTTTTTGGAAAAGTAAATCCCATGACAGGCCGAGGGTAACCGTCCATTATTTCTTCCCTGATAACGAGGGACAATATCGAGTACGATCACTAATAACTGTTCAGTTACTTAGTAATTCCTGTCTTACGTTATAACATCTTCGGTTACCCAGGCTATTCATTACGTATTGAATATGACCGGAGACAAGCGGAAGAAATTAACCGTGGGCTCCGACGTTGATGTAATAAGAGATTATGGACAAACAAGCCTTGACAACATCCACTTTATCTTAACAATGTCAAACTGTAATTTTCAAGTGTATTCGGGTTCCCCAGTACACTTCTGCCTATCCCTTGTGTTGTTACCCATCTGTGATTTTCTGCGCATCATAACTTCGTCCAGGGTTGAAACAGTCAAACCTGCTTGCCCTCCTCCCCGTGAACACTTCCCCATAACAGAGTCAGGAATGATCGAAGAATACAACAGTCAAAATTGAAAATAATTTGTTATGCATGTATGTATAGCATAAGTTATTCGTTTGTGATCTGGAAACAGTCGCACCTGTTGCTCCGAGGTATCGGGGCGACTTTTGAACTGCTAGCCCGAGGCTGTACATACCTGCAGCCAGAGACCAGTCCAGAATGCTGTGTAATTCCGAGCCTTTAACCATAGATGAACAATTCCCTCTTCTAGACCTTGCATCACACCCCAGGACACCAAGATTCGTTTTGACGCCACTGAAGTAAGCCGTTGCCGTCCCAGCCGAGTCGGCTGTCTGTGCGTCCTGGTTGTACGTCTGTAACAAACATACGAATGTTTCAGAAATATGTATAAACAATCTGACAATACATGTTACACTCGACGATTTATCAAACTGTAAGAAGATATTGCTTTGCTGAGGGTCTGAATTAAAGCCGCTAACATATTGAATGTTGTCCTTAGGTCACTTTGTTATTGGACAATCTACTTTTTGCACAAAAAAAGCTTTGAAGCTTAAATACCTGTGCCGTAATAATGCTTCTTTTACCTTGTTTTTTGGTACATAAACAAATATTATCACGCGACACAGACGCATTCCTTTGATTTTTCTATAACGGTCCTCACTCGTTTGCAATATTTTCGGAGTTAATACTTGGTGTATAAAAAAAGCAAAGCACACTGTCTCTTATTTACATTTGGCGTATTAAATCTTTTTTATTTGAACGACAACCAAGCGAGTTACAAGAATTTAGAATTAACTGGTACATACATTCTTTCTTTTTAATTTAAATGTAATGCTCACTGTGCATTTATCTAAAAAGCATTCGAGTGCACACAAGTGTCAAATAGATACCGGTATATTTAAACAAACAAAAGTTCATTTAAACGACACATCAGCAATAAAACATATAACCTAAATTCAGGGTTATCTTCTAGTCAAGAAAAAAGAATTCAAAATTCCTTCGTCTGTTAACTGAGATCTTGTTTACTGTGACACGTCGAGCAAATGGGTAACCTAAAAGCCGATTGCTAACTTGAAAGAAGATTGACGGTTATCCTCGTACTTTACACTAGGTATGTATATAACATATTCGTATTTTTGACATGTAAAGTAGAGTATTACCATGAGGAACCATAAAGTATTGTTGCAAAAGAACAAACGAAATATTGACATGCAATCCTATATGGGGCACAAAAGAGACAACTGGATCTTGTTACTCTTTTACTAAATTTGTTAACACTCTTAAACGTCGTTGTTTAATTTCATGAATGCAGAAAATAAGAAGTAGAAAAATAATATATAAACAGATGCTCTTTCCACAAACGTTGGACCATTTTCGTAAGAGATTTACATAATTTTCTGGTCTTCAACAAAACTATTGTTTCCTGGAAGGATATTTCTACATTCCGTGCCAAAAATTGACAAAAATTCATGCTTCGAGTCAATTTTTCAATTTCAGCTTAAGCCGTTATTCTGTTTCCTCGTTAACAATCGGGTTTCAGACAAACATTGATTTGCCCACCAGAACAAGGGGGGTCAATATTGTAGATAAGGGAACTATGTATAGGGCGACAGTGCTTCAATGTTCCAGACATTGCCACCCACGTGGTTTATTCTAGACATTGCCACCCACGTGGTTTATTCCATACATTGCCCATTTGGTCTATTCCAAACATTGCCCCATGTGGTTTATTCCAGACATTGCCACCCACGTAGTTTATTCTAAACATTGACACCCACGTGGTTTATTTCAGACATTGCCCACTTGGTCTATTCCGAACATTGCCCCATGTGGTTTATTCCAGACATTGCCACCCACGTGGTTTATTCCAGACATTGCCCACATGGTCTATTCCAAACATTGCCCCATGTGGTTTATTCCAGACATTGCCACCCACGTGGTTTATTCCAGACATTGCCCACTTGGTCTATTCCAAACATTGCCCACTTGGTATATTCCAAACATTGCCACCCACGTGGTTTATTCCAAACATTGCCCATTCGGTCTATTCCAAACATTGCCTCATGTGGTTTATTCCAAACATTGCCCCATGTGGTTTATTCCAGACATTGCCACCCACGTGGTTTATTCCAGACATTGCCCCCCACGTGGTTTATTCCAGACATTGCCCCTACGTGGTTTATTCCAGACATTGCCACCCACGTGGTTTATTCCAAACATTGCCCCATGTGGTTTATTCCAGACATTGCCCCCCACGTGGTTTATTCCAAACATTGCCCCATGTGGTTTATTCCAGACATTGCCCCCTACGTGGTTTATTCCCAACATTGCCCCATGTGGTTTATTCCAGACATTGCCCCCCACGTGGTTTATTCCAGACATTGCCCCATGTGGTTTATTCCAGACATTGCCACCCACGTGTTTTATTCCAGACATTACCCCATGTGGTTTATTCCAGACATTGCCCCCCCCCCACCCACGTGGTTTATTCCAGACATTGCCTCATGTGGTTTATTCCAGACATTGCCACCCACGTGGTTTACCTTTGACAAAGCAACATGCGGGAATTGTTCGAAACTTAGTTTCTCTTCTTCCCCAGTTTTATTTTTGAGTTGTCCCTTGAGTATCCTTGCTGCTGTTACAGTAGATATACCCATTCCATCTCCCAGAAACACGATCACGTTCTTCGCTACGGCTATATTTGGTTTTAATTCTCTTGCCGTCTTTAGCTCAGCATTGGCAATGCTGTTCCACTGCGCAGGCGCTGAAAATGTCATCAATGAAACTTTAATCTTTGAACATATAAACATGTTTGGGCGACGATAATGAATGTAAACTGTAGTGAACGATCGACACATCATTTTGTGATTTGTTCTTCAGTTTTGATAACCGATATTCGGACGTTCGATTAACCGGTTGATAGTTGCCATCGCTAAAAATAACTTACACTCAAAATTACTCCACTATTGCAAGAGACCCAAAAACTATACAAAATTGTACACGAAATAGATGTCTCCTTGGCGAAAATTTACCATAGAATAATTGACTTGTTTAAATCTTCGACCAAAAGGCGAGATTTGATCATTCTATACTAATATATCTTCTCTTGATTGCGAAACAAACTCATAATCGCTCTCGACACTCACTCCAGATGGAATCAAGCTCGAGGAGAGAGAGAGGCAATGTGGAAATACAGTGTTTTGCCTATAGGAACGCTACACGGCACTGGTGGGGGTCGAACCCGGGACCCTCCGATCCTGAGGCGAACACGCTATCACTATGTGTCAGTTTGAATATATGCTTAAAGAACATTATAATCTGTCACTAATATGATCTCATATTCATACCTTGATCTAGTTAACCTCATGCCAAACAAACCAAAATACTATAATATTTCGTTGTCGTAAATTGCTCCTCGCAAGTTGCTCTTTATAACATAGTCACTAAAGTATCTGCAGCTTGGCCCAGCAAAGAACAACTAGACTCGTGAAATGGATTCGAACCAGTAACCCAAGATGACAATGTAGTATTCTTTTCTTGTTATATATGTCAAAGTCTATTTACCTCTATTCTACCATGACCAAAACATAGGCCTACTCGAGAGCTTTGACATATCAAAATATTTATAAAAACTTTTTGACTGTTGTCAAGATTACTGGTGCTATATAATAAATAAATTACTAAAACTTTGACTTTAAAGTCGGTAATACAAAATGAATAACGTCATGCTTAATTCACATACAAATCAAGTGTTGATTGTTAATTCAAATCCGTATTTAGTAGGGATGGCAACGAATATCCGGAATATTCGTCCAGCTTCCGAATAGATTAATTTCTAGATTAATGCACATACAAGTAAAGTGTTGATTGTTAATTTAAATCCGTATTTAGAGCTGCATATACTTTTCTAAGAATTTGACCTGTATATGTTGGTGAAGTATTTTATCGAATGTCAACTGGCGTACACACAAACTTGATCAGAGTGAGAAAAATGATCGCAAACTCGACAAAGTGGTGGATAACGGATGTATTTTGGTATAACAAAATGCGACCGCTTCTTTGACGAGAAAATACGAATTTGAAAATGTTTATCTGTAATTTATCGCGAACTACAGTGTTTTCGTACTCAAATATATTCACAGAAACCGATTTTGGCACCAAACACGTCAAAAACACGTCGTGTGTATGAATCATGTTTCAATCACTTAAATTATGACAGACTTCTTTAACTTTCATATATGTAATAAGTTCAGGTGTTTGATATTTTCGCGCTAATGTTCATACGTAAGTATCCTACATGTAATCCTTTCCATCCTTGATTGTAAGAAGAGCCGGAAAAAAAGTTCTATATCTTCCTAAACGCACATCATTCTTCTTTCTATTTACTATATACATGCGCTATAAGTTTTTTCCCCTCTCACGATGCGTTATAGTGAGATATATACTGCATTTACTGTTATAGATGGACATTTAAAAACTATATTTTCATTCGAAATTGTTATATTACCAAACAAGTCCACAAAAAAGCGGAAATAAAATTGTGGAAATTTTCAGTTTAGTGTTCGGGATAAAAATATGACATGTATTTTTCTTTCACAAAGTTTATAGCTATTTGTAGTTTTGCAGGAAAACCGAATTATGCATAAATTAGTCAGTTTCCTTTAAGGCAGAAATATTTCATTCCGTTTACTTACTTTCGCCATTTCCAGAATAGGAGGATTCTGTGGCATCCACAAAAAAAGAAATCATCCAAAAACATAACAGCACGCAAAATCGCAAACCCATCTTAAGAATTGTGAATTCTAAATCTAAAAGTCCGTCTCTTCACTTCACACACTGTGGACGCTGTAAAAACTCCTCGCGTTGCAAGATATGGAATACACTGAATAATATGACTGAATATACATTTACATTAGATAGCCTGTAAAGTAGTTTTAATTTCACGGATCTATGTGGTCGTATTTGTCCCAATAACAATTTATAACATCTTTGGTTAATCAATTTACGACAAGCATTGTGAAATTAACAGACCACGCGCATTGTAATGGCGTATATGACAGGATATGTAAGTAACGTAACATCGACCATCCCTCAGGGCAACGTTAGATTTATTGTCATCTGTTTTATTATTTAAGCGTTGATAGTTTACAAGAAAACGTTTGAGATAAGATATTTCTGTACTTCTCGTTTTTTAGTGTTTGCCCTACATTTCTGTCCAATGAAAATATCTAAAAATTTAAAATGTTTCCTGTCTATTTGCCATAAACTTCTGACAGATTGTTCTATGTATCACTCTATCTTGATAGAGCGCGACTCTATAGACCTGTTTGTGCATGACGTCATAAAATGTAGTAAATAAAGACTAAATGTAGGGCAAACTTAGTCAGTTAGAGGCTAAAATAGAGAAATTTATACAACATAGAAACCCAGTCGGTCGCTAGCGCTACCCTCCTTTTGGTTTCTATATTGCATAAATTTCTCTATTTAGCCTCTAACTATTACATAATCATGCAAATTGAATAGACAATCACAAATTGTATTACATCGAATTAAATCCACTGTAAAAGAAAATTATATTTACAAATTTAATATGCATGTGCCTAACCTAGCTACGGATTTTATGAATGCAAATCTCAATAGCAATTTAATTTAAACTCGAGTGCGAAACAAGTTCTTACAACTTTGATTAATGACAGATATAATTAGTCATTGTGGAACCAAGTGTCTTAGTTAGAAAACTGTCGGGATTCGAACTATGGCCCTTCCATTTCGGAGAACACACTGCTACGGGGACACCAGATAGTAAAAGAGTATCTCATCGAAGCTATTCCGCTACTCATTTCCTATATATTTTCATCATATTTACGTCATATTTACGTCATATGTCATCATATTTACGTCATATGTCATACGTCATATTTACGTCATATTTATATTTTATAACACCGTGGATCGGCTGCTTACATATTTAGACGTGACAACGCTAACGTTACATGATGCCCTTTTATGACGTGGATTGTGGTCTTGCAACAACAACAACAAACATAACGATGTTACAAATAAATGTAAAAACATTTCAATTCAATTCAGTTCATATTAAGCAGATAATGCATGTTCACGCGAGACTAAGTACTACGTCGATAAAACTGGCACGTGCGGGCAAAAAAACCAAGCTCCCGCGCTGACGTCATCGGCTTCGCCTCTAAAATAGCAAATAAACGTTTTAGAATTTCTTCCAATTGTTTAAAATTTCGCGGTGTATCGGTGCTTTGTTGAGCTTGGTAAAATCATACTTATTGGATCAGAAGAGATCCCGCACGAGTTTGAAAATGATATATTTTGAAAATGTCTGTTTGTAAGAGGTGTTAGTTTCTATGATTTTTTTTCGTTTATTCGGGAGTTTAACGCCGGTTACAACTGTTTACCAGTTATTCTTTTCCTTACCGGCTTTCATGGAAACCAGTGCTTGAACATGTTTCTCCTAAAGAAACTGCCAACTTTCGCATATTAAGAGACAAGACCGGTAGCAGAGCTCGAATCCATAACCGTCGGTCAATGAGCGGTAATAGTTTCATTTTAATTCAGCGATTTTATTCACTCGACCACTGTGGTCTTGACCCTTACATTGACCCTTACCTTGACCCTTACATTGACCCTTACCTTGACCCTTACCATGACCCTTACATTGACCCTTTCCTTGTTATTATGGGCAGTTGTACATTAGGTGACTGAACCTCATTGTCCTATTTGTCCCCATAATATTGCTGGTGTGAGAATTAAACAATCTGTATTAGTTGCTTTCTTTCACCGACAAATCCCACATGCTGTATTTTTTACCTTTTTATTAAACATGAAACTCCGACGACCGGCGAAGCAGCACCATCAACTCGTTTTATTTGTTAATATATCTAAAGGTCATTTCCAAAAATGTATAGATTTAGAGCGTACTTCATTATCAAAATAAACAAGATAATTATAACCTTTCAAAAATTGCCTCTAAGATTTTGTCGAAGGTTCATCGCTACCTTCAATGCCTTGATCTTTTAATCGTAGTACATAGTGTTTTCACTATTTTGACGGAGCATTTGTTTATTTTTCTGACATTAATCGTAAAGTGAAATCGTTTAAGATATGTTATATAATTGCCTTGTTGCAGCTCACACGTCTTTCTCGTTTCAAGCATACAGTTTTCTGCAATGACTTAACAGCTCTTACTTTGATATAAATATGGTACCCGGTACAATCTTCAGCTGACCTGTATTTTCCAATTAATTTGATTAATGCTTTGTTTATCTTTCCGTCTGCTCTGGTTTATCTATCTATATAGATCTTATCAACACCCCACATGGTCCATCTCAGAATTATATAACACAGCTAACAAGGTTCATGAAAAACCGCTTCAAGTTCAAATAAAGGTTACGTTTGAGAATGAAGTGTATTAATCACGTAACATCTTTTTGCTTGTCTTTCATAGACTGGCATTCAGTCCTTACATTTACTATTTCTTACTGAAGATGAAGATGATCAAGCCCTGTCAGTAGATATGGGCCAGAAAATATTCTGCTGAAATAATGAAAATATACTATCATCTAGCCTGGTGGCGAGGCTAAGTTTGGCAATATATCTTAATTTAAAAGAAAAATACCGATTCGAGAAAAAGCGTTCAAAACAGAACTAATTGTGGTATCTAGAAATCTCACTGTGGGGCCTTCGCGAGAGAAATACAAAACTATTAGATCTTTATTCTATGCTTTCCAGTGAAATACTGAAATATATCAGTGATATAAAATTTATAGTTCACTGTTTCAAAGCAGAGAAAATATCAAAATCTTCAACCCGGATTGACGTCAAAAAGTATAACGAGCGTAACGATTATCGGAAACCAAACGACGATGACGTCGTTAAAATGGCGTCATTTGTGCCATGCTTTCTGTTGACGTTTCCCGCGGTATTTGACATTTTATTGAAACAAACTCAACAAAAAAAAACGAGCTTTCAGCATAATATAAACAGAATAATTGTTGGTATGGATGTGATATCACGTTAATTTCACTCGTGAACATCAAAAGTAGTTATTTTCACTAGTGACTGCGCCACTCGTGAAACTATCACTTTTGGTGTCGAGTCGGTGAAATATAACGTGTTATTATTCAACTTTACAATATTACACACTGTATAAGATCAATTGCGCACATGATATGAAACAGGTAGAGGTAATACAAAGCACAACTGAGCCTAGCCTCAATATTTCGACTGCAAGACCGACCGATTTTACAAACTGATATTACATACATGTCTGTCTTTACGCGAAGGGCGGCCGTCGTTAATATAAAAAAGCCCTGGCGCACAATTTGTTGGGCTAAACTGAGCCAATATGAGAAAACCAGGGCCAATACGAGAATGCAGGGCCAATATGGAATTCAAGCTTTCTGACTGGTTTAAAAGAGAGGGCCAATACGGAGATGTCACTTCCGTTAAAATTTTTTAAACGACGCCATTTTGTTTCAGTTGATATGCAGACTTTTTGGATCGATTGGATTTATTCAATCGTATCCAAAGTTAACAGAGTATTTCAGACCCTTACGGCCGAACTCTTAACACAATTTTTTTGTCGAATACGACCGAAAAGTAGTTCTATATTACTGTCCTCTGTTTTAAAAATTATATAGTAACAGATCTAAATAATATCAAAACATTACAGAATAGCATAATATTATATTGCTGTTTTTCTTATAATTTGTAACTTAAATCAACGAGGTATCTGTTCTGTATAGAACTATTTTCCTACGCGGTTTTTATCGTCAGACCGGTGTGACATGAGAAATGTAAGACCCGTGAAATACGTATCGCTACACCGGATACACTAAATTCAGTGTTTCCGCGACTCACGCACTCATTTTGTCAATGACACAACAGAAATAGCAAAGAGCGTCTTCTATGACACAATTAAAATGTGTATGATCAAATTACTACAAAAACAACATTTCAAAACCTCTCAAAACGCTTCGAAATGCAAGATAAATTGTTGATAAAATACGCTTCCGGTATGGGATATGTCTAATTTTGACCCTATTGCGTCGCCGTTGTCGTCTGATTCCGGATCGACCCGCATTTTGTATAATTGCGTTTTTGTGTGTGTTGATTCCTATGATACCGTCATCATAGATCGTAGACGCACAACAAGAGATGGTCGACGAACCTTAATAGGGGAAACAAAAACGTCTTTCTGAGTGATTTTAATGATCATTTTGTAGTCGTTTCGATCAGACGGGGTTTGAGTGTGCCAAATAATACCCAAGTTTAATGTCTATGGTTGAATGCACTTATGAAAAATTCGCTTTGTGGACAAATTTGACTTTTGAGATGCAGTGACAAAATGGAAAGCATCCAAAGAGAAACACCTGTTGTCTTGCCAACCCTTTGATTACCCACCATTTTGTGTTGTATCACATGCAGTTTTACAGAAGTAAACTATTATGATTATGATACAGTGAATTGGCACCCAGGGTCTTCCTCCTCCATGAAAGCCGGAAGTTGCAATATGACCTTAGCTGTTGGGTGCGACGTTAAATCCGAATTATTTCGCACAATACATATATCCCCTAACTTTAGAATGACATTTAAAGTTGTTCAAACCATAAATTTTCTGTTCAGTTTTGTTAAAATCAATTTCTCAGTTACGATTCACAGCTAAATACTTCATAGGGTAGTTAAACATAGTCACTGAATGACATAATGTAAGCACATGGGTTCCTATCTCAAAAGTAAAGTTTACACAAATGGTAAAAGGTCAAAATTTGTGGACAGTTGTGTCTCCAGTTTATAACTTTACTCGTGCAAGGGTTGTCCTGATATTCACACATGTATGTGTACAGTCTATGTTGTCCTGATATTTACACATGTATGTGTGCAGACTGTGTTGTTCAGAGACAATCGATCCTCCAGCACTTTCAGTCCTTTGATTTAGACTCCTGCTGATGTCTTATTTTACTAAGTTAAATACAAATAGCATTGTTATTGTTACAAGAACATTTATTTCTCACTTAAGCAGTGATGGAAACTCTAATGATAATCTCACATAGGGTTAGCGAAAAATGACTGTAAAATTTTTATTTTTGAAATAAACATAGGGTTATTGGTATTCATTTTCTTAGTTAGATCATTTTCTATCCATCTATAGCAGTTTTGAATTAAAATTCGAGAAAAAGTTGATTTTCATTTTTTCATCCCCATCCTGTACTTGCACTTATTTCTTCTTACTTGTGTGAAAATGCGATTTTCACTTTATTCTTGTTTTTTCTAGCCAATATTTTAAAGTTGAATAATAAAATTATCATTGATCAAATGATTTCATATTGGCCGTGTTATTTGTCCTCGGGCAGTCGTATTGGCCCTCGGCCTTCGGCCTTGGGCCAATACGACCACCCTCGGACAAATAACAAGGCCAATATGAAATCACTTGATTAATAACATTATAATATTACACCGAAACCAACAATTATCCACTATATATTTTCCCCGATATAAATGATAAACATATTTACCAAAAAACAAACTGCCAATCATTTATTTGCGGTTTTATTGCACGTATCACTAGGAAGCTATTTGACATATAACGTGGGGAATTGCACATACATACATGTACACATGTTTATATTCAAAGTATTTGATATACTCGGATGGAAGGTGATTATTCTTAACTAACAAAAATTTCAGTAGTAAGAAGATTTTGCACTTTATAATAGTCCGCACATAAGAAGAGACGAACAGCCTCATCGTCTTATTAATCATATAATGTTATACAAATTTCAAAAATTTGTCGACAATTTTATGCATCAATTATTTTTCACATACAAACGTAGTCATGCTTATGAACAATCTGTACTAGTCTATGTAAAAGGGAAGTAACTACTGCGATAGTATGTTAAACATCAGGGAGCTGTTACTTCCACTTACAATAGGTAGTACATGTACCTTGATGTGAAAGTAGTGCGTAGAATTAATTATTGCGCATTCGGCTTATTAGTAACAAGACAAATTTTGATGCAAAGCATCAAAGGCGCTGCGCATGTTTTTGAAACATGATTTAAAGGAATCAGAGTCATTTTAGAATATCAGTAAACAACCTATCAACGGGAAAAACCAAATACATTATGTTATTTGTAACTGTTATCATAATAAGTAAAAAAACACATTTACTACAGTTTAACAAAAAAATAAACGAATCATAAAACAACCTTCCGTATAATGGTACGATGACGCCCATTAAACAAGGCTACAGCTCGTGGTCAGTAGACGCTTTTCGACGCAGACGAAACCCACGTGATTAATTTTGTCTTTACTATTGGTCAGTTGTTAGCGATGCTTTACATAAGTTTCATTGAGACCCCATGTATCGCATAGTTAGGTGAACGGTCTTATTTATAATGCCTACATTTTACTTTAGTATGTAGTAATTAAAATGGGTTTTCATTAATTATTCACGTTGACAACATATGTATCTAAACTTCAAAATGTTTAGAGTTAGCAAAACAACTATTGAGACGTTTTTTCTGAACTTTGATGAATCTGGCCGTAGGGTCTGTAAACAAAGCAATAAAAAAACCGTAACCTTCAAGTTTGTGGAAAAGTTATTAAATATCCTATGAATATGTCAAAGGTTTTGAATTAACGGTCGAAGACGTATGCATCTGGTATAGTATTGTTTGTAATCAGTTAATACTATTTATTTATTCATTATAGGGAGTTTGTTCAAACATAATACATAGTTTTTAATTACAATAATAATGTTGGCTGCTCCCTATTCGATTATGCAACCCCATGGTACAAAATTAAAACCTATTCAATACTGGCACTGTGCTTCCGCACAGCGCCAATGAAATTGAAACTGAAAGATATTAGTTTCAAATTATCAAATTGATATACATATATGTTTCACAAAGACACGTGTTGCAGATATACCTATAAATCTCGTGGGCTTTATTCATCTGCGTTGTAAAAAGATTTATTTGAATATCATCGAACTATATGAATTGCGTACGAATGGTTGCGTGTTGTATTCAGGTAGAATGCTACATTGTCTCCTGAGAAATGCCACAGACAGGTGACAATTGATAATCTGGATGATAGCTAATTAGCGAAAATAGATTCTATCAGACGAAAATGCCTTCAATACGCTATTTTGTTCTTCCTTGGTAAAAATGTTATTCCACTTGTTAATTACGTATAGATAGGCAACTAAAATTGAAGTATCATAGTCCTTATAACGGGTATTCAGTGCAACCTTTATCAAAATGCCAGTGTGCATCTACATGAGTCGCGTACATAGCTTTCCCTTTACACAAACGTTCATACGGTCGTTTTTAACAAGGAGTCACCTGACTCCTTGTTTTAGTAGCCAATTTTGAAAACGACTCAGCGAAGGGCCTATTCGTTTGACGCAGGATGCGGCGTAAGGCGGGAGACGCCGGTATATCTAAACCTCATTTCTCAAAATGCGCCGAATTCATCCTGGCTGTTAGAAACGAATAGAGCGGCGTACGCCGGCATGCGTCAAACGAATATCCCCCACAAACCCTGACAATTTGAACAGCCATAGGTTTCTCCTTTCGCCTGCAAAGTAGATCGACTTTAGCTGAAACGCGCGGGGATCGTGTTTGCGATCTCGACTTAAAAATTAATTAAAAGCCATTTCCGTTTCCAAATATACGTGTAAATGCTTTAAATCATTGTAACACTAATGTAGGCAAAATTCAGAATATTTAAATTACTACACCATCAGACAGCAATGTACACTGATCCGACACTGCATACGGTTAGCGTTTACATGTCATCGACTGTTTAAACTCATTCTGCAATACAGCAACTAGAAATACAAATTTTATAAAGTGTCTCCCTCACTCAGATATCAGCCAGTACTAACAAGAAATATCTCTTTTTAAAAAGATGAACGGCGTAAACATGTATACATAAACAAGTTATCAATATGCAGTCTATCTTTAGATCAGCGTTCACGTGATCAAAACAATCGTATTTCACTCACAACGCTTCCATTCATAGAATCTGAATGGTGAATGTGTAGCCTACTTAGGTTTCAAAGTAGTATAGGCTCTAAGATTAAGCCTCGGTTTAACATTTAGCTTTTCAAAGGATTTCTTAAAGTAAATTTAAATGTAAGGCTAATAGACTTTTTACAAGGGTTGCTATCTCCCCTTACCAACACAAAATGTGATGAAATCAAACTGTGGGGCGCGGACTGCCGATGTGGTGCGGTAGTGAAAAATCAACAAAAATATTAGTTTGAATTCTGTAAATTTTCTTCTAGTTTTTTTAATGAAATGTTTTCAAAAATCCGCTGAAACTTTTAAGTTAATGTAGATCTACGCTTTCTTTTATGATTTCTGATAGGATATTGTTGTTGTATGAGATAAACGTCCACTTAAAAAGTACATGTATTTGGTATGTTTAACGGATATTGTTCATCAATGCTAAAGTCTCGCAGTCCGCGACAAATAGGTTGAACTTGTATAAGAAAATACGAGAGTTGCCAAATCCATGTGCATATAGGCCCGTGGCTACACTATTTCGAACGCTTTATCATTTGGTAGCGAACCTATATAATTGACTAGAATGTATACTGCTATAAAATATATTATTGTATACAGTTTGAAGAACATTATTTATTTTACAAATATCTGAGAGCGAGCAGCTTTAAAGTGCTGAGTAGGTCGTGTCACGTACTCCTGAAGGAAGGATGTCTCATAAACAAAGCTGGTTAATAATCAGATATATACAATTTAAAAGCACTGTATTTTACTTCATCAAAAAGTCTCAAGCAAAACTATGTTTTTGAAAAAACATGCAACATGATGTGTTATCAATGAACTACAGCTCTGTGATAAAAATAAACGGATAGTAACTAAAATCAAGTACTGCTAGCGAAGAATTGACACAAATGATCACTCATTGTCCGTAAGAAAACCCCCTTGTGCCCAATTTTGCAGAGGACTCCTTGTTGTCAGCACTTTCAGTGCTTTGATTATACACGGGTCGTACAGAGATCACCTGTGGCAGGCTACGTCCACTTTTGTATGCTTTTTTACTCGAAAAGATTTTAACAGATCGTGACTAAACCTAGTCAGAATTTTAATGTACATCAAATTTCTGACAAAATAGATTACCAGCCTGATTGTCATAGGCACTGAAGAGGCTTCTTTTCGTTGAGTTGTCAATTTTTCGTTAGCTCTCTCTAACTTCAGCAGTTTTTATGAGTGCAGGAGTTACAGTCCTTGAACTGCTACGGACATTGTTCTATATATGCGCTTCCGCTCTTTAACTAGAATATATTTTATTGTGTCACCAGCAAACTTGTGCATAATGTCTATTGGCATAATATGTCAGCAAGTTTTTAAAACAAGCAAGATCGCCGCAGGCACTCCCGAGTCAGTGCCCTAGATTTGCAGAAAGTTCACCCACTGCAACAATAGTTTTTTTTATAGGATCAACATCAAACTTGGTCAAGATGTTATATATTTTATATTCAACCACAATGCCCTATATAGCCAAGGCCTTAAAACTGCATATAGCATTATGCGTTAAAGGGTGAAAGTACAATGTAATTTACAGTAAAACTGGCAATGCGCTAAAAACTTACTGTTTTATTTCTCAAAGATACATTATCAAAGAGAAAGACGTGTTAAGTTTTTCAAAAGCCATCATATATCTTAAAATACGTCATAAAACATGATGATTGGCAAGCAATGTTTTCTCAAATTTCCAGCGACCATTGTAAAATGTTTTACAAAGGTACATAGAAACTAAAAAAAAGACATGGGTGGTAGTTTTGCTGTTGCTGAAAACAGTCAAAACGTCATTGTTTATATCTCTGCAGTCTTGCAAAAGTGGCACTTCATTCTTGCCAAAGTCTGAATTATATTTACATATCAATACTTGATGAAAATTTATTAGATACAAGTTATGACCACTAGGATGCTATTCTACGTTATTACCTGATGGCCTTGGCTTCGGTCTCCAACTCGATCTAGAGATTATCAATTATTAACATTCTGACCACATTATATGCTGAGTTGGTACAAACTGTGGCATCTACATAGGGTGTCCACAAGGTACACGACAAACAGACGACAGATAGACATACGCCGGAATTCAGGCTATCCCAGTAGCTCACCGTAAGCACTTCGCTAAATATAGTTTTAAGGTTATCTTCAATTTGGTATTTCAACACATTTTCGCATGAGTTTGATCACTAGTGATATATTACACAACTGTGAATGAACATGATCAAAGTTTCAAAGTTTATTTACTGACGTGACTATGTATTATTCATCACGCGCTAGATCTTCGATTATATTTGCAATCTTGTGTCACCGTGCTTTACACCAATGACACGGTCACGAGTGCTGAAATGGTTAAAAGTTTCACACCTGAATTAACAATTTAATACTCCACCTTAAACAATGACACTAATTTTCTTTTAAATCTCTGATAAAATTTGCCTGTCTACCTTTACAAAAAAGACGCTGATTTTCTTACAGGGTGTACTACTACATTCAAACATTGTCTTTGATTTAACACTATATCCTGATATACTTTTTCTTCCCAATTACGAAGGCCTACTTGAGTTGGCCCTTTCATCTTTTGCAATACTCTTACAATCTAGAGCTTACACATTTTTGGCCACTGACACGGCTACATTTATACAGACAGCAACAACTGTCACAGCTCAGGTTACAAAAGCAGCTTTTCTTCTTAAAGTAGCAAATAGTTGTCGCAATAGCAATCTTTAAAATACCAAATAAATACTTACACAATAGAGACAAACCCTTAATCTAGGCAGAATTAAAACATCCCTAAAGCATATTGACAGGATTGCCAAATCGCAAAGTTTCAGCTAAAAACTCCAACTAACACCGATAAAAATGGCGGAATCAAACACGTTGTAGTTTGGTAAAATTTTCACGAACAATTGCTGTTTTTGTTTTAGTTTAATACTATTTTATTGTTCTATGTGCAAATATACATACTATATAGATAGATACATATTACATACATTAAACAAATGGATTAGGCCACGAGTTATAGCAACATCATTAATCGGCCCTCTCCAATGGGATTATTATGAATATCGTATACCTGTCACAAATACTTAATCCCAATTGGCGTATAGCGCTCACGAGCCGGGTCTGCAAAAAGTATGTGTAGAGCTGGAAAATGATGTGTAGACCTGCACGGATTTCAAAACTTCATTAATGTTATATTTTTTTCACTACTTTTTATGAGGTATACGATATAATTATTTTAGACTAATGTTTCGGTCAATATGTAGTTTTCAGGACCTGTAAAAGAAAGAATCACTTTTAACAGGTCCGCAAAACTATATATTGACCTCAAAATTAGTATATACACTTTAAATGTAAAAGGATTTTTGTTTGTTAGCCCGTGACGGAAATAGCGGACCTTTCCATGAGATTTCCAGTTAGGAACAGCAGGAGGAGCTACGAATCCTATCGTGGAATATAAACGGTCTATATAGAAAATTACAGGACGAGGAGTTTTTAAATTACACCAAAAACTATGACATACTGCTTTTAAGTGAAACATGGATAAGTAAATTTCATATGATCAATTTAGAAATAAATGGGCTTTTCATTTGCATGGAAATAAATCTACAGGCACGAAAAAGGGACGATATAGTGGCGGGTTATCCGTGTACTATCGTAATGAACTGAACTCTAAAATTTCTGTTATTGAAAGCAATAATATTGGTATTATCTGGCTAAAAATTGATCATGATTTATATTATTTTAATGAAGATGTTTATATATGTCTTGCATATATTCCACCATCAGGCTCAAAAATCTTTTACGATAAGGATTTTAATTTTTTTGAAGAATTAGAAAAGGGAATTGAAAAATATAATCAACTAGGCAAAACATATCTTACAGGAGATTTGAGCTCGAGAACGGGTAATTTAATTGATATTTTAGACCTGACATGTATCTTGACAATGGTGAGCTAGAATTTGAATTACCAAGTCAATACACTATTCCTAATCGTTACAATATAGATAAAACTATTGACGTAAATGGGCGGAGACTTGTTTCGCTTTGTAAGGCAACCAGTCACGTGATCGCTTATGGGCGCATTCATAATTCACATGGCTATACATTTTGCTCGTCACGTGGTCTCAGTGTCACGGACTACTTACTTGTTGACACAAAAAATCTCTATACGATTAGCAGTTTTCATATTGATGAATGGTCAAATTTATCCGATCATGCGGCACTACGTTTTAGTTTTTATATAATAAACAGTAATAATAAAAATAATAAAAAAACAAATGTTTTAAAAACAGAAAGAAAAATTGCATGGAATGAAGAAAAAGTAGAGACTTTTAAAAATAACATTCTAAATGATAAGACGTTTATCAATCTTAATCAAAATCAGTCACAGTCCATAAATTGTCGGGTAAACAAAATAACTGAAATATTATATACAAATGCGCTAGACTCATTTTGAAAGGACATACATGTATTCGATGATGATAATAACACATACCAATATAAGCCAAAATGGTTTAATGATGAATGCTATTCGTCGAAGAAAGAATATAAAAGGGCAAGAAACTTATTTGTGAAAAATAACACATACGAAAATAGAAAAAACTTTGTAAAAATGCGTACAAAATATAATAAAACAAAATCAAAAGCAAAATATAAATATAAATTGAGTGAAGGTCGTAAACTCGAAAATATTGCAACTAATCAACCTCGTAAGTTTTGGAAATCTATAAAAAAAAATGTTACAAAAAGAATAATGCAAAAAATAATGATATAGGACTTAATGAACTTCATGACCATTTTGATTCATTATTTGGTGAAAATGTTTATATAAATCCGGATACTGGGGAGGACAATTACGAAAATATACAGGATGATGAACTTGATCTACCAATATCTGAACAGGAAATACACAAAGCTGTATTTAAACAACATAATTTTAAATCTACTGGCCCAGATGGTATATCAGCAGAAATTATAAAATCCGCATATAATATAATATTACCACATCTTGTTTCAATCTTTAATGAAATGTTTGATAATGGGGAATACCCAGAAAGTTGGGGAACATGTTTTATCTTCCCTATATTTAAAGGAGGTGACCCAAAAGAGTCAAAAAATCATCGTGGAATTACCTTGAATAATATTTTGTCTAAGATATATTCATATATTTTGCTAAACAGACTTACTTTATGGACAGACAAATATGAAAAACTTGTAAACTGTCAATTTGGATTTCAAAAGAGCAAAAGTACGATAGATTGCATATTTCTTTTACATTCTATAATTTGGAAAGTGTTGTATTCCGGTAAAAAGTTGTATTCGATATTTATTGATTACGAGAAATGTTTTGACAAAATTAATCGTTCATTCCTTTGGCAAAAACTACTAGCAGAAAATGTCAGCACCAAAAGGGTAAAAGCTATAAAATCAATGTATACAATAGTTCGTGCTAATGTTAAGTATAATGAACAAGTTCATCCGAATGTTATAAATTCTTTCCACGGGGTAAAACAAGGTGACCCGAGCTCTTCTCTTTTATTCATGATGTTCGTGAACGATCTAATACAAAATATAAATGCTGACCTGGACGGAATTTTCTCTATTAATGAGCTTAACCTATTTCTAATACTTTATGCTGATGACCAGGTATTATTCTCCACAAATCCTGATACTTGTATGTTAAACGATGTAGAAAACTACTGTAATATATTTGGCCTAAAAATAAATACAAACAAAACAAAGGTCATGATCTTCGAAAGGGGGGGACAAACCGATTTCACATTTTATCTATACGGTGAAAGACTTGAAGTGGTATCATCTTTTAAGTACTTGGGCATATACCTTTTTAAAAATGGCAAGTGGGTACGTATTCAAAACATTATAGCAGATCATGCATCAAAAGCGTTGTATCGGTTGTTCTCTATTTTCCATCAATATGAATTTAAAACTAGCGAAAAATGTAAATTATTTGACACCATGGTATCCTCTGTTCTTAATTATTGCTCAGAAGTATGGGGAGCGATAGACGGAAAAGACATAGAATTAATCCATACAAAATTTTGCAGAAAAACTCTTGCTGTCAAAAATTCAACTAATTTGTTAGGACTATATGGTGAACTTGGTAGGGAACCAATGAAAATTAAAAGACAAATCAATATGATCAGGTATTGGATTAAAATTCAAAAGTTAGGTAATAATAACTTAGTTAATCAGATATTTACTATGTTAAAGGAAGACGCAAACAATAACATAACATACAATAATCAAAATTGGGCATATCAAATCAAAACTATCTTGGATAATTTAGGCTTATCAGATATGTGGCATAATTTTCATTACTACCAAGATAGATCAACATTTTACTTTATTAAACAAAGGATATTAGACCAGTATCACCAAACTTGGTACGCAGAGATAAACAATTCCCAGAGATTATTAACATACTGCAGATTTAAGCATAATTTTGATCTAGAACCATACCTTGACTACCATAGTTTAGATAAACGATTTAAAATTGCACTGTGTAGATTCCGATTATCATCCCATAATCTTGAAATAGAAAGAGGACGGTATCATAACATAGTACGATCTGAAAGAATCTGTAAATTGTGTACTTCTAAAACTATAGAAAATGAATATCATGTTCTATTAACATGTCCTATTTATTCCGATTTACGCAAAAAATACATAAAACCATATTTTTTTACCTGGCCAACTTTGCAAAAATTTGATAATCTCATGATGTCGAGAAACAAAAAAGAAATAGCTAATCTCTCAAAATATTTGTATTTTGCCAATAGGCGTAGAAATGAACTAGACAAATAATTGGCGCTGTGCGGAAGCACAGTGCCAGTATTGAATAGGTTTTAATTTTGTACCATGGGGTTGCATAATCGAATAGGGAGCAGCCAACATTATTATTGTAATTAAAAACTATGTATTATGTTTGAACAAACTCCCTATAATGAATAAATAAATAGTATTAACTGATTACAAACAATACTATACCAGATGCATACGTCTTCGACCGTTAATTCAAAACCTTTGACATATTCATAGGATATTTAATAACTTTTCCACAAACTTGAAGGTTACGGTTTTTTTATTGCTTTGTTTACGGACCCTACGGCCAGATTCATCAAAGTTCAGAAAAAACGTCTCAATAGTTGTTTTGCTAACTCTAAACATTTTGAAGTTTAGATACATATGTTGTCAACGTGAATAATTAATGAAAACCCATTTTAATTACTACATACTAAAGTAAAATGTAGGCATTATAAATAAGACCGTTCACCTAACTATGCGATACATGGGGTCTCAATGAAACTTATGTAAAGCATCGCTAACAACTGACCAATAGTAAAGACAAAATTAATCACGTGGGTTTCGTCTGCGTCGAAAAGCGTCTACTGACCACGAGCTGTAGCCTTGTTTAATGGGCGTCATCGTACCATTATACGGAAGGTTGTTTTATGATTCGTTTATTTTTTTGTTAAACTGTAGTAAATGTGTTTTTTTACTTATTATGATAACAGTTACAAATAACATAATGTATTTGGTTTTTCCCGTTGATAGGTTGTTTACTGATATTCTAAAATGACTCTGATTCCTTTAAATCATGTTTCAAAAACATGCGCAGCGCCTTTGATGCTTTGCATCAAAATTTGTCTTGTTCTTTATTGTATTAACCTTATTGTAATACTTATGCTTCTGCTTTGAGAATTTTATTTTTCTCTATAAGACCGGTGATGCTAAATTTTCAATGTTTTTGTCACTACATTAATTGTATGTAGGCTAGAAGTAATGTAATATTACTTAATGCTGAATGAACTTTGTTGTTGTTGTTGTTGTTGTTGTTTGTGGGGTGAATAGCGAATTATTATAAAAGGTTGCTATACAGGTGTTTTTCGCACAAATAAGACATTTTCTCGATATATATGTATACTTTTTTTGAAAATTACATTAGTTACTATTTTAGCGCACATCTAAATCAGCTTTACCGTTTTGAGAACGTTTTGGGAAAATAATCTGCTAGCTGTAGGGTATGCTTGTTTAACATGAGGTTAATATATTTTATTTTTTTATCATAGGTTAATTTTAATTTCACGGTCTTGAGGCAGATTTATTGAACCTCTACATTCTCTATTTGTCTCGTTTTAGAAGGCGTGTGGATGGTGAGATGAAACAATAAAAACAACATGAGGGATCAACGCGAAACATTTCTAAGTGTATCTGATCACTTCCAAGTTTATTATGCCCGGCACGGTCATCAGTGAGTCCTAAAACAATAACATGAATAACAAGTATAAATATCAAAAAAATAACAAGTCAACGAAAACAGTTTAAGTACCGTTGTGCTTACACTAACCAATCATCTGTAAGACAGAAGCAGGCAGGCAGCAGGCAGGCAGAAATAGGATAGTTTCGCGTTGACCACTCGATTACACATCTTTATACAAACGTAGCAGTGGGATATCACAGGCAATATGTAATTAGAATCAGAAACACTAAAGTTAAAATATTCAAATGTACTAATGCGCCACTGTTTGTGTCCTCGACGTCTGCTGCAGCGCAAGAATCTGATGACGAATAACTGCCGACGCAAGATGCATACGCCATAACATGGGCAATGTAGTGCTGTTCGTGCGTGCCGTGGAAAAGATGAGACATCGGGCCTTGTGCATATATACCAACGTCTTCCCCTGCGTGTGTTTCGGACAAGAGAGGAACGCCTGATTGTTGTCTGTAATCTATGTGCGCTTTAAACACAACATCAATTCGAGTACAGTTAATGATACAAATGGAGTGACACAGAAATTATACATCAGACATATCGAAACTAGGAAAAGAACTGAGAGAAGAGGAGCTTCAACATGAAAATGTACATGTATTCACTACAAATAATCCACATATATAGCTCAAAATACTTGTATCTTAACACAATGAGCATTAATAATTTAAAGATATTTAACCACGGAAACTTGTATGTCAGAAGTAGTTTTACCAAGACAGCTTTGAACAAATAGTAAAATTATCCACTTTTCAAATATTCCTGTTATTAGTCAAACACTGACGGTTTTAGCGCAAATTGGCTGGAAATAGTTCCGCTTTACTGCAGCAGTGTGCTGTAAATTGTTTGCAATACCAGATATAGTATCGCAGTTCCCTTAAGATATCCATCCAATTAAAAAATGTCATGTAACATCAATTCATGGTATGCTCAACGAAATCAAATATAATAACTTTAATGAGCGTTAAGAGAAATATCTATGCTTACATGTGTCAGTATTTGTTATATCTGGTCTGACTGTTGCACTTGTATTTGCATATCCACCAGGTCCGTTAGCGTAGCCAAGCGTTGTGAAAGGTTTTTGATCACTCCCAAGTTTATTATACCCGTCACGGTCATCAGTTAGTCCTAAATCAATAACAGGAACAAGTATAAATATCCGAAAAACAACAAGTCAACGAATACAATTTAAGTACACCTGTGCTTACACAAACCAGTCATCTGTAAGACAGAAGCAGGCATTTGGTATGCTATTTCTCCAATATTGCCTGGTTTAGACAAAAATCTTTCATAAAATACAGAAAATTAAAGGCTATAATTTATGCAACATCGTATAAACACGTAAATCACGCGAGAGAACAAGTGTTAGAATACAGTACTGTATAATAATGCAAGATTTCCGTATACTGGAGACGTCACGTGACACTGTCATAATTATTTTCACTTACCAAATATAGGATTTCCTCTTGTTGGGTACCCCCCAATAGTAAATGTATGGGAATGATCCGCTGTAGTTATAATAAGTGTATCTTTCATACTGGTCATTGACACGCCCTTTTCCACAGCCTTGTCAAAAGCTAAAGTATCATGCAGAGCTCTGGTGGCCTGTGAAAGGTGATGAGCATGGTCTATACGTCCCCCTAAATGTATTAAATAACCGCATAAAATAAAAACAGTTAATGTACAGTAAATGGTGTTATTACAATGACTTATCTTTAAACGGTAGATCAACAGATGTACCTATTTACTGGACAAAAGTCTGTCACTTATTAAAACACACCAAATACTAGCAGATCTTTTAACCATTCATACTTAACTGCTTAGTACTAATCATCCAGGAGGTTGCGGGTTCGAGCCCCAGTGGGGTCACGACCGTACCTCCTCAAATGATGACACCAGTACTGGTTTATCCAGGAAGCGGACTCGAGAGTGACTCAATAAGCTACAAGCTTTCTACACAATCGAGCTAAAATAAATTAGAATAAACTAAACTAAACTAAAGGAAACAGTGTTCTTAAAGCTGCTCGTTCACAGTCTAATTTTCTCTAAAATGATAAAATCTACATAGCAATTTGAGGAAATCTGTTGAAAATATTGAAGACCTTGGTTTGACGGCACCGCTACACTATACCGGTAAGTTTATTTGGAATTTCAAAAGCGTTTGCAATGCATTATAATTTGGTAGCTTATAATTACAAAAATACAGAAATGCTTTACTGGAATTTAAACTGGAACCTTTTAATTTGATGATTCGTTCTAAAATATTTAATTTCAGACAGCTCGAAAAACCTTGTTGTTTTCACCAAAAGCTGCTCGCCCCCAGATTCTGGTGAAAAAAGAAAGTTCTTCGAACTGTCTGAAATTACATATTTTAGAACGAATCATCAAATAAAAAGGTTCCAGTATAACTTCCTGTAATGTAAAGTACATATATTTCTGTATTTTTTTTAATTATACGCTACCAAGTTATAAAGCGTTGCAAACGCTTTCGAAATCCCAATAAAAGCACATAGGTTTAGCGGTGCCGACAAACCAAACGCATCAACACTTTCAATAGATTTTCACTTGTGTTATTTAATTGAACTTTTTCACTAGAAACTGCAGGCGGCTTTTAAATGGCAGGGGTTTTCGCAAAGAAGGTACTTGACTGCCCCCTAGTTGAAGCCTTATTGATAACCTTTCACCTGTGGTTTTTGAACTTTATAATCATACTTGACAGACAAGAACTTTTAGCAGTCGAGCAGTTATATTTTGAAACATAGACATATATTCGATGCGCTGTAAATAAATACAAAAAAACGTATGAAAAAGCCCATTTACAATTAATCAACATAACGAATGATCGCTCCGGCATCGAGGTTATACAACAACAACGCATAGGAATTGAATGATCTTACGGTAGCAGTATATCCTAACCGTGATTTAATCTAATGACTTAAAATGTTGACACTTTTAGGACAAGTTATACTACTTCAAAGATTCTATTATAATGTATTATGTTACGGTATATTATGACATAGTTGTATATGTCCCTTAAAGTATAATACTATGATACAGTATACTGTGCAATGAAATGTCCGACTAAAGTAATGTTAAATTACCGGAATACGAAATTATTGTATTACATTATTTAAAGAATATTACATATTTCAATCGTATGATAGAGTGAGTTTTATACTTGAAATACATGAGCTCTTTATTAAAATGGTAATATGTCCCTTTTCAGAATCGGTAGAGCAATACACAGAGGGCTATAACTTGACAGAACTGATCAGAGCAAATAATCCCACTGTCTTGTTCTCTTGTCTTGTTTGCACATATACAACGCCGCTAGTCCGTCTTTTGAATCCATATGGAAGTTCTATACTGTAAATTGAGTAATTTTCGTGCGACGAAAATTTCGCAGTTTGTGTGCAGATTTATTCGCGAAAGGAGAATTCTCGTAATAGTAAATATATGTGAAATGAATCTTTCGCGAGATTTTTAAATTAGCGAAGTGGGAAATTCGCGAAAATAGCAAAAATTAAATCACCGCGAATATTACTTAATTTACAGTATTAAAAAAATGAAAGCATCAATTTTTAGCTAATGCTCTTACCTTCGACTAATAAAAAGAATCCATTTGAGTTTTTCTTCAGAATCTGAATAGCCTTTTCGGTCATTTCTGCTATTGATGGTTCTTCGTCGTTTCTTTCAATCTCAAATTTCATATGACTTTTGTTGAATAGACCTGCAACAAAAATCATATGCACTATAAAGTTTGAATGTAATGATTTTCTGTCACAGTGATCAGTAATAAGCAAAAAATTATAGTAGAAATATAGGAACAATCTCGTTATGACAGTACACATCGTCATTTGCAGAAGCATCTTTCTTATTAGCAGCAGAAGTAGCAATATCATGAAAATCAAAAGCAGCTGAGAGATTAACTTCAGCGGTAGCAGAATCAATAGCATTATTATCAGAATCATTATTAAATGCAGCAGTAACAATATCATGAGCTTAATCATCGATCCCCACCAGTGTCATACGGCGGTTGTGTTCTTAGGCAATACAAACATATTTCCACATTGCCTCTGTCTCTGTCTGTCTCTGTCTCTCTCTCTCTCTGTCTCTCTGTCTCTCTGTCTCTGTCTCTCTCTGTCTGTCTGTCTGTCTGTCTGAATCATCTGAAATTTGTCCCGAGAGCGATTAATCTAAGTTGTGAGAATTTGCAGTTTCATCAATCGACAACTTAAATACAAGTAAGTGTAAAATTAGTTAGCATTACAGTCTCATTGTCTGGAACAACATATTGGCAATGTCATCATCAACAACGTAAGCACCAGAGCAGCACTTTCAAAGCCAAGTGAATTCATTGTATATTATAAATTCCGGTTACAATCAATTTTTATCTGATGTTTGATGAAACAGTTTTGGCATCATCTAAGGCGCAACAAGCGTTGTGAATTTTCCCCGTAAAACAAAAACACTTTATAAAATTCTGTTAAAGGTCCAGTACTAACAAAAGCGAAATCAAATATACTTTAAAAAGCATCAGAAATAAGTTATTTTTAATAATGGTTGGTATATAGAAATTCTAAATAAACCACATTACACATACAATATTTTTCTATGCAAAGAAAGTTAAAAAGACCTGGATAGTCTTTTGTCGACTTGATTTCAACAAATACGCATACTTTTTTTCGTGTTCCAAACACTTTCTGAAATTAAACCGGCCAACATTATTTAGCGCTTGCATGAAATAATGTACTTCCCATTAAAATAAAAACACCTTATATAATGAATTCTGACTTAATTCAAGACTTACCGAACAGATAATCTGTGTTCTCTGGATCAACATCATTGAAAGCTGTACGGTTCCAGACAAAGCTGTAGGCTCTTCCCATGTCTTTCTGTCTGTCCTGCCACACCTTACAATAACAGGGAAATATTCGACTGATAATAGGTATGAAAACAAAAGTTAAATGAAAATAGCATTTACGTCGTATTTCCTTAAAATGTAATACATGTACAAAGATGGCCGGTCAAGAAGAGTACAAAGTTGCATAACACTATTAACAGTTGAAGTGGAGTGTAAGCATCCGCATATTTTACAATAAATAACTATTACTAGCTGCTGATTGCGATCACTTCTATTTAATAACAACTATTGGCGTTTCCAAAACTCCCGATAATCTTCGTTAAAGGTTCACGGTAACTTTGGATGTTACAATTACTGACGACATTAATACGAAGATCAAGCTCAGCATTTCTTTTAAATGTTATTTCCAAAAATAATTATGCATGCACCCGTAACTGGTGATTAAGAATACGGAAAGTGCGGCATTTACCATGCGTATAGAACCAGGAGTCGAAAGGTAACAGTGTTTTCTTTTCCCTTTGTTTTGTAGGTGGGGTAGGGGCAGTCTCTATTTTGAAAGTTTTGTAGATTTGGTACACATGATTGTTTGCCTGTGAGCGCTGTTTGAATATAGATAATTATAAGAAAACAATCGTCTAAGGGCGTGAAAAGTCATCAACCTGCGTGATTGTGTAAACACTACAAGTCTTGGCTTGCCACATGTGCCTTGGAACATGGCAATTCAGTCTCCCGTTTTAAATGTTATTCCGAAAAGTTGGTACAAAACATTTATTCCAGAATACCTGTGTTAAATCCCGGTCATCTGTACGACCTTCCATTAGATGGTCTCCGTTGGGATCCTCAGTATTATTCTGTAGGAATTTCTCCCAACCGCCTCCAAGAATCACCTACAGATTTAAACATAAATATAGTTCATGTAGTTTTAGTTTTCTTGTTTCAAAAATTAAAGAAAGTATGGTACAAACCGAGTATCTGTGATTTCAAACAGGCAAATAAATAATAACATCTACAAATATTGATGGGGTTTCAGTACAGTACACTACCGAACAATGTTCAATGAGTTCATGATAAAGATGAGTACAGCTAAATACATGAAGGACAATACAAAATAGACAGACTCCTGTAACCCAATAATAATTTATTCTCGCACCAATTAATGTTCATGTCTGCCTATGTCGGACTGATTCACAATTTATCAGTTTCCGTTTTTAAACAAAGTTTATCGAACGCTTTTTTACGCGGCAATATTACTTCTGAGACTATAGCAAAAATAAAATGTACGCGAAAATAAGATGTACGCGAAAATAAGATTGTTTACAGTGTGTTCAGAATACAGGTATTCAAAATTACTGTTTTTTTAATGTTTTCCAGCGAATTATAGAGTTTTATCAGTAAATAAAAGTGATAATCGGATTACCATTTTTATTTTCACCGTTTTTGCAATCTTAAACCCGGATTAACGTCAACAAGTATAACGAGCGTAATTAATGCTGCAAATCATGCGACGATGACGTCGTTAAATGATGTCATTTGTTCTATGTTTTCTGTTGACGTTTACCGCGACTTTCAATATCTTATAGATATAAACTCAACAAAAGTAGAGTTTTAACCATAATATTACATAAATTTCACTCGTGAACACGTACAAAAGCAACTCGTGGCTTTTGGTGCCCACTCGGTGAAATTATGACGTGATATTACACCAAAACCAACAATTATCCTCTGTTTACTGACTTGAATATCAATATTGTCATCGATAAGTTGTGCAGCGATATCTTTGCAGCCACCAACATGATCGTCTATCTCACCATCATTTTCCCAGTTTCTTTCGGGTGTGTTTGCGTACAAAGCTGCCGGGGTAGCATGGGTTACACGTGTTGTTGTGACCAGCCCAACAGACTTACCTGTATTTAAATTGCATCGTTACAATTAAGTTGATATATCGTATTTTAATCTTATATTATACAACCTTGTGACTATATGCATCATCACTAACATTTGTACTAAAAGTATAACAGTAGGTATTCGGAGGCAGATGATGAAGACTATTCTGTGAAAAGCAGTCTAGTCTGTCACTGGTCCTGTCTTGCTAAATGGTCTCTAATGTAACACCCCAGGTCCGTCCACGCTATATATTTATCTCGTATTTAATTTTAATGTCGTTTAGAAGAGGTAAAATGACATTAGATATTTCTTATCTACGTATAGTGTTGTCAGAGCAGCAATCGTAGGCAATCTAACAGAATTATCAATGTGTCATTTATTATATTTGCGAATATCTTCGTGGCTTTGTCTCAATTTACGTGGTGAGTTTATGATAAAAAAATCATGGTCCTTTAAATAGTTCTAAGTAAATATGAGTTCACAAAGTGGGTCGAAACGATGTTCTGTTTCAGTGGCATGCAACCATTAACACTTGCAACATGTCCATGCACCAATTACTAAAGATAAGCTGTTTATAGCTTCGAATCTTCAAACGAAGCTGCACTTTGCATGCACATTGATTAAAAATATTTAGCTAGGAAAGCAGGACACCTTTTGTCTTTAATACATCATTGGTGTACTTTCATAATATGGTTATTCTGAGACAATGTGAACAAAATAACGCCATGTTATAGGGAATAAGATAGGAATTATAGCTAGCCAACAGAACACGTAATATGTATAAAAACTAAATATATTATGTTTATATATATACATATTAAATAACTTATACGAGGAACATTTGGCAACCTTGATTTCCACGCGGAAATATATGTTTAGCACATCGTTGGAAGCTTATTGATTTTTCTACACGACGGACTACTTTTTGCATTAGTTCCAGGTTCCAGAATAATTGACAACGTGGTTGAAAAATACTACGTATTTCATAGCGTTCACAAAATAATGATTTTAGGGAGGAGCAGAGATCGCAGTTTACTTGGTCAAACGCGTCAGAAATTAAAGCTTAGACATTGTTTATCAAAAGACTGCCCTTCCATATCGCTCTGTTGCTAGGCGGGTATATCTCCGTAAAGAAGAGCGAACAATGGTTTAAAATGAGCACCGTCCAAGTCGACTATTACCAGCAACCTCTGACAAAGACATTGACGCTGTCAAACTTATTGTACAATAAGATGCACGATATACTGTGGAAGAAGTAAGTGACATATCAGGCTTAAATTCGTCAGTCGTATTTTTAATTCTAAAAGAGAAGTTAAAGCTACGCAATGTTTGTTCACGTTGGATCCTAGCTCTGAGCGGGGATCAAATTGCACCCGCACACCGATCAGAAATAGTGCAGACAGAGCAGCATATTGAAGTTTTGCCACATACACCCTGCAGCCCAGACCTCTCTCCCTATGACTTTTGGTTGAACCCATACATCAAATCATGTCTGCGTTGCCACTACTTTAAATGGTCCCGAAACTGAAATTCAATTCCTTCTGTTTAGCACAGTTTGGCTATCGAAAAAGTTATCCAAAGTGCATCGGCACGTGGATAACAGAATAGCTGAAGGAGAGAGCCCAGGCCTCAATACAAATATATTGATTTCCTATAGCGTATCCAGGGGGCCAAAAATGTGTGCAACCGTACAAGGGGAAATTTATACGTCCGAAATCGGTACTAAAACTATCAAAAAACGTTTGAAATGAGTAACATGCCACTGCCTCGAACCCCCTAGAGAGCGCCTCTATTTTTAACCTAATGTTACGGCCCTACTTGTACATTGCAAATTATATATTTAATTGTACCTTGCTCGCTCCACCGCATTTAGTGTTCGAGTACTTAAAAAAGAGATTAAAAACTGTCATAATTGCACGTATAGGTATAAAATGGCAAATGGCAAGAAGTTAGCCCCATGAAGGCCTCAGTTGCGGACAACGTATACAAATGCTTGATTTCATTAGTTATAGCGATATCTTACTGTTTTGGGAAAAACTACGTCCATCAGTCAATGTTTGTCATCTCACTGCAGCGGGTAATACGGTGTGTTTGGGAACAGTTGTATTTGACTGTTCCTAAATAAACTCATTAAATAACTGTTTTATTACTTAATAATTCCTGTCGTCTATAATAGGAGATTATGGACAAACAAGCCTAAGACAATCTTTTGATACCATTCACATTATTATATTAAAATTTAACTATTCTTTTCAAGCGTATCCGGGTTCCCCAGTACTTTTCAACCTATCCCTTGTTTTTGATACTCATCTATGATGACTCACGAATGACAAAGGACAAAACTGTTAAATATGACAAATAACTAGTTATATTGAGCATTAGGTAATTATAAACAGTTTTTCGTTTGTGTTTAGGAACAGCTAAAGCTGTTGTCCCGAGGTATCAGGGACGACTTTTAGGCTGTTGCCCCGATGCTGTACATACCTGCTGCCAGAGACCAATCCAGAATGCTCTTTAACTCCGAGCCTTTAACCATAGATGAACAATTCCCTCTTCTAGACCTTGCATCACACCCGAGGACACCAAGGTTCGTTTTGACGCCACTGAAGAATGCCGTTGACGTGCCAGCCGAGTCGGCAGTCTGGGCATCCTGGTTATACGTCTGTAACATTTTCATGAGAAAAAGATACGATTATTTCAGAAAATTTTCTTCAATGTGGATAATCAATCTAACAATACATGAAACACTAGATGAGTTATTAAGCTTTAAAAAGATATTTATTTCCTGAGGGGCTGCGTTAAAGCCGCTACGTTGCCTTAGCTCACTTGTTATTGGACAACCTACTTGCAAAAACAGCTTTGAAGCTAGTGTTACATGGGAATTATATGCGAGTTAAATAAAGCTTCTTAAGGGACATAAGCCAAATTTAACCCTAAACTATATGTCATAAACACAAGCATTTTATTTGACCTAAGCAAGACAAACATTCTGACCAATTTTCATGAATATTTGATATATAATGTAGCCTCTAGAGTGTTAACAAGGCTTTCCTTTGATTTGACTGTGTGAAATAGATTTTAACCCCAGATGACCCAGATTCGAACTTGACCTAGAAATTATTGAAAAGAAAACGTTCTGACCAATGTTCATGGTGATTGGGTTGTAAATGTCAGCTCTATGGCATACACAAAGTTTTTCAATGATTTGACCGGGTGACCTAGTTATTAACCCAGCCATTCCGACCAAATTTTATGAAGTTCCAGTGAAAAATGCAGACTCCATTGCATACACAAATTTTTATGATTTGATAACCCATATTCAAACTCAACATAGACTTCATCAAGACAATCGTTCTGACCAAGTTTCATGAAGATATAATGAAAATGCCACATCTATTGCATACACAAGCTTTATCAATTATTTGATAGGGTGACCTAGTTTTTGGCCTCAGATAACCGATATTCAATGTCGACCTACATTTCATCAAGGCAATCATACTGACCAAGTGTCATGAAGATCCAATGAAAAATGCAACCTCTATTGCAAACACAAGTGGTTTTCCATGATTTTATATCGCGAACTAGTTTTTATCCAGAGATGACCCATATTCGAACTTTACCTAGATTTCATCGTAGTACCGTAATGACACTTTTCTATGTATTAATCTGCTTTTTACGCATTATTGTTGTTGATACGGCTGCAAAACAATGTGATTCTTATACTCAAAGGTTTCCGCCAGTGTCACGCGCAAAATTCCGAGGTTTACGTCAACAAACCAGTGCAAGGGCCGAGTGCATGAGAAACTAGGATTCTTTGAAATGTGAATAGATACTATTGATATACATTCCTAAATTTACGAGGTATTTATTACATATTCGTATTTTTTACATGTAAAGTAGATTTTATAATGAGGAACCGTTAGGTATTGTTGCAAAAGAACAAACGAAATTTTGACATGCAGTGCTAAGGAACAAAAGTGTCACTCGCTGAAAGAAAAGTGTGTCTTGTTTTAAGGATGATATTTTTGTTAATACTGGTAGAAGAGCGTTGTTGTTTAATGTCAAGTAGAAAATAAAAAGTAGGAAGCAATATTTACACATAATGTTTTCCACAAATGTATGACCATTTTCGTTGGAGTTTTACATGTCAAGATTAATTTCCTTATCTGCAACAAAACGTATCGGTTGCTTAAAAGGAAATTTCTACATTTTGTGCCAAAAGATGAAAAATACATGCTTCGTGTCAATTTTTCAATAACAACTGAAACCGTTAATACGTTTTCTCGTTAACAATCGGGCTTCTGATTAACCGGTGAATCGATGTGAATTCAATGTTCCAAACATTGCCCCACGTGGTTTATTCCAAACATTGTATCACGTGGTTTACCTTTGACAAAGCAACATGCGGGAATTGTTCGAAACTTAGTTTCTCTTCTTCCCCAGTTTCATTTTTGAGTTGTCCCTTGAGTATCCTTGCTGCTGTTACAGTTGATATGCCCATTCCATCTCCCAGAAACACGATCACGTTCTTCGCTACAGCTATATGTGGTTTTAATTCTTTTGCCTTCTTAAGTTCAGCTTTAGCAATGTTATTCCATTGCGCAGCGGCTGAAAATGTCATCGATGAACTTTATTCTTTAACATATTTACATTGTATTTGTTTGGATGAAGATAATGAATGTCAACTGTAGCGAATGATACATCTTTTTATACCCTCGAATGAACTTCAGAATCGACTGGTCCGTTCGTCCGTCCGTCTGTGCGTACCAACTTCTTTGTCTGGAGCTTAACTTCAAAAGTATAAAGGGAATTACTTGAAACTTCATACAATGATACAGCACAATGATGGGAAGCGCAGTGTCCAAGAAACATAACTTTACCTTGTCTATTTTTTTTTATTATCCCCCTTACTTACATTTTCTTGTCCGGAGCATAACCCTAAAAGTGCTGAAGGAAATTTTCTTCAAATTGCAATAAATGAGAGGACATTAAGGGGATTATTTGGTATTGTCTTGTTTGTGATTTTTTAATGTAGTAAAACATTTAACGATGATTTCATGTCTACAATTTAAGGATGACAACTAATACGGACTATATTGTTGCAGTGTCTTGGAAAACAAAAATGAATCATTTCAGTAATAATACGACAGTTATTTCTGTCTGATGGTAAATTATATATTTTTGCTGGGAATGTTAAATCAAATGTATTCAAAGAAAAAAATATATATATTTAAGAAATAAACAAAATGATACTAACCAGTGCAACTTGCAGATAATCTATTGTGGCTTATTATATCTTTCAATGGAATATGTGCAAACAACTAGTGGTCTGTTCTAACAAATACAAACAATCACATTTGATGACAATTGAGAAGCTAAATAGTGTTTTTAATCCTTTGTAAGCAGTCAATTGACATGAATTACTCAATTATGATATATACCACTGTGTGTATTTTAGAGTTTTATCGTTGGTACCGGATAATCCATATGACCAACGCCCCTATAAGAGTTTGGTTATCTAAGGTTTTCGGGGGATAATGCAAGATACAGAACATGTCCCGTTCCAGAGACACCCCTGGTTCTTTAACATGCCCGGTGTACAGCATCGATACATGGGACCTCGGTTTTTCATGTCTCATCCGAAAGACCATTAGTTATGTTAGTGGAGGAGCGATGGATCGAACCTGCGATCCCTGGATTACAAGTCCAGCCCGTTACCACTGGACCACTGATAGTGACACTAAAGTGTTGTTTTTATCTTATATATAAAACACCCTTAGCTCTACCTGCTTAGTTTTTGAAATTTTTGATTTGAAGCAAATTTTATAAAGGTCCGTCCATAAGAGCAAATATGTTAGCTTGAATTTGTGGATGAGACCTCTTAGTTTTTGAAAGGGTAAATGACAAGATACTATTAGTCATGATGTGGAAAGTAATGCCCATATCCTGCAATGACCAATTAGGTGTGATAAACAGTTTTGATTGATTGATGGTTGATTATACTATGAACATTGAAGGCTTTTAAAATGAATTGACACACATGTTCAGCACATGGAGATAAAGGTCAAAGTCGAAGACTGTGAGACACCACTTCGGGGGCATTTGTCTCTTACAAGTGACAGCCCTTGTTATGATTTGTTCTTCGGTTTTGCTAACCGATACTCGGACGTTCGATTAACGGTTACTCGTTTAAAAAACTTATTCTCAGAAGTACTCGGCTATCACAAGTGCCTTTAAATAACAAACACATAAATACGAGATAAATGTCTCTTTGGTGAAAAATTTCCATAGCGCAATTGACTTGTTTATAACTTCTCGAAGCCAAATTCGACCAAATCGCGTTACTTAATAATTCCATACTTCTATATTTACTCTTGATTGCGAAACAACTCTTATTCGCTCTCGACACTCACTCAAGATGTAATCAAGCTCGAAGAGAGATAGTGGCAATGTGGAAATACAGTGTCTTGCCTATAAGAACGCTACCACTGCAAGGCACTGGTAGGGGACGAACCCGGGACACTCCGATCCTGAAGCGAACGCGTTATCACTTTATATTGCCTTAGAGTGTCAGTTTGAAAATGTGCAACATATCTGTCACAAATCTTCATACTTATTACATTAGTTTAAATGTTTATACAGTGATCTAGTTAGCCTTGGTCCGAACAAACCCTTTCAATCTTTAATTATCTTCATGTTAAACACTGGACTATTTCATTTTCGTAAATAGCTTCTCTCAAGTTGATCTTTAAAGAATAGTTGAAAAATTTCTCATAGCGGTCTTTTCGTACAGATTTTATTCTAAAAAATATATGAACATCAGGGGCTGTAATTCAGGCGAGTTTGATATAAACGTCGTGATGGATGAGTGCAGCATAAATATGTAAACATCGTAGCTATTTGATGGCATAGAGACTGACAAACCGTAGACTCTGTGGTGTTTCATATATTGTAAATTGGGTAATTATTGCGATGATTTAATGTTCGCTATTTTCGCGAAATTTTCCACTTCGTTAATTAAAAAATATAGCAAAAGATTCATTTCACAAAGATTTCCTATTACAGAATTCTCCTTTCGCGAATTTACATTCGCGAATACGTCTGTCTGCTCAAAAATTGAAAAATTTTCGTCACGCGAAAACTACACAATTTACAGTATAAAGCCTAAACTACTGAATGAAAGTAGATGTTTGACCTGCTAATGTACATATCTATCCCCGGATTGACCGCAGCTTCAGTGTTCCCTTTTAAATTAAGGCATCAGTTGTTGTTGTTTTTTCTGCTTTAGCTGAATAATTTGCTTTTGGCATACTTTTGTACAAATCAAATGGGAGCGCGATTGCGCGATCACTTCCTTGATAAATCGTATTAAAAAATGTAGTTAGTAGTATTATCAATTCAAAAATCTGGTTAATTTTAGGAAATTGACGTATATGCATTTTTTAGCAGGTACGAGCAGACTTATTCAGGTACGAGTTAACTTAGGTAAGAGTTAACGGCTGCAGGTGCGAATCTCGGGTCACTGATTTTTGGCGGTAACTCGGCTCAACGCTGTTAATCTTTTTTAAAAATATTTCTTGTTTGTAATGTCGCAGAAATGGTTGTAACTTAGGCCCTTAATATAATATAATAAAGTGAGGCTGTTCCCTATTCTACTGATTTATGTGAAGGTTGTTCGAGTGTTTGTTGACTGGTAACTTAAAAAAAACATGCTTTCACACGCAAATTATATTTTCATATGATTTATATAGGAAAAAAATACATCCTTTCCGTGTCATTGAAAACTTTATGTTAATTCACGATGTTCTTTCCGTGTCATTGAGTACTTTGTTTTGAAATTCGAAATAGCAGAATACTCCATATTACTACAGAGTGCCATTTCCCCCTGTGTACAAAGCCATTTTCATGCAAGATTTTCTTTTTGTTTTATGCTCATATTTATATGTAATTTACTGTCATCGCTTCTATCTTTCTTTGGTCCGTCTAACTAAACTATGTTTTTATCCTCCTATTCGCTCATGTTCCACTACAGCATTTACTGTTACAGATGGATTTTAAAAACTCTTTTCATCGTAATAAAAATACCAAACAAGTCCACAAAAAGCGGAAATGAAATCTTGAAAATTTTGTTAGTGATCGGGATAAAAATATGACATGTACTTTTCTTTCACAAAGTTAACGGATGTCTGAAATGTATTTAAAGCAGTTTTGCAGGAAGACCGAATCATGCGTAAATTATACAGATTCAAGCAGAAATATTGAAATAATCTACTAACTTTCGCCATTTCCAGAATAGAGGAATTCTGTGGCATCCACAAAATAGGAAATCATCCAAAAACATAGCAGCACACAAAATCGCAAACCCATCTTAAGAATTCTGAATTCTTATCTAAAAGTCCGTCCTTTCACCCCACACACTTTGGACAATGTAAAACGCCTCGCACTGGGAATTATGACTGAATATACACTTACATTAGATAGTCTGTACCTTTCATTGCGCGGATCTTATGCGTCGTAAATTTGTAACATCTTCAATCAATTTACGACAAACATTGTGAATTTTACAAATCACGTGCACTGTTATGACATGTATGACATGAGATGTAAGTAACGTTTCAGCAACCATCGCTCTGGGCAACGTTCTATTCATTGCTATCTTTTTTATTATTTACAAGAAAACTAATCAAAAAGATATTTCTTTACTCCTAGTTTTGTTATAATATGATACCCAATTGAATAGAAAACCACAATGTTATTGCATCGAAATAAATCAACTTTAAATTTGAAATAATATGCACGTACCTTACCTAGCTACGACTATATGAAAACCTCAATACAAATTTATTCAAATCTCGATTGCGAAACAAGTTATTACAACTTTGATTAATCGCTCTCGAGACTCAGTCAAGACAGAAGCAGGACGGCAATGTGGAATTAAGTACCTGAGTAACTACACGGGTGGGATCGAACCGTGGACCTACCATATATTATCTACTTCCTTCACTGCGTTCTGACCAGTATTGGCACGGATAAAAGTTATTGTGATGCACGGATCTGGTCATATTCAGTCAGGCTTATACCACTGACGATTCAATTTCCACTTATAGGATTCTAACCTGCATCCCCGAGTTTAAAGGCAACCCAATACAACTACTAAGTACCCTCCCTAGTTCATGTAGAAGGGAGCTGCGCACAACACGGCGCAACACTAAATATAAAGTTTATGGCAACATTTTTCGCATTTATATCTATCTTCCTTGATATAAATGATAAACATAATTATTTACCCAAAAAAACAACTGCCAATAATTTATTTGCATCTTTATTGCGCGTGTCACTAGGAGTCGCACGGAATGAATTATCAAAATATTTGATATACCCGGATGGAAGGTGATTATTCTTAGCTAACGAAAAGTTAGTAAGAAGATTTGAGCGTTTTAAGTACTTTATAATAGCCCGCACATGAGAACAGGCGAAATTCTTCATCAATCATATAATGTTATATAAGTTTCAAACATTTGTCGACAATGTTATGCATTAACTAGTGTTCACATATAAACATAGCGATTAAAACCTAGTCATTTATATCTTTCGAGATTATAAACAATGTAATTGGAAGTAACTGTTAAGAGAGTATATTTATTATCAGAAAGCTGTTACTTCCACCAGGAATACTATATAACAACTGTTAATATTAAGATTAAATGACAATCATTCTACACACGATCCGTCATGGCCGCCATTTTACGTCATCGTGTTCTGATTGGACGACAGCTTTTTCAGACTAGAAGCTAGTTTCATACGGTTCCTGCTTCCACTTACAATAGGTAGTACCTTCTTGTGAAAGTAGTGCGTAGAATTAATTCTTGCGTATCTGGCTTATAAGTAATGAAATTGTAACTGAAAGATATTAGTTTGAAATCCTCAAATTTATGTACAAATGTACATTAATGTTTCATATAGACAGGTTTTGCAGATATACCTAAATCTCGTGGACTTATTGATCTGTGTTTAATATGAGTTACGTATGAATGATTGCGTGTTTTATTCAGGTAGAATGTTACAAGTCTCTGAGCAATGCCATGGGCAGGTGACAATTGATAATCTATATATAGCTATTTAGCGAAAATAGATTTTATCAGACGAAAATGTTTTCAATACGTTATTTCGTTCTTCGTTATTTCGTTATTCGTTGGTAAAAAAGTTATTCCACTTGTTAAGTTCGTATAAATAGGCAAATAAAATTGAAGTATTACAGTCCGTCTAACGGGTATTCACTGTGCATCCTTTATCAAAATGTCCGTGTGCATCTACATCGGTCGCCAACATAGCTTTCCCTTTACACAAACGTTCATACGGTCGTTTTTTTACACGGGTCATTCAGAGATCACCTGTGGCAGGCCTGCATGCGGCCGAACATGCGGCGTCCATTTTTGTATGCTTTTTTCTACTCGAAAAGATTTTAACAAATCGTGACTAAACCTAGTCAGAATTTAAATGATCATCAAGTTTCAGACAAAATAGATTACCAGCCTGGTTATCATAGACACTGAAGACTCTTCTTTTCGTTGAGTTGCCAATTTTTAGGAGTGCCGGAGTTACTGTCCTTGAACTGCTACGGACATTGTTCTAAATATGCGCTTACACTCTTTAACTCGAATATATTTTATTGTGTCACCAGCAAACTTGTTCATAATGTCTATTTGTGCAATATATCAGTAAGTTTTGAAATTCATGCTTACATTCAGCCGTTAAATAAATAAAACATAAACGGAATCTTTCAATATTTAAGACAGGGAAGGGTAATAAAATTATTTGTTTTTTGGCGTGATATATTGGGATATATTACCCGCCTCGACATAATATTACCCTCGCCTAACGGCTCCGGTAATATAGGTCTAGGCGGGTAATATATCCCCATATACCACTTCAAAAACCAAATAACATATAATATTGGAATTTCAAAAGCGTTTGTAACGCTTCATAATTTGGTAGCGCATAATTTCAAATATAAAGATATACTTTACAGGAATTTATACTGGAATCATTTTATATGACTACATGAAATTTTCATACAGTTTGAAGAACTTCACTTTTTATCAAAATCTGAGAGCGAGAAGTTTTAAGGAAACTTTACTATACAATACACAATGCAATAATTTATTGTCGGAAAGGGGTTTAAACATATAACACAAGCTATATATATAGCTTTTGACCGACTTAATTACTAATTTATCACAGACACTTTTCTGACAGTCTTTCTAGATAATGAATGTATGTGTTATTTTCGATATTATAAAATACATTTAGAACTGGGCTTTTCTGGACTGAGTCTAAAAGTGGGTCTTTCTGGACCGGTACTTTGAAGTGGTTCTTTCCGGTATGAAACCGATGGTGAGTAAATGTACGGTACGGTACAGGGAATTAGACTTATCTTCAAGCCAATCGGAACATCACTCGGCTTTTTATTTCTACGGAAAAAACCGAGTGAAGTTCCGATTGATCTTCAAGCGTGACCGTGATTTGATTTCGTCTGTGTAGCCGGAAGCTTAGGGAGAAAAACCCCGCGATGTGACAGCGAATTTTAACTTTTAAAATGTCTTGCAGGTTATTAATTTAATTTGTAAAAGCGTCGAATTGTTGCACACGTTTAAAAATTGATGTAAGTAACTAAATTCACAGTCATGCAGTAGTGTTCATCATCTTGATGTTTGATCGCACCTCTTGATCTATTCACTAAATATTGTGCTACTCTAGACGAAAACACTCCCAGTTTTATACTACCATACATACAGGGATACGCAACTGGTAGCGATAATCAATAAAGCATTGGAATATGTGTGTCATGCTATCGCTTTTCTTCCGACAGCTTACCTGTAGAACACAGATGCTTGTCATGTTTGTGTTATGGACTCGTGACCCAATATATTCTTGTCCCATGTTGTACAGAACATATATAAATACCAGATTTGGAACAACTGAAAACTGCAATCACATATTTAAGGCATGTGCGTAAGTAAGGAATAACTATGCAAAACACTTTTCTGAAATAATCCCACCCAAACTGCATCAAAATTATACGGTTGAATTAAGAGAATTTCGAGGAAAACACTTCTGTCACTTCTGCACAAATCAGATTTAGTATATACATGAAGTTTGATAATAGGTATCCCACATCGCAGTATATGAAATAGCGTGTGCGTGGTACCATAACATTTACAGCGGGGATTTTGTCTTGTGTGAATGCTATAGCGGTAAATTTTAAAGCAGATTTATAAATGAATAGCAACCCCGATAAGCCTATTGTTTATCTGAGTTTTTATCTGGAAATCTGCTAATTTCTTTAGGTCGGTGTAGAAATAATTCTACTAAATCTTCATTGACTGTCCGATGACTTATTTTAGACCGCCACATTTGTTTTGTTCTAAATTGTAACCTATCTTGATTCGAGATTGAAAAAATCGATACGATACCCAGTCTGCGTTCAATATTGACACGCAACAATGGAATTTGCAATCAATTAACAACCAAATAATCCTATTAGCAATCAATGTTTACTCAACTATTAACTTGACAATAAACATTACACATTACAAATGCACATGTCAATCTTTAAATCGCTGTGTTGTCTCGCTGCTTTTGATTGGCTTAAAGTTTTTTATTGACCAATAAAAGCAGATGTAACAAACGGTAGGGAGTAGGTGGTGCGGTATCGAGATTGACACTCGAAAACAATGTCTTTGCATTCGCTTTCCATGCGATCACAGCGAATTGGCAAGGGATACGGTGACTATTTCGCCCAAGTCGCTCTCAAACGTGATTTCTGGTTGTAATTACGGCTGGTTAGATGTTTGATGCCGTTAATTTCGGAGAATCGTTCAATTAATAAACGAATTAATGAACGGTTTGATGATTTTGCAAACACTTATTAAATCTGTTTACATCAGCAGGGGCGTAGCTAGACCTATTTGAAATGTACGCACATATTATGCTGGGGGCCCGGAAGCTCTGAGGTTTTAGCAATGTCTGAACGATCTAGATGCATTTCCAAAGAACCTATGTATCTATTGTAGACGGAACAATAGTCGATATGAAATGAAAGAAAAAAACTGTCAAACTTTGAAAAGTTCTCTCGCCTAGTCTGTGTCGTGTGAAAACTGTTTTAATTTATAAAACATGGCCTTTATACAAACTCTCTAGAAGCCCGCTCCGCCTGCTAGTAACTGTTAGCAGACCATGATTGGTTTTATGAATTGTTATTAATTATAAGGGATTTAAAAAAATTATGTACATGACATGCATGAAGAAAAAGTTAAAAGCTTTCACAGCATTTATTCAAATAATTTTAAATCCAATCCTAAGCATACATCATCGTACCTGATCTTGCCTGTCCTGAAAACGTAAGGCAAAACGCTCAACTCTTTCTTTTAGTGAATAATGTCTACAATCATCTTTGTATTACCTCAATGTCCATATGAATGTTCATACGTCCAATACACCCTGTAGTCAGGCAGGCTCTCTGGTATGTCCTCAAATGTCTCGTGCTATAATTACTGAGTTCCTCTGTATTTTGATTATCTTCGCGATGTTGCTTGGATCTGTGTTTGCTACAGCAGATGGTGATTTGAAATGCATATATATTTAGATGTTTCATTTTTTTCGCCAAAGAGATAGGAAGGAAAATTCCCCTACTGACGGGCCCTGCCACCTTTCCCCTCAGACTGAAAAAAAAACACTGAATTTGCAAATCGAAATTGCAACACATAAGTTAATAATTTAAATACTGACTCATAAAACAATGCCGGAATTATAAGTCTGTAATGACACGTGATTATCGGAATATCGGGTATACGTGAATTGTAATTTGATCGCCCGAAGCACAATCTGTGAATTAAAATAAACAGAGTCGTGTCAACCAAGCATCGCTAATTATATCTGTGCTACAAACAATGTATTATAAATTCGCCGAGGACTATTGTTTGTTTATCAATTGAAACTTTTGATAACTAGCGAGACTGCCAGATGCTTGTTAACAGGTAACATCTAATTGGCTTCGCCTTCGCACATATGCTACCCAACAGAGACGATTGATTTTTGATTGACATAGCAAAATTATTTTGTTGGCACCACTAAAATTCGCCAACTGAAAGATTCCAGCATTATTTTTTATGGCACAGTTGGCAACCTACAGCGGGAACCTTGTACCATTCACTAATGTTCAAGGTGCTTCGGTTGTTTGCGCCAAACAAGGTTAAATTGCTATGTTTTACTCAACATATTTTCAGATACAAAAAATTGTAAATAATTATTTCACTTATTTTTCCAATAAATGGGGCTGTGACATCACAGAGCTAAGCTGCTTCAATACAAATATTGTCTGTAAATGGGACAAACTTTAAGCTGGTTGTATGTCCATATTATAGGAATAAACACACTTTTGTGGTTAAATAAAATGTATCAAATTGCATATCTTTAGAAAACTAAGATCTTTTCAATGATGTACTTATTGTGACAATATCACGAATAACCATGTCAATTGGACAGTTTACAAATAGCTTATTTTCTAGAGATTATAAGCAATATACATTCAGTTTACTCAAAATTCAAGGAAGATAACTCTCAAGTTCACTCGATACGTTTCAGATATCTACGTTGTATAGTCTCGAAACTGTAAACCTGTGTATAGAAAATGCTTGAAAATGATATAGATGCATGGGTTTTGTCATTTTTGCAGTTGTAGAATATATTGTTAATAATGAATTTAATTACCGACATTCTGTTTATGATCTTACTGTTGACACATGTCATGTGTATTCACTCAAAGATGTTGGTCGTAAAAATATAACTTTACATGTATTCAAAATAAGAATTAAAAGAACTTTTCAAAAAATATTTATGCTAATTGAAAATTACTATGTTTGATCAGTCCGGTGCCTTTATAATGATAACATATATATAGCGAAAATCCGGATCTAAGGGTTAAATTTTCTGGGTCCGATTGTATATGAAAAAGCTCTGTGGATATAACTTACTCTGGATACAAGAGTAAGAAACAAATTTAAGTGGTCCAAATGAGTTTGTTAAATACAGAGTTACACTACACATAGGTATGAAACTAACAAGAAATTCTGACTGGAACTTTAAGTTGTCTGAAATAAATGCTTCCAGGCTAAAATCTTATATATAGTTACATGCACATGTAATTGTTTTGCAGACTGGAATAAATGTTCAGCACAATGGGTCATAAAGAAAGTCCATCACCTATAGTACAAGGGCCAACGTCTTGTCCGATTGTAGAACAGTCATGGAAGAAAAGACTATTGTTGAAAGGTGCTAGACGGTCATTTACGTCGGTGCTCGTGAATATTGTGGCAGCTTTCATCCTGTACTTTGAACTGTAAGTATGAAACAAGCTTTACCTGGTTCTTTCAATTTGTAAATATTAGTTCTCTCAACTGAAAATATAAATTGATCAAACCTGTCGCTGTAGAGACACAGGTCACCCTAACAATGTAACCGATCGGTGACTGGAAAGTGTGTCGGTAATATTCATTATTTGTGGTTTACCTATTTCATGTATTTAGAGCTGGTTGGACTAAGTCTGATATTTTATTACAGACCCAGGAAACTACACCAGTGTTCCCACTCTCGTAAATCATAACGTAAATCATGCAAAAAAAAAAATATTACCCAATGAACTTACTTTTAAAAAAACTAAAACTCCCCAAAATCTTACCCCCCCAAAAAAAAATAAAAATATAAGTTTACACCATGGAGAACATTTCTGTGGCATGGTGCAAATTCAGCTGTATATTATAATGCTCTCTTTGTACCGTTATTTGAGCGCTATGACAACAAATAATGCTGCCCTAACACCCCAAAAAAAAAGGACTAATAGGTTCAGCTGAAATCCCCAGTATGTTCCCAAAAAATAGATTATGGAAACACCCCCCCCCTTTCTACTTTCTTATTTCAACTTTCTTCTTGGTGGCATTTTGATTATGACAGTCCCATTCTTTGGACTTTTTACTGCCTGAGCTCCCTTCCTTAGGCAAACCCTTTATTTAACTGCTGAAGATTTACAGTTGAAGTCATGAAATGTAGACGGGTTTCTATATTTTAATGCTCTGGGAAATAATATCAGCACTTTAAAGGTGTGACCAATCTAATGATCTTGACCAGGCTTGGTTTGTATTTTTCCGTCAGCTCAACCCCCCCCCCCCTAAAAATGTTGCAGTCAAAGCATTGAGTTTGGCTTCAAAACCAATCATGGTCGCCCGGTTTGCTGAGCTTGAATTCAGCACCCTTTTGATAAAAAAATATAAAAAATATTTTTATATATAAAAAACCTTTTTTAAAAAAAAAAAAAAAAAAAAAAATTAAAAAAAAAAAAAAAAAAAAATAAATGATGCCCAACAACAAAGTGAAGAGTTGCCATCCACAAGTACTAACACAATTAATTGTCCCCCCCCCCCATTTTTGTATTAAACAGATTGTAAACAAGTTTTAAAGCTTGTTAATCATAAAAACATATTTTTAAATTTTTGTCTTAATTAACCTCTCAAACAATATTCAGATAGGTTCTGCTAACCAGTAGGCAAAACTGAATTACCGCAGAGGTTTTAGAAAATGGATACAGAACAAGGTCACAAGCTTTAGGAAATAAATTTACACTCCTTATTTCAAAACCCTATAAATCACGCGTAATTTGTATGATTTGATTGACCCCCCCCCCCCCCCCCCTTTTCATGGAAACTTTATGAACAAATGTACTTAAAAATAGGGAAGGATTTTTTTTTTTTTATTAATTGCAGGGGCCGTTTAGATCTACCTCCTTACATTTTGGGGTCATGTACACTCTGCCTTAACTTTCAAAAATTTAGATTTTAAAATGTACAACTTATAATTATATCATATCCGACTACTTTAACCAAAAATCATAAGGTATTGAATAAGCTGTATTCTTTCCTTTACACATGCCCACTTTTTTCTTGATGGGGTCCAGGCCTTTTTGTAAAATTTGGGCACTTATTTAACTGGACTCTAGGGACTAAGTAAAGTCAGCACCAGGTACTAACATACTCCTTTTAGGCAAAAAAATTACTGACTGAACTGGAACTTAATGATACAGTCAAAATGTCAACAAAAGTCTTATTGACAATTTGAGCGAATTATTATATTTTTTTTTTAAGGCCTATCAAGATTGGACACGTCTTCAAGACTCATATATTACAGCACAGACTATCTTTTCTAGGATTAAAAATTAGCTTTTTTGGGAAGGTGCCCAAACTTTGAAACCACCCTAAATTTGATCCAGAAGAGTGTATGATAATAGATCTATTAAAGAAAGGACTGCAAATAGTCCTGATGTAAGACTCAGCCCTGGGGGATTATTTTTTCAGGCGTATGCCCCCCCCCCCCCCCCCCCCCCCCCCCACTTATTTGTTAAACTTTCTAGGCTTCCACCGGCAGTGGCTTGTACCAAGCTACGAAAGGCCATCTTGGCCCCTTTTTCCCTTTTTTGGGGGGGGCCCCCCCCCCCCCCCCCCCCAAAATGTAGAAGTCAAAAAATCGGCTGCGCCAGCCCTAAGTCTCAACTGGACCCTGATATATACATGTATGTATAGTAAAAATGGTGTGACAGTTAATCAACTGTACATAGCTTCTGTTTTTTCTTTCAGGATGTACAGCATTCTGTTGGGCACTCTAAATGTCAAGAACAGTCTTCTGTGGTATATTGGTAAGGAAAACTTCTATTGACGCAGTGTCATGTTTATTTCTCGGCTTAGAGATCATTATATACAGGGTGTCTCTGTTTGTTAGATCCCTGACAAAACCTTGTACGTTCTGTCAGCTGTTTGATCAAATACTGAAAGTCATGAAGTATTGGTGAGAACTTAATTTTGCATTTTGTTCGAGAAAGCACTTGTTTGCAAATTTATCATTTGGTGAAGGCCTAAAATAAAATGTTTGTTTCAGGTTTCATGCCCCCCAAAAATAGTGTAGGTAGACCTGTAGGGAATTTTTTTTGGGGGGGGGGATTTTTTTTTTATTCTCAAACAAACCAAATTCAACATAGATTTTAATTAATTTATGCTTAAAAATATTAACACGCAACAAATGTTCTAGGGTCGGGGCAAAAAAAAGGGTAGGTTGGGAAACCTGAAACAAATATTTTATTTTACGCCTAATTCTCAGTTCTCTGGCAATGAAGGATTGCTTGTTCACAAATTCATGGTTTCTTGAATTGATCCAGAGTTAAAAACACTGTGAACATTTTGCCCTTTGTTTTTGCCTCACGAATACTAGTACAGTATGATTAACAGTAGGGCTCAATGTTCAAATCTTGTTAGGTGAGCCCTGTTTGATCCCAAATCAATATCATGGTCAGGTGTGGTTATACATGCATGATAAAGCAATCCTTATTCATTGTTCCTGATGTTGTTTTCTACCAAAGCAGTACAAAGAATTCCATTCCAGGCAGAACTTTTAATTGCCATTATATAGTAACCAAGAGAAAAACTTCAAAAATCTTCTTGCCCATGTAACGGCAATCAACGTCTCGAGAAAAAGTACCTGAAAACTTAAAAAGTCAATATTTACAAATGACATGAATAGTCAATTCTATTTTTCAGAATTTTTCCTGCTTTTGTTGCTTCTGCTTACTATAGCCTTTGACATGTTCAACTATGTATCGAACCTGGTGTTTGGTCGGCAGCTAGAGGTCACACAGGCTCAGAAGCAGCTTCTGGGAGTCAGGGATAATGGTATGTAGGTATAGTCCACATGTAAAGTGCAGAATGAAAGATGCAGTGCTTGAAGCTCCAGACTGCCTCTGTGATCAAGTGGTTTGACTTGCTGACTAAATCACTGTAGCATCCCATAAATTTAGGGTCATGGGTGAAAGTTAGCAGTTTATTACAGACAAATGCCTGAGCAGGACCAAAGCATATTTATTTTTACGTGTTGTGTATAAATCATAAAATGTTACCTACTTGCATTAGACTATTGCGGTTGGTTTAGAGTTTCTGTACACCAATTGTACACTTCAATTCTTGTACATTGTAACATGTACATATCCCACTGATGACCTCCTTCATTTATAACCAGTGGTTGCAATATCACGAGAGAATGAGAAAATTTTGTCCGCTTGTCATCTACAAAACCCTTTGTTGGATTTTCATAAAACTTGGTGGGAAGCATCAGTATGAAGTGTAGTTGTGCATATAGTAATTTGGCGTCATCATAATTATGTTCATAGGTCAAAATCACAGGGCTTGTAGATAGGAAATCTTGTCTGCTCTTCATCTCCAAAACCCCTTAGTGGATTTTCATAAAAAATGATGTGAGGCGTCAGTAGGAAGTGTAATAACAGGTCACTTTGGTTTCTTATGCCATTGAGTTGAATTTATAGCCGGGGTGGGCCTACCCCAGTGAGTTTTTCCTTCAGGAGGGAAGGGGGCAGGGGGGATACATGTGTTTTTTTCAAATACAGATTCTAGTTTTTTGTGTTTTAGATCCCGGGTTTACACTGTCGCCAGTGAGGCCAGAGTTGTCTCCCAGCAGCAGGCACAGTCTGATCTTCTCCAACACTTCACCGAGTCAGACAGCATACTCTCCCTCTTCTAGTCACTGGAGCAGCTTTGGTCATGTGACGCCTACTAATGCTGGATCTTTCACAGGACCACACAGCTATGTGAGTCCAGGGGCATCCTTTTTGTCAATGTCAGGTGGTCCAGCATCGCTTGACAGGGTAGGTAACTCTAAAACTCCTTTTCAAACTGACATTTACATCTTTGACACAGTAGGTAAAACTTACAGCCCAGTCAGTTTTGTATTTGATAGTCTCAGGGTAGATAAATCTTGCTGTCTTGTTTGTTAGTATCAGGTAAAAAATATATGTATCATGATGGGCAGGTAAAAGACAGATCTTACGTCTCTAAATCAGACAGGTAAAACACCGAAACTATGTCCCAGACTCTTGACAGGGCAGGTAAAAACTACATGTAAATGATTTATATGATATGAAAGATTGAACAATCTTATGTTCACTAATCGCAGGATTACTTTGTTTTACAGAGTGCCAGTTTTTCCCATGGCAACATGTCGGGCTATTCATCAAGTGTCTCTATGTCACAGAACATACCATACTCTCCAGGAGTGTCCATGTCCAGCCTGGACGGTAGCGGGCTGCGATCCAGACTCTCCCTGTCCTCATCCTTCAGATCTCCATGTAAGTAAACAGTTACCTTTGAATGATTTATAAACAGCTACAGCGATGTTTTTCCTTATATAACTGGTACCAGTCAACGGACCCATTCACAATTGGAAAACAAATTCACAAAAAAAGTGGCACCGGGTCTGTTCATCGGACCCTGTCCAAAAAAAATCAATGAATTTCACAAAATATATGTTCAGTAACCCTTATTGATCAAATTATTAAGAAAAAAACTACTTTGCTGTTTAATAAATAAACATGATAAAACATCAGTCTTGTACAGTATTTACATTCGTCCGAATCGTTGGCAATTCTTTATATTTATGTTCGCGCACCTGACTTATGTTCAGGATTTAGTCACTTCCGGTCCAATTTTCAAGCGTCTGATTGATTCGTTATTTGTAAATGTGATAATGGCTGTGTTATACAATGTTTTCCAGCTAAAAGAAATTTCACAATTCGGTGGAATATTTTTCACAATTTAGGAGAAAACTACACTATTTTTCACAATTTCCCTGGCACCGGACTTGTTCACAATTTGGTAAAAAAAAATCGCTGCAGTTACCTCCCTTTGGATGATATATGTTGCACTTTTCACTAGTGACATGCATACTGTGAAAGTATTGTTGCAAACAATGGCAGTAAGTCTGTGTAAACTGTTTGGCTAAAGTTTAGCTTGCAGATAAAAAATGATGAACATATCTCAGTCAGCCACTATTAATTGGATTTATTAAATGCTTCATTAAAGTGTTTAAAGGTATCAAGCAAAGCAGAGATGTGCATGATGTGTTTATACAGTTATAGACTAATGTTTCGGTCAGTGTAATAGTTTTGCTGACCTGCTGAAAAGTGATATTGACCAAGGACAAAGTCTGAGAACAGTATTATTTGTTACAGGTCCGCAAAACTATTACATAGACCGTAACGTTCTAAAATTACTATATGGTATACCTCATAAAAAGAAGTAAAATTATGGGAAAATAAAACAGTAATGATGTCTTGAAATCTGCGCAAATCTGCATGTAATTTTCCAGGGCTACTCATATTTAATGGACCCGTTATGTGATCGCTATCGGCCATTCAGGATTAAGTATTTATTATTGCTATACAATATTATGTTTTGTAGCTCCCTCAGACAAGATGACAGACCTACAGTCATTATCTATGTACCTAAAGGAACAGGAAGACAAAGACTACAGGGCTCATCTCAGTAAGTAATCTATCAACTGCATCATTTCAGGAAGTAATTCTTAGTTATAATATAACTTATATGGACTCTCTCTCTCTTGAGGTCACGGTTTGCACCGTCGTCCCGGTCACAGCGATTAAGGAAGCTGTCTTTTTAGCTCCTCTTCTTTCTGTCATACAAGTTCTTTTCCAGGGTGGTACAGTCTGGGACACGCGTTTTCTTGTCAGATCATACAGGGAACAAGTCTGAAGTAATTGCTCTGCTGTTCGGTCTTAAAGACCACACAATCATTTTGGTGATGAGGACAGCTTCTATTTACATACTTAGCAGCATTGAGTCTGCTGTGTCCTGTACGAAGCCTGGATATAATAGACTGGTTCCCATCTGTCTAGTAGAGTATTAATTATCTAGTTTTAATGAAAAAGCGAACCAAACAGTAACGTTTCTTAACCAGACTGATGACTAACATGTACTAACTAGACAGGTAAGTAGTGTGGCTTTACTGTAAAAAATGAAGACATTGCCTTGGAGCTTTGGAATCAACGTAAGTGAATGTATGGTTGTAAAATTTATTGCAATTTGTAAATTTACTTAATCTAATTGTATGCAATAAACTGGGCTTCACTTGCTGTATATTTGGTAATTTTTGTGTGATGAAAATGTCTTGATTTGTGTGCGTACAGATTTATTCAAGAATTTTATATTCTGAGAAAGAATAATTTTCTTATGGTAAATCTGTGTCAAATTAATGTTTTGTGAGATTTTATATTAGCGAAAATCATTATTAGAAGTTCAGATTCCTTGAAATTAATTGCAACTGAACCACTAAGGGTGATTCAATATGAGTTAATTCATTTATTATTATATGCGTATTATGGGAACGCCCATGGCAGGCAGGCGGCATCATAACTTTGTCCGCCATCTAAGTCAAACAGTTTTCATATGATGTTCACCAATCTAAACATGTTTGTTGGCATAATGTCTCAGCCACGTTCGATAACCAGCCAAATCGACCCAGGCACTTTTGAATAATGGCCCTTGGAATGGTGTTAAATTGGCCAGAATAGCCTTGTCCTCTCTCTTAGTCAAATAGTTCTCATCCGACCTTCACCAAAATTAGGGAAAATATTTGTGGGCATAATATCTAGGCCAAGTTCAATAACCAGCCAAATCGCCCTAGGCACTTTTGGATTATGGCCCTTAAATTATCGAAAAATATTGAAATTAGCCTCCTCAGCTATATAGTTCAAACAGGCTTTAGAAAACCTATGAACTGCCGGATATTGAGTTATTCTTCTGATGGGCGTATTTTGTGACATTTTGGCATTCTTTAAATTCAGTGTTTTAACAGATGAACAGAACTGACTTTCTTCTTCATGTAAAGGACTAACTGTTTTACACTATTCCACTGACCCATGTCAACTACATGTAGTGTTTTATTTTGATTTTACCAGGTTCCCAGGATATATCCTTCAGCAGCCCATCCTTCTGGAGTTACGGGCGGCCCAGCCTAGACTACAGTCATATATTACGGAAGAACCAGTATCAGCTAGCCAGCAGGTCCCCTCAGTCACACAAATCTAGGGCAGATGACAATGATAACATGGGAGAAGAGGTACAAATATACTAGAATTTATACGTAACCACTAGTAAGCATGGATGGGTGGGGTAATCGGTGAATGTGATGCATCTGCTGTTCCATGAATAAATTAGTGTTAAGTGCAATGTATGAGATGTGTAGCCATGCACATAAAAGAAACAACATGTACAGTATTATACATGAGAATTACACATCTGTTGCAGTGGCAGTTAATTTACTAGAGAAGAAACTGCCTGTATATAATTATACATGTTTGTTGTAACAGTTGAAATTTTTATGGTAGATGCAGTTTCTGTGTGTGTGATTAGGTCATTTGGCTCGGGTATATAGAGAAGTGATGTTGCTGAAACAATGTGCAAACATTGTCTGAAAATATTGCCTATTTGTAGAAAATAAGAATTAAAATTATGACTTTCAAATAAACTTTTTTGAAAAATGAAACCATAGTGTCAATTTTATGTAGTACCCAACCTCTACTACTTTTCCTTTATTAAATGTTATGTAATATGTAAAGAAAGGAAGTGGAATACTCAAATTGACACAGATGTCACGGTGGTTGCGGGTTCAAGCCCCATTGGGGTCACAACTGTACCTCAGATATCATCAGTACTGATTTTTCCAGTAAGCGGCTCGAGAGTGACTCGATTAACTACAAGCTTTCTTCACGATCAAGCTATTTTGAACTAGTATTAACTAAACTAAATGGTGTAATTGAATACTTGCTGTATTGTAGGTTTGGAGACCACTTGGAGTGACAGATGACGATTTGTTCATCTGGATAGAAAGACTGAGAAAGGTAGTATTGTAGTACCATCATTCTAACATGATTCATTCTGTTTGTCAATTAGACAATGGTTGTTGTAAAATCTGCAATAACTGACGTTTTGACGTGCAAGCCGTTTCAGTGTTATAAATGATGTCAAATTGTGCCTTCTGATACACTTATAAATTTCTGCATGAAAGAAAGCCTGCTGCATTTTTGTCCTTTTGGGGATATTGAGTCACGTTGGAGTAAAAATAATATTGTTTTAAGCGTTAATTATCTAATAAACAACTCTTTGCCATTCAGCTGCTTAGTTATAGACCACTCCGGTCTACGGCCTTAGTGGTTTATTACTGTGCATCAGAACTCCAAACCATGGTTTATTAGAGGATGAAGATCACTTAAACATGTTAAACGGATACATGTATTATTAGATCATAGGGTACAAATCTTGTTGATTTCATGGTCTAACCAATCTAAGAATTTTAGATCCAAACAAAAATCATTCTGACATCAGTGTTTTAAATATAGAAAAATGAAATCCACAAATTTATGTTCCGATAACATTGTTAAAACTCAGCAAATATTTGCAAACTGAATGATATGCCAAGTGTTTGAATAAAAATGACAGATTACTGCTGTGTATTATGCTAAAGACAAGTTCTTACACTGCTTAAGACATGTAATTACACCAAAGACAGGTAATTAAGCTAAAGACAATTTTTTACACTAAAGACAAGGAATCACTCAAAGACAAGTTAATGTTAAGAAAGTGCTGTATTTTTACAGTGGATTGGAAATACAATTCTGGTGAAGCTGTCACATGAGATAGGCAACATTAACAAACAGCTCCGGAAGATTGGATGTGAAGATACAGAAATTGGTGGTATGGATTACAAATGTTCTTTTCCGGCAACTTTCAAACTGTTTGATTAAGATGTTTTACAGATAGGGATATGGTACTGTCACACTGCTATGGCAATTTTACATGGATTTTAATACCTTTATTTGCTCATTTATAAAAGGGGGAGGAATTGTGATATGTTGCACCCAACTGACGTCATTTGGGACACCAAGATAGAAACAGAGGATACGCCATCGTTGCGAGATGTGGTGTCAGCTTTGTTTAGAAAGATAGCCAAGAGTATAGGTACACAGGAAATGTAACATTCTAGATACTAGGTTTTCACTTTTACTTTGTGACAGACGAAAGTTATTTTGTAATGTTGTTACGTGCTTTTCTTGCAGAGGTGGGAGTGTCCACACTAAAACAGATTGCTTTAACTAAAGGTTCACATGTCCCAACATTGAATGTGATGGTGCCTTACCTCGACTTCTCATCTAATCAAGAATACCTCATCAAAAGAATCAAAGGTAATGGTCTTTCTGGTGGAAGATATTCCATCTTTTTTGTAAAGCTTAACAAGTATTCATTTATTATTTCCCAAACATAAATGCATATGTTTCAGATATATTGGGCTTAAATTTGTCTAGTTTTACCACTAGATGCACTATGTTCTTGCAGATAATGTTTTATTATGTTTTTGTGCATAGTGCTTTTGTCAGTACAGGTTCACATCTTCAAGTTTCTGTCAGGAGTGACCCGAGGACAGCTTCCCAGATTCTTTTCAAATCAGTTAAGCAAATTGTTGTCTAAAATGCAATGGATAGAAACTCAAAATTGCAAAGTCTGAAGTTTGAATCCCCACCATTGCCATGTTGGTAGTGGCCTTAGGCATGACGCATTCAGTCTGCATGGCCTGTTTCTCTCTCGTCCCTTTCTGTTTAAGTTTGATTCCAGCTGAAGTGGGTCTCTAAAGGAATTCTCTTAGTTATATGAACTTGTTGCACAATCACAAATAGATCAAGTGGTACAGATCTACAATACTTTGAAAAGATAACAAGATTAATTATTCCAGTGAATGCTTGAATTGTGGTTTGTGTATTTTAGATCTAGGTAGTGATGGCTGTATGAGTGAGTTTTCCTGGTGTAGTGGTGGTACAGGAGGTCAGTATGGCAAGGCCTGGGGAGAACATCTACCCACTGATGCTGCGGTAAGTATTTGTACCAGCTTGGATACTTAACTTCATCAATATTGTGATCGAATTTGTAAAATAATTTGCTGACTAGTGTGTCCTTTAATGTTAAGTTATTTCTGTACAAGCACTCATACTTAACTAGAACTGTATGAATTATAGAATCAGAGAAATGAATAGTGTGATGTATTAAGATCTAGAAATGTGAACAGAATTAGGTGTCGGGGTTTTATCCCGACCAGTACCCAAGTAGTGGTAGTGTCTTTGGGTAAGACACATATACTTCCACATTATCCCTCTCTCTGAATGAGGATGATTCCATCTGGAGTGAGTCTAGAGACCAATTAATGTTGGTTTGTAAGAACTTGTTTAGCAATCAAAAGTAAATAAATTAGTATAAATAATAAATGAAAGAAAGGTACAGAGCTTCACTTTAAATCAGGACACTAATATGAAGCTGTTGAAACATTTGAAATGTACTTTACCTTCGAATTTCAGCTGGTGACGCACATGCTGTGTTCATATCTAGATTCAAGACTGCCGCCGGATCTCCGATACCCGGATGGGAAAACTTTCACATGTCAACATTTCATTAAAACGCCAGACAAACCAAGTAAGGTCTTCCATATGCCAGTATTGTATTTACTTGCTTCCTGCAAATCTGTTTTAATTTTACCATTGGAAATTTTATGAAATTGATTAAAAATCTTTGGACCGAATTTTTGTCAGTTCTTTGTCACGGAAATCGGTCTGACCAGTTGAAAATCAGTACACCGGCAAATTTGAGGTTTTGTTGAGCCCTGGTGAATACTGTTCTGCTCACCCTGGTTTTGATACTGGGTGCAGCATCACGCATTTGTTTTGCGTGCAAGATACCAGCATGACTTAATCTCCGTTAATAGCGTGCTTTATTTAAACTTCAGTAAAGTTTTGCCTCAGTTGAGGAGTGGCTATAGTCTCTGACTTGAAATCACTGTAAATGTCTGTTACAGGGGAGCAGTGGTGTAGAGGTTTAGTGTTGGCTGCTCACCCCGGATGTTGCGGGTTTGAGCCCCACTAGGGCGGTACTTCCTAATATGACATCAGTACTGGTTTTTCCAGGAAGCGGTCTCGAGAGTGACTCGATAAGCTGCAAGCTTTCTTCACAATCAAGCTAAAATGAATTAGTATAAACTAAACTATTGTAAATGTCTAGTAGATTGAGGTTCATGGTTTTAAGCCCTGCAATATCTTGCTTATTATAAAGATAAACACTGCAACTCCTTTATAAAGCACGTCGATATACCGCGAAATCGTAACTTTAGTCCACTTTTCTGATGTTTCAGATTTAGATAAAGACAATGTGTTGCTGTATCAGAGCAGTATTAACCCTCCACATTTCCAAGTTGTCATTAAAGATACAGTATACAATTTACCAAAGGTAAGTACATTGTCTCTAATGTTTTCTATACTCCCTGAAGATAGAGCATATTCTGTAAGCTGGGTAATATTTGAGATAATTCATTTTTTGTCGAGCCCCCTTTTTGGGGGAATAAACATGTTGTCCTTTTGCCGGTTCGGTGTATGTGCGTGCGTCTGTTAGTGCTTCCGTCCATCCATTTTGTCTGGACCATATCTTTTCCCCTGCATGGAGGGATTTTGATGTTACTTGGCACAAATGTTACCTTAAAGGTCAAATTAAGAATGACTTTGTCCGGGGGCATATTTTTTTCATGCATGGAGGGATTTTAATTTAACTTGGCACAAATGTTCACCATCATGAGACGGAGTGTCATGCGCAAGAACCTGGTCCCTAGGTCTAAGGTCAAGGTCCCTTAGAGGTTAAAGTTCAAAGTCAAGAATATCTTTGTCTGGAGCTTTCTTCTTCATGCAGGGGGATTTTGTACGTTCTTTGTACAAATGTTCACCACCATGGGCTACCCTTGTTTTTAGAATTACTTCCCTTTGTTTTACTATAAATAGCTTATATTGTAACTTCTTTATTACTGGCCTTAGAGAAAAATCGAGACCACTTTTCTGTGGTACGACATGCATGTTACATCCAATATTTAGGTGTATTTAGACTCATCTCTACTTGGTAAGGAGTTGCCCTTTTGACATAATGCGCTGGACATGTTGCACGTGGGCATCTAGTTCCTATTTTTGCACATTTCCCATTTCGCTAGTATAAAAATTCAAACGAATGATTCATTTCACATGGATTTACTATTGTTTAGTTCTTTAGCGAATTTAAAATTCGCAAATAAGTCTGCTCCCAATCGCAAAAGTTTCGTCACACAAAAGTTACCCAGTTTACAGAACCAAGTGATTTGTCTTATAAACAGATAGAAAAGAAAATGAGCTATAGAAAATTGGTGAATTTTCAGTAGTTGAGTAGAATATGGAAAGAAAAACTCAGTACATTTTGTAGCAATAAAAGTGGAATACAGACTCACATAACCTTGGTAACGTCATTTGTCTGAGAGTGTAGATCCGTGCCAAATGTGTTCCTTGAAGTTATGTTTGTTACTTGGAAATGTATAGTCCGATTTCGAGCACTTGGCTGTGAATATACTTTTAGCTTATTGTAAAGCAACTATAAAATCTGTGGAAAACATTATCATGGTTGTAGTTCAAGGGTCAAATATAGACTATACTATCTTCTATAAATTACTGGTTGTGCTCAGATACCTTAAGATTATGCCGAGCTGAAAAAACAATTATTGTTGAGGTGTGTTCAGTAACCATGGAGTCAGTTGTCTGTTACAGAACAGTAAACATCATATATAGTGACTCCAGATAGAGCGAAATACTGGATATAAGGAACAAATTTTTGGTCCGAGTTTTTCCGTCATTTAATTTGAAAATGTTATATGGATATAACATACACAGAATATAAGGAACAAATTTAAATGGTCCTTAGGAGATCATCATATGGAGTTTACTGTATTATCAAACATGTGCTCATGCACTGCTATAGGGGGTTATAGGAACTTCAGTTCTCATTGTTTTACATGTGGTAATAAAGTCACTTTATATGATTAGGTGCATTATTTTTATGTATTTCAGGGGAGGAACAACCTATTCCATGCCATCTTGTTCTTCTTACATCATGTGAAGCACGTAGAAAATGGAATGCTTGGGTAGGTAGACACTGTAATTTTATGTAGGAAGTTCAGCCATGCCTTCACCTATATGGAATCTGCTATAACAATTGTTTGCTTTATAATATGTACTCAATCAAAACTTCTCTTTTTTTATGCACCCGAAGGGTGGCATATTAAAATCCCATTGTCGGTCTGTCCGCCTGGGGGCACGCATGATGGGTACCTTGGGTGGTAGGAGGTGTGGCCTAAGACAATAGAAATTATTGTCTTCATTCCGTTTTTTGTCCCTTAAGTGGTCATTCTTTTGTTACTTAAGTGGTCACTCTATTGTTCGAGAACAATGGTAATAACACCTTCGTATGGCCGTCCATCTCCACTTAAAATTTGTGTCCGGACTGTAACTTTGTCATGCATTGAAGGATTTTAAAATAGCTTGGCACAAATGTCAAGCACATCAAGACGACATGTCGCGTGCAAGACCCACGTCCCTACATCAAAGGTCAAGGTCACACTTAGTGTTTAAAAGTAATGGAATACTGTATGCATGGTAACTCTTTTATGCAGGGAAGGATTTTAAAATTACATAGCACATGTTTTGAGCACATGGAGAGGACACAGACTGTGAAACACCTCTTTCAGGGGCATTCATTACTTGAGAGGGACAGCTCTTGTTCCTCTGAAGTCTTTACCAAATTGAATGTGCTTTGATATACATACTTTGTTTTTTCTCCTTTAGGAAATAATTATATAAGAAGTTATTTTAACAGATGTAAGCTTTCTCCGGAGAAAGAAAAACGAAACAAACATTATAAACCTGAACCCTTTAAATTGCTAAGTTGATGTATTGGATTGTATCCCCATGTTGTGTACTTGTGTGAAATAAAGAATTGTTGTTGTATAAACTTGTTAATACTTATTAAGAGGTATTCTGTCTGTTTGTTACTTCTTTGCAGATTGGCAACTGAGTATCCAAATACTCCATTATGCAGTCATTGAAATTAATTTTTGAAACTCACTGGTTCAAAAGTTTCGAAACTTTAATTATTTCTGTATATTGGAAAGAGAATTTGACAATTTTCATTGGCATAATCCAAATTTTAGTGGCTGGAGATGACCGAAACTCTGCTAATTTAGGGTTCCCTCTGGCTAAATCATAATTTGCACCGATTTTAGGCATAATCATCGAAACCCACTTAAAATGCTTGAAATTTATGTGTCATTTTGTAATCTTGTTTTTCGCCAAAGCAATAATTGTTGCCAAATGTTGAATTTTATTGCAATTGATGAAATTGTCAAGTAACAAAGAAACCTGCTTACAGTCAAATCTTGGTAAAAGGCCACCTCAGAATAAAGACCATGTGAATTATGACCATCAGGGAGAAAACCTTGCACTTTTCAAATATTGTGTTGACACCTGTGGATAAAGACCACTTGTCAACAAAGACAGTTCTAGTCTCTGTCTGAGAATGGTCTGTGTTCACAAGTTTGACTGTATTTCTATGACGGACTATGTTTATGATTTACAAATAGTTTACCATGCTGCGTGTGTCTATTTTACAGGAGAGTTAACCTGGGTATGTCTGGTGTGAATTTGCTGCGAGTTCTGGACAGCTGAAGAATATAGAGACAGGTTAAGTGGACACAATGTGCTGCAAGGATACACAGAGTGAAATAGGACACTTGCGTGCATTAAGAATATTTAAAAAAAAGGAGAAAAGAAACTACTGTTATTCATGAAGGCTTCATTGTAGTGTTTTTATCATGTAGGATCTTAAATGTGTATTTAGACAGCTGGAGATTTTAATGGCAGAAGTTGAAAGAAAAAGTTTTATGATGGCTTTGAGGAGATATTCTCTGTAGATACACTGGGTTGTAAAGGGCCAGATCATTGGTTGATGGAGCATTACTGTATATATCTGTTCTGGGCCCTGGGTGAAAATGATTGTTTTACAGTAAAACGGTATAGATCCTGGACTGAGAACATCCTTTGGACCTGTAGAAAGTGGTCTTACTAATGAATCGGTCTTGTTAGCAAGATGTTTTTACTATGAAACTGAACATTTAGTTCTGTAATGCCTGGTCTTGATATCTGGGACAGCCTTAATATTGTGTGGGTCTTACAAGCAGAACTTCAAGAAAGGAGTTTCCTCATTGTGCTAGAAATAGAGGTCTACAGTGTTACTCGGTCTGTCAGCGATGGATCATCGGACAGTACGTGTTCAGATTGGACTACAGAAATGTGCATACTTGCCAAGATCTTTTCTGGTGTTTTTGTAAAGAGGGGCTAGATTAAAAATTACTGTAACAAGGACACTGGTTCATCACATAGGGGATGTTTTATGAAGTACCTGGTGCTTCAGACAGTTTGTGCACATTGTAAATATAATTATGTTGCTTTTATTGCTTGTACAATGTTCAGTAGATGTAGGTAATTAAATGCTACTCCATTCCTTCAGAGAAATGTATAGGTTTACTTAAGGTTTAAAGCCAGCTACAACAGTATTTTAATTATACCCCTCCCCCTGAACAGAACGTGTCAGAGGGGTGTACTGGATTCAGCTTGTCTATCCATCCATCGGTAGACTCAATCTTGCGGACACTAAATCTTCAAAACCCCGAATCAGAATTTCATGATACTTACAGAAGTGATAAGTACAATGTCGTGCCTGGTCCATGTTTCGGGTCAATAGGTCAAAGTCACAGGGGCTCCGGATAGTAAAATTTTGTGGACGCTAAATCTCAAAATCCCCTTGTCAGAATTTAATGATACTTCACAGAAATGATAAGTATTATGCCTTATTGTGTATGGACCATGATTCCGGTCAAAGGTCAAGGTCACATGGAGCTTGAGATAGTTAAATATTGTGTGTTTTTAATCTCCAAAACCCCTAGTCACTATTAACAGGCATTTTTCAGTGATAGTTCTAGTTAACAATTATACTAAGTAGTTTATTTATTTTTGATTGTGAAACAATTTCACACAATTGATAGTAATCACTGTCGAGATGCACTCCAGATGGAATCAACTTTGAAGAAGACGAATTTGCTACAACAGCCCTGAGGCGGCTTCACTATTTTATTTATTTACAAGTAGTACTTTACCTAACCTCCGGTACTACACTCTATTCTCTGTAAGAAACTGTCAATTTACTCAAATAAAGAGTTAGGTAGGAAGCGGGTCTCAAATTCTTGACCCACAAATGAGAGGTTTCAAGTTATTCCAAAGGAACCACCTTGGTGCAGTGGTAGCCCGTTCACATCAGGATTGATAGGTCCCAAAGGAGTCTCCAGAATGATTAATGAAACTTGTTAGAACTTGTTTTGCAATCAATATTAAATAGATAAGTATAAAACACAGTTAAATCATTCTGTGAAGTTGAAATCTCGACCACGGAGAATGTTCCCAAGGCAGCCAGTTTGGTTATATATATACGTCAAGTGACCAATTGAGGTATCTTAATACAGGTGTGTTTTATATGACAACAGCCACTTGGAATACAGTAAGTTGGATCACATTTGCTATGATTAAACTTTTGCTACAGTCCGACCACCCCAAACAACAGTTGCACTTCCCTGGAGTAACAGCAGCCCTGAAAAGACACAATTTCTTTTCCATTACGATATGAATCGACCTTTCTGGGACAACACCTAAAAAACAAGCATTTCCCTGTTCCCAAAATGTGATTTCTCCTAAGAGGTTGCACTGTATTTTAAAATTCTCAGAAAAGATTCATTTCACAGATTTACTAATAGAGAATTCTCCTTCCACTAATTGAAAATTCACAAGTAGGTATGTGTTAATACACATTAAATAGGGCTGTATAGGGTTAACCACCCTACACGAAAAGGGGACGAATACGAATTTTTATTCAGATAGATCATCTAAAGTCTTGAACAGGACTTTATGCTTTTGCCACATATTTCAGCTGCTGCTAGAAAGTCTTCTTTGACTCAAATTACTGTGAAAAATGCTGTTCAAACGTAAAAAAACACTGAGTAAACATGTAACTTAAAAGCCTGGTTCAAAGACAGACTGTTAGTAAAAATTAAAAAAGACTAGACCGACTATAGAGTACGCGTTCTCGATGCCAGCATGTTGTTGATGTAGAGGTATTTTGGAGTCAAAATGGAATTTGTTGATATCAATTTTTTGAGGAATTTAAATGAATTAAGTTAAACAGAAAGTTATGAAAATCTTTTTAGAAACAAAAAATATCGCCCCACTTATAAAAAAAAACGTCAACTGTTGTGGGTGGGGTTAACCCGAAAAGTGCAAAACCCCTATGAACAGCGTTTCGTAGATTTCATCTTTTTAGGTAAATCAAATGATTTTAGTTTAATCATCATTTTTATTATATTAAATATGTTCACCGGCAATAACAATACAATTGAAAGCTGTATTAAAATAATATTAATGCTTCCCAATATATTTTTGTCGCACCAAATTAACGCAACTTACAGTGCATCAGTAATGGTTGCTGTAGACAGGCAGCCGCTAAATTAAAGGAACAATAGAACAGGTTCGGCTGTAGGTAGGTAGGTTGCGGGTTCGAGCCACACTGGGGTCATGACTAGTTTCTCATATGACACCAGTACTGGGTTTTCAAGGAAGCTGACTCGAGAGTGACTCGATAAGCTACAAGCTTTCTTCACCATTGAGCTAAAATGAATAAGTATAAACTAACTGTAGGTAAGAATATTGAAAGAATACAGAGTAACGGCATTAGAGGAAAGCAGACTAAGGTAGGTAACCATTGCAACTCGACATTGATGGAATTTATCTGTAAGGGCATGGCATCTTAAAAGCAAAAAATGTTGGCAATTTTGAAACGACAGAAGTATTAAAATCACCCGACGTGTTCATTGACCTGTTTAAAAATTGGTGTGTGTCATGTTATTTTGCAATTGATTCCAAGGAAGTTTTGAATGACCTTTTGGTTTTCAAAACACCATTCTTAAATGGCTGAAACATCCAAACAAGGCACCAATCAACACTGTTTATGTAAACAGGATTTTATATATTGGAAGATTTCCTGATTTTTCTGGATCAGCGTACGAAATGATAATGTGAGGAAGCTGTCACAACAGCCCTATTTACTAATTGTGTGGTGGCCCTAAAAAGTTTACCTGTGTTTATAGTTGGTGTTGTCGTGTATTGTACATGTATAATATACAATAATAGACTTATGTTTCGGTCTATATATAGTTTTGCGGACCTGTTGAAAGTGATATTGACCAAGGACAAAGTCCAAGGTCGATATCATTTTTCACAGGTCCGCAAAACTATGTATTGACCGAAACATTAGTCTAAAATCATTATATCATATACCGCATAAAAAGTAGTGGAAATTATGCGAAAATGTAACAGAAATGATGTAAATCTGTGCAGGTCTATACATCATTTTCCAGGTCTGCACACTTTTGTGGACTCGGCGCGTGAGCGCTATTTGCCAATCAGGATCAAGTTTTTATGACGGGTATCAGTATTATTGTATACATATCATAAATACTAAATCCTGATTTATGGATAGCAATCACAGGCTGGGTCCGCTAAAGTAATTGTAGGGCTCCATGGATTTGAAGTCATTTCTATTATATTTTCGCATATTTTCACTACTTGATATCCGGTATACCATTATATATAAAAAAAAGTCCTATAATAATTTTAGACTAGTGTTTCAGTCATAAAGTATTGTGGACCTTCGGTATTTAATATTACTTTTTATCAGGTCTGCAAAACTATATATTGACTGAAACATTAGTTCATTATTGTAGAAGCCTGGTGTAGGGGACACTTCGATATTAGTTATCTGCAGAATCTCTTGGGGTCCCAAGACATTACCAGTGAAGTCACTGTTCCTTACAGGTTCAAATCCCGGTTTCTGCTTAAGTCAGACATTTGTGAAAGGTAGATGGGGTGATGTCCAGCTAGAAATGGTACATGTTAGGTACTTAGCAGAGCAAAAAGCAAGTAAAAAATACATGTATAAAAAAACTTTATTCACATAGATTTTATGTTAACCAACATAGTATACATAGATATAAATAAATTGTTATATAAATTTTGCAACAAAACTTACTTTACACTAGCAACTACATATATTTAAAGGGGCTGGTTCACAGTTGAAAGGGAAATATTGACAGAATTGATCTGAATTTTTTTAAGGCAGTAAGAAAACGCTGAGAATCAATAGATTGAATAGCGACTCATCCAGCAATGAGCGAAAACTATAGATTATTTCAAAAGTATTTTGTGACACATTTTAGCCTTGGACAAGAGACGAAACTTTTTCAAAGAAATTCAAATTTTTTCTTTAATCTGTGAACAAGCTACTTTTTAAAGACATTTTTCAATAATTTAAAATTACAGCTTCGTAGATGAGTTACAATCTGATTGGTCTGGCAAGATCACTCTTGTTTACATTATAACCAATCAAATCGCACCGCTTTCTGTTTTGTTAACATATTTCATCACATCATCACAGTAGGTTTTCAGATTATATAAGTTTGGAGGCTGTCTTTCATCACACAAACTTGACAATTATTACGTTACATGTTGTAGTAAGTCAAGTATAAGTGTTGAAGACTGGGCAAACAAAGCGCTCTTACAACCCTACCATAATACATGTATATACTTTTATACATGTATACCAGGAACTGAACACTACAGGAAAATGGCGACATGATGAACAGTACATGACACTGTATTGTATTGAACTCTCGCCATACCTGTGGAAGGCATATTTACTACCAGTGTGCACTGTGTAAATTATAACATGAACATGTCCTTTTAAATATTAAGTAAGACAAGGGTTAGAATGTAGACTGTAAACCATTCCCTTCCAAATACAAACAAATTTTCTTCTTTCATTTTTCACAGGGGAAAAAAACATTAAGCCTTTTCTTTATCAATTCTTTGACAAGTTTGCTACAGTTGAACACTTGGTTCTATCACAGTCAAATTTACCAAAATAAAGATGTAGTGGGATAACTCTGAACAAAAAATTGGCTAGTGTACATGTACCCAGTATGTACCTTTCGACACTATCTTTGCACGCACATAAACTTTGTAATTTTAAGCACATTTGAAACTTGTACCAAAGAGACTTGCGTAACTTCCCATTAGCAATGATACCAGTATTGGGTTTGACCCCATATTGGGTTTGAACCCGTATTGGGTTTGACCCCAAACCCCTATTTTCAAATTTATGTCTGTGTATTCTACAATGATCAACCGTTTCAAAAACTGTCCTTCATTCACCGGTATGGAATCTAATGTTGGACTCAGAAAGACTTGTTCCCTACACCAAATTAAAACTAGAAGAAACCATATTAGTAAAAGCAACAATGCAAAATTTGTATCGGTGTTTGTTGTTGGAGTTTAACGCCCGTTCCAACCGTTTTTTTGGGTAATTTCAACAGGCCAGCAGTTTACCTAACCATCTTTCCTGGTAAGAACCAGTAGTAGACTTTTATCCTCCGTAAGAAACTACCAACTTTCTTCTGTAAAGAGATATGGTCAGTAACAGGGCTGAAATCCATGTCCCTCAATCTATGAGAGGTTAAAGTGATTTCAAATCAGCTACTCTAACCAAGCAGACATAATTATTTTCATCAGTATTTTTTTAAGCAAAAATCAAGCACATTTGTGAAAACTATAAATAGATCTATTATCTGAATCATATATGCAACTAACCTAGACAAAACTACTTCATTCTGGAATCCTTGCCTACAAATATTAAACATACAATGTATACATAAAAGAAGTACAGTCATGTATGTTAAACCAATCTGTTAAAATTTCTAATACAAAATGACAACAAAAGTTTAGTATCACATGACAATGTTAGTACTGGTTATATTGCACAACCATCATTATAAAAACTTCCCCAACCTTTTGTTTTAACAACATAATTACCAAGAAAATCCGCACAAACTCTAGTTAACACTGCTTTTTCCCCTAAATGTCTCAATTCTACTCACAGATTAATAACTAAATATATGAAAGAGGTCACCTGAGCTAATGAAGAAAACAAGAAGTAGAATTTTCGTTCTCAACAACAGATTTACAATAAATACACCAGTGTCCAGTCTTGTGTGGAGCAAGTACAGATCAAATACAATTTATTATTATCGACTTCTTGCAGTTCAAAAGTTATTTCCTTATAATAAACATTTAACAAATTCTGTCGAATTTGTAACAAAGGTTTAAACAAACCTGTCAACCAACGTTTAATGAACTTAAAAGCACCAAGCTTACCATATGAAATTCACTGACTTCTTTAGAATGAAAATGAAATTCTTTTCGGTACGTCTATTTCATGATCTGTAATAAGTTTTCAGCTTTGAAACACTGAAAATGAGATGGCAAGAAAGGGTCGCCACATGGTTCAATTGTATGGAACAGGACTTACTTGCGAGGTAAAAATTGACCCTGGGTTTGATTTTCAACTGGCCAAAGTTTATGGCATTCGTACTGACATGTTTAAAGCTGCTCGCTCTCAGTTGCTGTTGAAAAAAAAAACTTTTCAAAAATGACCTACTACCAGTAATGATAAATATGAAGGCTAGAATCAAGAACAGAAGCAACTAGAACTGTCACAAGAGTGACAAATTTTACCCCCACAATACAGCTTTGTCACAGAAGTATGGCAACCATAAGAAAGGAATGGCCACAAGGACATAGAGTTGAGTTATTATACAATAACTTGTGTAAATGAGACCTTGACCTTTGACCCACTGACCCCAAAGTCTAACTTGACCTGTATTTAATGAAGTTGCACGTGTGTACCAAAAATTATTCAAAAGGGTAAAGTCGTTCATGAGTTATCATCCGGAAACCTTTGAAAAGCAACAGACCGACCAACAAACCAACAGACCCCCCCCCTTTACCCCCCCCCCCCCCCCCGTTTTGTGGGGGTAAAAATCTAGGTAGGATTTTGTGAAAATTGATTGAAACTGCTGGTTTTAAGGCACCGTTACACTAAATGTAAATATTAGAATTTCAAAAGCTTTTGTAACGCTTTATTATTTGGCAGACTAAGGGTATCATTTCAAATCTACAGATATACGCAACAGGAATTTAGTCTGGAACCTTTTTATATGACTATAATTATGTTCTAAAATATGTTATATTCATACAAATCCAAGAGCTAGCAGCTTTAAGAAACAATTAGTCAATATGACAGTAAAATTAGAAAAATAAAATATTAATTCCATTGTTCTATGGTGAGATCTACACACAGCGAAAGTAATCAATAAAATTCATATTACCAATATCCACCAAAACAAATCCACAACCCTTACTACCACAGAACGTAATAAAATACATTTTGATTCATAGTAAAATACTGCAATATCTTCACATGTCGACCAACTCCAGAGGGAAAACTGAGATACCGCAACCTGCGATCGCCATTTTATTTCTTACCATCACTAGGCCGTAAATCTGATCCAAGTCATAGTATAGGCGATAATAACCTGCCTAATGTATCTACTGGAAGTTTTGGAGTAACTACAGCCGGACATATACTCTAGGACATCATATCTAACAATATCAGGTTGCTTTATAATCATTCTACGAAAACGTCCCTCTCTAAATTTACAGGAATTTTGGATCAGTGACTTTGTTCTAATCATGTAATCCTCAAGAACATTTCTCTTTGGGAGCTGTCCATCTTGAAAACAAGGACTTCATTTAAATAATATAACATTTACGTCATATGGGAAAAATTGCAAAAATGCAAATTTTGAACTTATATATCAAAATTATCAAAATGCTGAGAACGGTGCCTGGAGATACTAATTTTCCAATAATTCTGAATTTCTGATGAACTTTTACCATGCATATTTGAAATCTAATCAAAGTCTACCGATTACGTGGGACACTAGTGTAACAGCAACTGTGTATGTGATTAGAGGTAGATACATCAGTTGTACATCAAACTCTTAAATCACAGAAAGATGAGCCATCAGAAATTCAATGCAGTGTACGACAAAACCTCTTTGATTGTTACCATGCCAGCAGCAAGTTTGACTCTGTGATTAATGTACATCATTATTTGATTTGTTGGAACATGTGCTCATTGAAAATTTACCATCAGAATAGCTAACTGCAGATCATGACCTACACTATACTTTATCCTCAGTCAATATCACTGGTCCACAATGTACTTTTGCTGACTCTGCATGTGATCACTTCAGCCAATCAGGATTAAGTATTTATGATAGGTATATGATATTGTTGCGTATGCAACAATTAAAATTTTCAATGAGCACGTTTTTGAAGAAATTATCTGCACTGATATGCAGCACTGATATGCAGAAAATAATCTGCACTGATATTCAGACAGATCGCGACCTTCACTTGTGACAAGGGCAGATTCACATGCAGTGAGCAGGGTAGGGAATGAAACATGATGCATGACTGAATAATAAGACAATAATAAAAAAGAAATTATGCGTTATGTATGTATGATATGAAAATTGTGTATACTAATGGAATGTCATAGACTTTGATATGACTTTATAGTAATGCCAACTCAAAAACCGAAATACAGAGAACTAAAAAGTATACTGGGGTGGGGAGCAGGGGAGGTTGCTTGATTGCATATAAGTTTCAAGCCATCTTAACAACAAATGAGCTGAATTATGTACTGTGTCTTTTTAAACATTGGCAAACTGTACATGTAAGTTTAAAAGAGGCATACCCTAAAGGTGGGTGCAATTTATTTAGAAAAATATTTGATGTAATGGTCAAAAATTCCCAAAGATTCATTAAAAAAAAGCAGTAATAACCTGTAGTGCCATTAAGCCTTCATTTACAATTGTTTTAAATAATTCTTGGTGGACAGCGATTCATTGCACAAGATTTTTTTACTGGTACTAAAAAGACATCTTTTATATATCAAAGGTTGACCTCTAAACTGTTGCAATTCTTCTTTATTTCATATAATTTAGGACAGTTTTACTGTCAACGCTCTATAATATGCTCGTCTTGAAAAATGCATGTTTTGCATACATTTAGCTCATTTTCAACATTTAAGCTCATTATCAACATTTAAGCTCATTTTCAATATTTAAGCTCATTTTCAACATCTTGATAAAACTATCTGCCAGTTGTAAGATATGCCTCTTTAAAGACTGTTGATTTTAATCACGATGTTATTCGCAGTAAAATTTTGTCATGGTTTGTCACATGATCATTACCAGCCAATGAAATGTGTGACTTTTAGTGTACATAACGACTAACATTAAAATGTTAATACCAACTCTTTGACAGCAATGCGTCACAAAAAAGTAACTTAACTTTCGCAGAACTGCTAATTGGGTAATACTCATAAAGAATTTAATTTTTGCTACTTTTGCGAACTTCCAATTTCACTAATTACAAAAATCCCGCTTAATTTCACATGAATTTACTATTAGAGAATTCTCCTTTCGTGAAGTTAAAATACGCGAATAAGTGTGTATGCTCACAAATCGAGAAATGTTCGTCACACAAAATTTCCCAATTAACAGTAAATTGAGATAAATTTCAGAAAATGTGTTGTCAAGTATTTCTAATTAATAGGTAAGCACAAGCAAATTACTGAGAAAAAATGTGTAAATTACATAAATAAATGTGGATTCCAAAATACATGCGCGTGATTAGGTGACTAGATAACTGCAATTTGCCGTCAGCTTTAACCAAGCGTGTTTTGTGGATACATATCGAGTAAAAACATTGATATCATATTCTGTTGAGTGAAAATGCCCTTTAGTACAAATAACTCTGTCAACATATTTCGAGTTGATGTCCCTTTTTCAAAACTGATGTTTTGTTTTTAATGAACGTACCTTTACACGACTGTAAATCAATTTATTCTTGTGTCGATCACTACTTGCGTTAACCTTTATATTGCGTGAATGTTTTGCTGATATTCAATTCCTTATTTTTTATTTATAAAAAGTGAAACTGAATTCAAAAATTTAATTTCTCGAGTAGGCCAAAATGTTTTATCGTATCTTAAAATACCTCAATATCTGTCTGCATACTATAACATAATTATAAAGTTTTAATATATAATATTGCGAAAATAAATTGTGCACAAAAATTCGTTGGCATACAGTATTTATTTCACATGAAATTAAATATTCCAGATCCTTTTTCAGATAGAGAGACAGAGAGATGGAGATACCAACTGACAGAAAAGACAGACAGATGGACAAAGAGAGTGAGAGACGGACAGATGCAGCAGCAGACAGGCAGGCAGTAAGACAGAAAGAAAGGGAAACAACGAGAGATGGACAGAGTTTTGAAACTCTATTCTCTACACAGATCATCAAAGTTATTTTTGGACACACATTATAATTGCTCTACCAAACTTTAACTGCTGTTCACTAGAGTAGATATGCTAGTGTAATCATGTATTTTTAAACAATCTGACCTTAAGAGTGCATTTCAAATAAAATTTGAGTTTAATACTTTGCTAAAATTTTGATCATGCTGTTAAAAGTAAATTCTTTGGTTGTAGTTAAATTTCTATTCCCTTGACAGAAACTTAGTTAAATGGAGTTTGAATGTTCAGTAATAGCAAAATGCAAGTGAACGATATGCAGGTGCAGGGATAGGCTCCGGTAAGCCAGTATGATATAGGCCTTTTATTTAATGTCCGATACAGTGCTATATCTTCATATCCCAAAGTTATAGCCTCATATCCTAGCACTATAATATCTTATCCTAGTGCTATAACTTGGTATCCTAGCACTATAAGTTGGTATTCTAGCGCTATAAGCTGGTATCCTAGTGCTATAAGCTTGGTATCCTAGCGCTATAACTTGGTATCCTAGTGCTATAACTTGGTATCCTAGCGCTATAACTTGGTATCCTAGTGCTATAACTTGGTATCTCGTACAGTTGTTCTAGGTCTTTGCAGTGTCATATCTTCAACAATTTCATGTTCTTTAGTTCCCTCATCGTTAGCTTTAGCCACTGCTAGATGAATACACTGTACCCAAGGTTCAATGTTCTGCTGACCTTTGGCCTTGAATATATAATTCTGGTCCGTTGTGAAGATTTCAAATGCCTTTGGAATGTCACGAATGCCTTTACGTACTGCTTTCACACTCTGTATCTCCCTCACTGGTAGTGTCTCTTTTCGCTAAAGTTTAAAAAAAGAAAATACAGACACTACATCTTGTCAGTACAAGCATGTCATATCTCCAATAAAAGTAGGGAGTTAAAGCTGCTCGCTCTTAGTTACCATTGGAAAAAATAAAATTTTCAACAATGATAAACTATTACATAAAATGTAAGACTAATGGCTAGCATCAGCATTATAAGTAACAATCAAGGTAGGAATTTGCAAAAATACATTAAAAATGTTGGTGAACTTGGTTTTACAGCACTGCTATACTAATGTTTATTGGAATTTAAAACACGTTTGTAACGCTTTACAATTTCGTGGCGTATAATTTCAAAATTAAAGACATACTTCACAGGAATTTATACTGGAATCTTTCTATTTGACAATAAGTTCTAAAAAAAAATATTTTAAGAGAGTTTTATTTCTTCATAAAAATCTGAGAGCGCGCAGCTTTAAGGTCACGTATATCCATTTGCACCAAGGGGACAAAAAAGTGTTACAAAGCTCAAAAATGACAAGTGAAAATTAGGTAGGCTTTAATTTTGTTTTGATAGCCATGGAGCTCTTAGTGTATGGTAAACTTTGTTCATATATATTTTGTCCAAACATACGTTCTACAAAATATTACTCCATGTATACTAAAGTCATATAAATTCAAGTTTAACTTAACAGAAATGAGAACAGACATCGAGTAACATACCAGTATTACATGTAGTTGGAAGCTTGCCTGGCTGACAGTATATATGATTGAGTAAACAGTATCAATCGGCTCACATTGTCAAGCCAGTTAATGTAAAAATATTTCACTAGATTTAGGAAATAATCATCTTTATTTCACTCGAGTACTTACAGAATCACTTTTACTGTAGGTTATTTGACCACCAGACAACGTAAGTTACTTACAGAATCACTTTTACTGTAGGTTATTTGACCACCAGACAACGTAAGTTACTTACAGAATCACTTTTACTGTAGGTTATTTGACCACCGGACAACGTAAGTTACTTACAGAATCACTTTTACTGCAGGTTATTTGACTACCAGACAACGTGAAGTACTTACAGAATCACTTTTACTGCAGGTTATTTGACCACCCGACAACGTGAAGTACTTACAGAATCACTTTTACTGCAGGCTATTTGACCACCGGACAATGTGAAGTACTTACAGAATCACTTTTACTGTAGGTTATTTGACCACCGGACAATGTGAAGTACTTACAGAATCACTTTTACTGTAGGTTATTTGACCACCGGACAACGTGAAGTACTTACAGAATCACTTTTACTGTAGTTTATTTGACTACCAGACAATGTGAAGTACTTACAGAATCACTTTTACTGTAGGTTATTTGACTACCAGACAACGTGACGTACTTACAGAATCACTTTTACTGTAGTTTATTTGACTACCAGACAACGTGAGGTACTTACAGAATCACTTTAACTGCAGGTTATTTGACTACCAGACAACGTGAGGTACTTACAGAATCACTTTTACTGCAGGTTATTTGACTACCAGACAACGTGAGGTACTTACAGAATTACTTTTACTGTAGGTTATTTGACTACCAGACAACTTGAGGTACTTACAGAATCACTTTTACTGTAGGTTATTTGACTACCAGACAACGTGAAGTACTTACAGAATCACTTTTACTGCAGGTTACTTGACTACCAGACAACGTGAAGTACTTACAGAATCACTCTTACTGTAGGTTATTTGACTACCAGACAACGTGAAGTACTTACAGAATCACTTTTACTGTAGGTTATTTGACTACCAGACAATGTGAAGTATCGTGTCTTCCAACGCTTCAAGAACTTCCATCTTCCTTTTTTCTCCTTCAACTGACCCTGAACAATTACAAATATTTATTGGTTTTCAAACCATTTCTTGGTCATACATAAACCATATGTAAAATGCTATGACTATCACATTTAGTAAGCACTTATCAAAAATAAATAAGTTTTCTTTCTTACGGGTTAAATGGTTGCATTAGAAGTATCTAATTTATTTAAAGGCAGGTAGTTTATCTTACCATTCTAAATGGCTTTTAACCTCAGTAAGAAACCTAACATTCTCCTATAAGGAATCTGGAGCAAGGCTTTGACCCAAAATTCTCAATCAGTGCTAGGTTAAGTAATTACAAGTAAGCAACCTTAACCACTCAACCATAGAGGTTATAGAGGTGGTACCAATTTACATAATTTCGTTTCTTTACTTTCGGACACATCAGATCCTGTGATGAATTTTCAGGTTTCTCTGAATTACTTCCCTTGACTTATTTCGATTATACTAATTTATTTTTGCTTGATTGTGAAACAAGCTTGTAGCTTATCGAATCACTCTTGAGTGTGCTTCCTGGAAAAACCAGTACTGATGTCATATGAGGAGGTACAGTCGTGACCCTATTTGGGCTCTAAACCGCAACCTCCAGGACGAGCGGCAGACACCTTAACCTTTACTACATTGCTCCTCTGACTTATTTTGTGATGGCTATTCTGTTTTAGACAACCACTCACAGCTATAATAGGACTGCCGTCTGGCATCAGTTCCAGCATCTTCTCAGGATGGTTACACATGAAACACGCCCAGTACTTCTTCGCGGCATTGAACTCAAACACATCAAAATACCGCACATTGTGCATCTCTTGCAGCAAAGCATCTTGATCCTTGAAAATAATTCGAACATTTTCTCACAAAATTTTAGAAGTTTTCAGAACCCTTACAGCAGTGGTGACAACTGATTCTGTCTTTGCCACTTGTGTAGATGTTTAGCTGTTGTATAAGTTTGACGACCCTTTCCAACCATATTTTATCATTTTAACTGGTGGGCAGATTACCTATCCTTGTTCCCAGGAAGAACCAGTACTAGACTCCTATCTTTTGTGAAAAAAGCGGTAAGAAAATGTTAACTTTCTCACATAAAGAGACATGGTCAGGAGCAGGAATCAAACCCAAGACTCTCAATCTATGAGAGGTTACAGTGATTTCTAGTCAGGGTCTATTACCACTCGACAACGGAGGCGGATCAACTGGTGCAGATCATAATCAGCTTGCACAACTTTGAAGTATGATCCCAACCTGCCACTGTCCACTATTCAGTCAATTTTCAGTAAAACCCCTTTTGAACAATAAATAATACAGCACTGTTTGAAAGATGGACCAGTCTGTCTATCTTCATTTGAGTTTGAAACAAATTATCGATAATTTAGCTTGCAACCAATCAGTCTGGCTTTGCAGGTATCCGAAAAAGCATTTTGTGCAGCAAAATATATTTTAAAGCTTATATAGCATGTATCATTTAATATTTAAGGATTTCAAACACACATCAACAACTACTGAGATATGCCATTGAAAAGTAAAATGATCAGCAAAAGTGCAGACTCCCAGTGTCACAAATTTCTGAATGTAAGTTGAAGTATTCGTACCTTTGCCACCGGGAATGAAGACGTCACTAGAGTCAGGTAGCCACTGTTGCCTTTCTCTGGATACAGAGCATCCCAGCATGCCTTCAGACTGCTCACATTCACATCTTGTTGACTCAGCGCTGACTGAGACTGAGCCTAAAACAAAAATACACAATGTCTGTCACCATGGAAACAACAGATACTTCTGTAGTGTACATTATTAATTACCTGCATACATATTATATGCACTTTCAAGAATCACTTGCCTTTCTTCTTTATTTAATTATCAACCCTTAGAAAAGTTCTGACAGTGGTGCACAAATGCTAATCATGTTTTGAATTATATGCAATATAATGTGAACTACTTCTCATTACTTGAAGTTCAAAATGTATCGGAATTATCTACCAAGTGTCTTCATAAATGCAAAGCAGTTGAAAGTGTGGGTGTCCTAAGGAAGCTTATCAATCAAGTTATCAGATTTGTAAGTCTACGTTGATAATTCAACATTAAGAAGATTAGGGCACACTTTGATTTAAAGTCATAACTATGGTAACCTTCTATTTTTGGTTCTGCTAAAAACTTGACAGTGTCAAATCAAGAACGTATTATACAAGAAAGATTTGGATTAACCGGCCTCATTTCATAACTGCCAGACCAAATGATGCATACATCAAAGACTTGCATTCCATACACTTTGTTGCAAATGACGTCCATTACTGGCAGATTAAAGCAGTTTTGGCCTGTACGTTACATTCAGTTATTAACTCTCGGATTATCGTCAAAAACATTTAAATGTCTGAAGATTAAAACATATTTTGTGCATTTCATCTAGTGAAGAAGGCCGAATTACTTAGTAAATTTTAAAAAATTTTTGAATTGTTTAAAATTATATCTTCCAGAGTTATTTTTATAGTACATTACACAAGTGTTTGCAACTTCCAATATAAACATTATAGTGTAGCGGTGCATCAAACTAAGCTCACCAACAGTTTCAACAGATTCTCTCAAATTGCTACCTAGATTTTTACTTGTGTTTTTGATTATAGCCATCACTTTTACATTTTATACTTTTAGCATATCATTTTGGAATCACATGGCAAAGTGGTTCAAGCACCATTCTAACGCAGTACCAATCTAATGTCTTTTCTCAGATTGGTCACCTATCTTTTGGCTACTGGAATATTACACAATTTGGCTAAATAATCATAATCTTTGGACAAAGCGGCATTTAATTATCGCATTTAGAACATGTGTTAAAAAGCAAATACTTAGTCTTTGATATTTCGTCTATATAGTTTTTATGGTGAACCAGCATTAACATGCCGAGTCAACTGGCGTCTTAAGTTGAAATATTTGCGACCAGGGTAAAAACTGTATATACAGTCGGACCAAAATTACAGAAAAGATTCCTATAATGCACGCTGGCAACATTATTTACAATGCACACCTATCTTTTTGCCAAGCGGCTTTATAACAGGTTTGGCTAAATATTCATTAATCTTTGAAAAATTGACAGGCAGGTAAATCAAAACTCATGGCTGTAAAATTTTAATTTTGTTAGGGCCAGAGAAGGGAGTTTTACTGGGTTTAAATTCAAGTTCACCAGAGGAGAAATCATTTCCTGGACAGGACTATAAGACAAGTTTTAGAGAAACAACATTATTTGTTGAGAAACTCATTATTGTTCACCGTGACAGCTTTAAAGAAGAGCTGTCTTGTATAACTTTTTCATTACACTTCAAAAACCCTGAAATAGATCAAAGATAATTAAATTTCCATCAAATTTTAGGCCTGCTAAATTATATTATACCTGATATGCATTTTATAATAATGTACTTCACGCCATAAACATTTACCTGAACTGCCAGGAACATCAGATGTATCCAGGTTTTCGGAAGCTTTGTGTTCAAAGTGAAGTACTGTTTTCCATAAAGACAATGTTTCCCATTTATTCCACACTGGAAATTTAATCTCACATATCGCTTGTGACGACCATCTGAAAAATAAACCTGTGTTTAAGTTCTACAACATATAGCGTGTTGTTAACTTGACACAACATACAGGTGGAGCCACCTTGGTGCAGTGGAAGCACATTCATCTCGGGACTGGAGGGTCCCAAGTTCAATCCCCACCAAAGCCCAAGGAGTGGTAGTGTCCTAAGGCAAGACACACATAATTCCATATTTCCTGTCTCTGTCTTTGTCTCTCTCTCTCTCACACTTTGATGTTGATTCCATCTGGAGTAAAGTCTCAAGAGCGATTGTAAGAACTTGTTTCGCAATCGAGATTAAATAAATTTGAATAACTAAACACATATAAATGAGGTAAATGTGCACAAAAAGGAGGTGCCTCATAAGTCGGCTGGCCCTTTAAGTAGGGGGCGACACTTTAATAAACAAACACTTTATCTTTTACCTTTTACATGTAATTATTATCCAATTACCAAGAGGAACAGGTTAGTTGCATGTATTTGCAAATTTCTATCCTGGTTTCTGTGAAAAATTAACATTGTACTCAAAAACATGCGGTAACTTTGGTTTTCCAAGGTTTAAGTCAGTGACACTGTCATAAAACACTTGACAGTAGTGTGATGCATCATAATATAATCAAGCGTACTTCTGCTGTAAGTGAACACTTTCATATTCTACAGCAGCAATGAGACAAGTCATGTCCAGGACTTGGGACTGCACAGGACACAACAGGCTCCCTGCTCATATGTATGAAAACAATAAAGGCACCCTTATCATCAACATGCTTGTGTGGTCTTTCAGACCAAACGGTGGAGCACATACTTGAGTTATGTCCCCTGTATGACAATCAAGGAAAGAGGGTTTTAGGCCAGACTCAGTCACACTGGAAAAAAAAGTTGAACAGAATCTCAAAGAATACTCCTTCCTTCAGGTTGCTGTGACCCGAATTGACGGTGTAGACAAAATGAAACAAAAGAAATGCACATGAAAAACATACACCCACTACAAAAACTTACCAACAATGCTGCATTTTGCTGGAAGAGGTATCCTTGCTGATAAACTGCTGATAAAGTTCCTTATTGTGTTTAAATGTTTCTCGCAGAAATGTTGTACACCGTCCCTTACTGGCTCAGGCTGGAAAGAAATGGAAATTGTCAGAAGTTAATCACAAAAGAAACGAGCATTATACAAATTTACTGATAGAGCATTGGGGTCAAAACTGTTCACTAAACAAAATTAGGCTGAGCAATTTGTGATGAATGTACTCTAGCACTCATTATTTAGTTAGTAGTTACAACCTTCGTGCATTGAAGGAACAGAATTTCATATGACAGTAGAAATTAATGACATGAGATTAATGAGCAGACGTAACATCAAAGCTGGAGACACTTGAACATGAACTCCTATGGTTTACATTTTTATGGTTAAGAGTTTGTGAAAATATGATCTAAGCATTTCCCTTCATCTTTTTAATTCTTCAAAGTACAAAAAGCTTAAAGTGTATGAATATACTAAGGAAACAGAGATTCATTCAAATAAACATTTGACTTACTGGCAATCCAGAATTACTGCTCAATGTTAGAGCACTGTTCAGTGAAGCTCTATCAAGTGTGGACGCTGGACTTACTGGACGATCATTTAATGCTCGAACATTAGAAGAACTGTTCCTGTAAACCAAAAGTAAAAGTATGACACACTTTAAAAAAGTTTTGCTGAACCTTAAAATTACTAGATCAATTGATTTGTAAGTTTGATATTTGCGACTGTTTTTAAGTCATGGAGATATCTTTAATGGTAATGGCTTTAGCTGGAGCCGTTAGAACTGTTGTGACCATTAAAAACCATTAATACTGTTCCAAATACCAAAATCACTAAATTGTTACCGGTAACACTATTTTAATGCCCAATGCGCTTTTAACCACTGTTCGATTTTCCGACTACATGTAGATATATATAATGTGATTTTACCTTTGTAAACTTAAATGATGTAATCAATCACAAATGATGTTACAACAGAGTGCGTTAAAAGTGTAAAATTACTTCTTCATCATCTTTAAATAGGGAGAAATTTTGCAACTATTTCATCCTAAATGCGAATCTATTTTAATTTTTGCCTTTACAAACACAATGGCACTCGTGTACAGTACTTAAAACATTTTCAAAAACAATAAAAAAATATAGTATGTGTCAGTATACTTCAACCAATACATGTTGGCCTCAATAGCTCAGTGGTAAGAGTGTTCGCCTCCCAATCATGATGTCCCAGATTCGAATCTCACCCTGGGCACAAGGTGTGTCCTTCGGCAAAGACACTCCTTTTAAAAAAAAATAATTTCAAAGACACTCATGCCACACGTGCCTCAGTCCACCCAGCTGTACATGGGTAGCAGTGATGAAAAACTTGCTACCTCTCTCTCGGCGACATCTGGAACAACTCTTCCAGATCGATTCAATAAGCTACGGAGCTGTCTTCGTAATCGAACTAAAATAAATTCATATAAACAAATACCTTGAGGCCTTTGATAAACTTTGCTGGCTGGACCTGGCACTACTAGGCTGTTGTTGTTGTTGTTGTCTCACACCAACTACGTTGCTAGGATAAGCTGGGTTGCCAACGGTGATTATTGTGACCGTTCCTTCTGTCTGGCTAGATACAGATCTCATCTCCTTCTGTCCGCAGCTGGTGAAAAGAACAGTAGCGAAAATCTTTATTTAAAGATACAAATGTCGACAACTAACATAAGCTTTTGAACGTACCTTTCAGAAAGTGGCATATGTTACCCTAATACTGAAAACATGAAAACCCAGAGGAAACCCATTTATCCAATAGCATGTAGGACACTATCCCCTATGATAATAGATCATTAGCTGAATTTTGCACATGAGTAAATTAGCCGCTTGATTATTTTGCAAAGGCTGACATTACCCCCTCACAATTCAAATTTGATTTCATTTCATCAGAAAGTTTTTCGTGTGATATTTTAATTTTGTCAAAGAATATAGAGATATTTATTATGCAGATGCATTTGAAACATAATTTGATGAAGGCGCTAATGTCCACTTTTGCAAAATCACAAAAGATCTAATGTCCTCCTGTAAGGGGCTAATGTCCTAGGGGATAATGTCCATATACCATCCAATATGGTGAACACCAAAAATACTACCTAGGCCTGGATTCAAACCCAGGTCTCATTGGTGAGAAGCTAGCAACTGCACTGATCAGGCAGCCAGTCATATCATACAGTTTCTTGTTAATAATTATATCTGTTGTAGAAAAGTTTACTTGTTTTGTTTATATCTATGTACATCAGTCGATCTAGATTTCCCTGATAAAAGATGCTTATCTGCTTGTTCATTTATAATACTCTGGTATTTCCAATTAATTCAAGAAATCCATTCAGCAAAGAACAGCAACAGTCTTAAATGCTAGCATATGGCACAGAATCACAAAAGATGCACTGCTGCGTGACACAGGAAGTCTTAGTTTCTTCTTCATACAACTAATAGTGAACTCGATAATTATATAACGAACACATTAGGACCAATTATATAGAGTTCCTTATATCCAGAGCATGTTATGTAACAGATAGAGTACTATTTGCGAGAATAATTACGTTAATTTGAATAGGCATATCCTCTGAGAAATTATGTTATTATTCAAGTCAAAAGTATGCTATCTATTTCGTATTATGGCACATTTGCTCCGTTGCACTATTGTAACTGTTCTCTATTGTAAATAGAACACAGTTAAGCTCCGCCCCCATACACAGTACCAATTGTTTTCCTATAGATATATGCAATAGCAGTAATATAAATCCATATAACATTTTCATATTAAATAAGTAGGAAAATTCAATTGGGCCCAGAAAGTTTGTTCCTTATACCGTATTCGGAATTCCACTATATCTAGAGTTGTTACATACATAGTTTACTGTATGTTGTATGACGTATTCACTGCTGTGCATAAACTGGTAAAACTCTAACTTACTATTTTTTATGATCATCTTTCAACTGATGGACAAGTATTCTTACAGCGCTTGACCCACATTGTGATAATTTACTGATTTCTGCTATATTGTCCGCTAGAAGGTTATGGTGAATCAAACCAAGTGCTTTTATTTCTTGTAGAATGATAACGAGAGCTGATTGGTCAGTCAGGCTGGCTAGTAACAACACCAAATAGTTCATCGTTTTCACCGCATGCACCTAGAAAATAAAAGATACATTTTATTATAAGAATAACAATAAAGACGTAAAACAGATTGATAGAATGGTATTCATTGTGATTGTATGTATAACATTCCGCTGCAGTGACAACAAACAGCTTTTCCACTGTCTTTATACAGTATATTGGGTAATTTTTTAGTGACCAAACTTTCGCACTTTGTATCCGGACAGACTAATTAGTGGATTTTATATTCACAAAAGAAATTCACAAGAAAAATGTGAATGAATTTTTTTGGTTTTAAATTAGCAAAGTGGGAAATTCTCGAAAATAGCAAAAATTAATTCATGGCGAATATTACCCAATTTTCAGTAGGTAATTTTTTCTGAGAGAACGGCTTGAATGCAACAATGACTACGGAAACCATATTTATACATGTAATTGTTTTGACTTGACATTGTTTTGACTTGACAAATTTGAACCACACCTCAGCAATACACACTTTTACATCCAGCATCACACATCGAACAGGCCCAAGCAAATTTTATGAACAGCCATTAAATTGACATATAGCTTCTCGTATAATATACAGTAATACAACATCAACTCTTCAAACTAGAGATTGTTTTTCACAAAAAAACTTGTCTCCCCCCTTATGACCTTGACCTTTGAGTTAGTGACCCCAATTATAACAGAATTGACCAACGTACTTTGCTTGCCTTTGAACTACTGACCCCAAATACAATAAATCCTTAATGCCAATCATCCTATGAAGTTGTCTGTATGTCTAAAGGAACTCTATTATCATCCGGAACGAAATTGACAAACGGTTATGACCTTGACCTTTGACCTATGACCCCAAAAACAATGGTCATAGCTCTATAAGCCAATCATCCTATGAAGTTTAGGGCTTTTAAAAGAACTTAGCTGAACGAGAAATTGACCAACGGTATGTAATAACCTTTGAACTACTGACCCCAAAAACAATAGGGATTGCTCAATGACCATTATCCTATGGTTTGAGAGCTGTAGGTCAAAAGGATAGGTCTAGTTATCGTCACCTGTGACGGGACCGACTGCCCCCAGTTTGAGGGTTGTAGGTAGGAACTTAGTTATCACCGAAATGAATTGACCAACGGTCACTGTAACCTTGACCTTTGACCTACTGACCCCAAAAACAATGGGATATCTGCTCTATAAGACCAATCATCCTATGAAGTTTGAGGTCTGTAGGTTAAAGGAACTTGTTATCTCCGGAAAAAAAAAATTGACCACGGTAATTTGACCTTTTACCTACTGACCCCAAAAACAATAGGGATCATCAGCTCTATAAGACCAATCATCCTATGAAGTTTGAGGGCTGTAGGTCAAAAGGAATCTAGTTATCATCCGGAAAAGAAATTGACCATTGGTCACTGTACCTTGACCTTTGAACTACTGACCCCAAAAACAATAGGGATCAGTCAATAGACCATTCATCCTATGAAGTTTAGAGTAGGTTAATGGAACTCTAGTTATCGGCCCGAAACAAAAAAAGAAAGAGAGGACCCGAAGACCCGAACAGACGGACCCACCACCCAACAAGGGCAAAAAAAACATCTCCCCCCGAGGTGGGCTCACATGTTGTAGTATTTACAAAATAACCTTACCTCTTTGTTCACAAAATAACCATACGTAAAGAATCTATTCAAACCTTTTCTATGAGCGTTATTTGCCATAACTATGTATATCTCCAATTTTGATTGGCAAAAAATAACTTGATAGCATAGTGTCATGTTAACTATTCTTACTCCCCTGGGGGGCCGCGCCTGTGGCCCCCAATAATTTGCACAACCTGCTGTAATATACTGGTTTCTCAATCTTAATGACGCTACATGATCAACAAACACGATGGGATTGGCTGTTGCCAGGTCAATGAACATTGTAAGTATTAATGGAAGAAGTGTGCTCACTGTTGTATATTTACAAAATAATGATATGTGTTTTTCCAAAACCTGAAATAGAAGGAACAAAAAGTTTTATAGATAGAAGTTCAATATACCGGTAACCAAGAATTTTTATTACTGTACGTTCTACAGTTTAATCTGTCAACCTATGTGTCAATTTTAAGGTAAATATAAAGCCTTCATCTAAATCTTATCAATTAAAACCTTTAAAGGATCGTACATATTGATTTATTAGACCAACTTGACTTCAAAGGTAATTGTAAGGCCGGGCAGGGCAGGGCAGACATGGCAGGGCAGGGCAGACATGGCAGGGCGGGCGATGGCAGGGCAGGGCAGACATGGCAGGGCAGGGCAGACATGGCAGGCGAAGGACTTCGGGCAATCACGTTACAGCTCACCTTCAAGCAATTCGTACTCAGGAGAGCAAAATAAGAAAATGATCGTAAATACTATACTTCATAAGATTAAAGAGGCATTCCCTACATCTAGCCGATTATATTCTAGAAACATAGATGATGTGTTCATTCAATGAATGTAAAGTGATAAATAAATACAATTTCATCAAAGAACCTATGATGTAAAATGCCTCATTTTACCACAATTAATCAATATAGAGGCTTTCTGTAATAAATAGCATCCACCCATAAATTGTACAACAACAACTCTACATAGATTATTGAATGGTTTACGGTACTGCAGTGTATTTTAAACCGCTGATTTTATCGATAATGGCTCGGAATGCATATCTAAGCTGAAACTTTTAGGTAAAGTTACAATAATACCAAAGATTCTATTATTTATGTTTTGGAGGTTATTTAATTTAGCATCAGTTATAGGTTATGTCCCTTTAACCAAGTTGCATGCATTAAATATCAAGCAAAAGCCAAATTAATGTGAAGAAATCCAAGTAGTGTGATATTTAACTGGCGCATTATAAAAGTTCTCTCCAATGCAACCTCAATTTGATACTCAACTCTTAACTGTATCTTTTTTACTTTAGATAAAGATGATGATTATTATTTCTGTTATTATTTCTACTATTATTTCTGTTATTATTTCTACTATTATTTCTATTATTATTTCTACTATTATTTCTGTATTATTTCTATTTATTTCTGTTATTATTTCTACTATTATTTCTGTTATTATTTCTACTATTATTTCTATTATTATTTCTACTATTATTTCTGTTATTATTTCTACTATTATTTCTATTATTATTTCTATTATTATTTCTATTATTATTTCTATTATTATTTCTGTTATATTTCCCCCCCCCCCCCCCCCCTACTATTATTTCTATTATTATTTCTACTATTATTCTGTTATTATTTCTACTATTATTTCTACTATTATTTCTACTATTATTTCTGTTATTCCTCCCACTTATTTCTATTATTATTTCTACTATTATTTCTATTATTATTTCTATTATTATTTCTATTATTATTTCTACTATTATTTCTGTTATTATTTCTACTATTATTTTTCTACTTTATTATTTCTCGCCCCCCCCCCCTATTATTTCTATTATTATTTCTATTATTAAAGTATTCACTGCCACTGTGACCTCTCCAACTATACCCTATCAGCTCCAACTATTTCTGACTAATATTTCCTCCAATGAATATAGTAATACCAGGTGCGTGTACAGAAATAATGCCCTTCTCCGGGGTTCTCCCTCCTTTGTGAAAAAAAAGGAGCACTCTGGGAAAAAATGGAGCACTTTGGGGAAAAAATGGAGCACTCTGGCTTCAATATTTTCTAGTTCTATAATGATACATCCATATTTTGAACCACCCAACGGAATTGTAGTTCATTAAATGGTTACCATTAAAGTGATAATACCGTTCGAAGTGACCATCACATTGTTTTAAATAGGACAATGTAATCAATGATTTATACTCCTAGAATAAGGAATATTGCCACAGCTGCTGTAACCAAAAAATATGGATCTGTACAATTAAGTTTCACTCACAAAAATCTGTAAAACTCTTTTTTGATTATCGTTATCTAGTCAAAAATAAAAAAATCACCATTTATGTATACCTCAATTTGTATTTGTCAGTAAGAGAAATAACTTAAATGTTAAACTCATCTTACGTTATTGTAAAGCATCCACTGTGTTTTCAGCATCATTCTCGACCATAACTCAATATAGCCATTTTGAAAGGTAATATAACTTTAACCCTATCACTGCTAATCGCAAATGATTCAGACTTTGGGACCAGTGCAGATCATGATCAGCCTGCTCATCTGTGCCATCTGATCATGGTTTGAACTACTCGCTCTTTGGTCAGTAAATTTTCAATGGGCACTCTTTTAAACAATTAGTGGCATTGTCAAAGTTGAAAGTTGGGCAAGCCCATTTTAGAAATTCCACACTCCGGGTAATTTAGGTTTGAGACTTAAGGTACCTTGGGTTTTGATTTAGCTATCATGCCAAACACTTGTAGAAGACTGACTCTCTCCGACACCCCACACTGTTCCAAAATGGCTATCAGTTGGTCCACATTCTGTATCACAGGCTCGGAGTTCTGGGTAAATATCTGAGGTAGAACTCTGGCAAGAGCACATTTTCCTGAAACAGAATGAAGAAAATTTAGATATTATGTTTTTGAAATTCTTATTAATTTGTGATTAAATCTTTTCAACAAAACCAAGGGCCATAACTCTGTTCTGACTCAGCTGCACGAACAAACCAAAGCCAAGGTGTACACCTGAACATGCATAGTGACACAACTAGGAAGTTGAATGACTTCATGAAGGTAATTCAAATACTTTGGGAGTTTGGATATAATTATGTACATGCAGATTTCTCAGTTGAAAAGCATTCCAATGTTGCATCTAGCTTGCATGATAGAATACATGTACCTGCACATACAAATCTAAAGGCACATTTTCACATTTTTATTTACTCCTTTTAAAGTTGCAAAGAACTTACCCTGCATAGAATACTATATCTCTGGCAGTACTTAATGCACACTTTGGCCAGTTCTTTAGCCGACACAATGCCATATCTAAGTCAATGGCTATAACTTACCCAGGGCCCTCCGAGAAGAAGATTTTTAAAGTGTTTCTTATATCATAAGCCTATGTTAAACCAAGTGACCCCCAGGCAGAGTCAATTTTGACCCGGCGGTCATAATTTGAACATTCTTCGTAGAGGTCTGCTAGGTAATGCTACATGCCAAATATCTAAGCTCTAGACCTTGTGGTTTCAGAGAACAAAATTTTTACAGTTTTTCCTATAGATATAGCTAGCTAGCCTATGTAATACAGAGTGACCCCCCCCCCCCCCACCATAACAAACACACACACACAGGAAGGGTTAATTTTCACCCAGGGGTCATGATTTGAACAATCTTGGTAAAGGTCTACTAGACAATGCTACATGCTAAATATCTAAGCTCTACGCCTTGTGGTTTCAGAGAAGAAGATTTTTAAAAATTGTCCTATTTTTTGCCATAGCAACCAGAGTTCTGCATGGAATGGAATTCTTTGAACAATTCTGGTAGAGCTTCATGAAGGAACATCCCTGCATAGTTTCGTCAACACTGGTCCAGTGGTTTCAGAGATGTTGTTTGAATCAATTGAATGGTGACGGACGACGGACAAATTCATGAATTAGAAAACAATACAAACACAACAGAAAATGTGCTGATGAATGAATGTTAAGAAATAGACACCAGCAAGATCAAAATGTTCCTCTCCCAAAATGGTAAGACAATTAAGGCATCTTTGCTTTAATGCAACAGGTGAGATAAATTTGACCCCTGCCCTGTTGTTCAAGGCTATTGATGACTTTGCAACTACTTGCACTGTAAACCTTAAGAATTCCAAACAATGTAGACCATGGTTATCTGACAAAATGCAGACCTTGGTATTCTAACACCAGTTAAACCATGTTTATCTCAAACAATGTAGACCATGATTATCTCATACAAGGCAAGCGATGGTTATCCCAAATATAGACCATGGTTTAAAACAACACAATGCAGACAATGGATTTCCACAGTAAACACAGTATATAGACCATGCTTACATGAATTAGACTATGGTTACTCCACAATGCAAACTATGTAAATCCCACAAAATGCAAACCATGGCAATATGCAGACCATGGCTCACTCACACACAATGTAGACCATGGTAATCTCACAGTGTTGACCATTGTTATCTCCTACAAGACAGACCATGGTTATATAACCCAATATAGACATATGGTTTCCAATGCAGCTATAGTATATCTCACAATGCAGACAAGTATTCTCAAATGCGACCACCCACACAAAAAAACAGACCAAGATTATCTTGCACAATGCATAATATTGATTTTTTGCACATTGTATACCATGGTTATCTCAAACAATGTAGACCATGGTAATGTCACATAATTTGTTTGTTTGTTTAGAGAATTAAAAGGTCAATAGTGCTCTGTGACCAATCTGCTTGTGATCACAAATCTGCTTGTGATCGACCCCAGCATCTCTCCCTTCATGCTGTGAATGTTGTTTTTGTGCCACCCTCCCTTTATTTGTTCAAAAGATTGTTATTTTTAGTGCCAAAATAAGAGAGTAGCTGCGGCAAATTCTGCCTAGATAGCTATTCCTTAATGTCACATTATGCAGATTGCAGACCATGGTTATATATCCTGCTCAATGTTATCCCACATTTCTAAGATTTATCATGTTTATCATAATTTAGCATGATTGAAATTCTCTACATGTCACTTTTATGTTCTTCTCCCAGAAATGATTGATTCATTATCATATTTATTTTTTCCACTTTTCTAGACATATATATATAGCTTATGTTGAGTGTGTGGCCTAATAGACTATACACTACTACCTAATCTACCTTTTCTCAAGGTCTTTCAATTTTTATTTGATTTGAAGCAAATTTTATAAAAATCCGTCCGTTAGCTTGAATTTGTGGATGAGACCTAAGGTCTTTCAAATAGAAAGACCTTGCTTTTATAAAAAAAAATTTTATTTAGATGTTACCCATTTTGAATATGTATCTGCAGTTTTTCTACATTAAACTTTGGACATAATTTAAAAATTGTTCTCTCTCTCTCTTCTCATATCTACATTGTAACTGACCGTTTTGTTTTAATGTAGATTACATACACAAGAAACTTTTTGGTGTTTAGCTTTGCCTTTGTACACATGCATGTATCCCATACCATACGGTAATTTTGGGTATGTAGATCACATCTACCATTCATATTATTTTGGGGGGTATTTTTGACAACTAGATCTAATGAAAATTCTTGAAAGAAAAAAACGAAGCACTTAGTTGTCATTTGACAGGACAGACGATACTGTAGGTAAATTTCCTATCTTGGTAGGACCCAATCTTAACCTGTCTTCCATTAACCCCAAGGTAAATTTGTACATTGGCTCGCAAGAAATACTTAATTATTAATACAGTATGTAGGCTTGTGGAAAATCATGAATAATATTCAAAGTTCTTTCCTATTAATTGAAAATGTGTTGTTTTTCGACAAATGAATTTTGTATAAATCAATGTTCTCTGACTCGCTCGTACCTGCAGTATACCAGGCAGATAAACGTGCTGTATTTATTGGAAAAATACACCGCCGTCTCCCTATCTGTTAAAGTTAACCGATTGTGTTTACAACGCGTTGGTTTTACTGTCATTACAGCATTTCGTACCACGTGACTTGTTTATTAATAGTCAGCAAGGCTTCGGCTGGAGAAAAGTGTAAATTTTCTCCGAAATTTGCAAAATATATGCAATCAAAGACGCCGGTTGTTTTGTGAAACAGGTGAGATTCAAGGTAAAAGTCATCTTTTCTCAGGATGGTCACAAAAACATGGTTATATCGTTGGAAAACTGATGTAACTGAACGTTAATTGTTTGCCCGATTTGTTGACGAATGCTTGTGCGCACTGTTGTATGGGGAAATTGGTGGGTGGGGTATGGTTCTCAAACGGAAAAAACCTTGTCTTTGAAAGTTATTTCTGTATGTAAGCTGTCATAGACATGTTGTTTTACAGGCTTTCATTTCGACTGATTATTCAACTGTGTATGCCAAATAAATCTTAAACAAGGGCTAACTTTGGAAACTTGGAGAAACTTTTGAAGAGTGAGCTGAAAATAATTTGAGTGGGATGTATGCACTAACAAGGAAATCAAAAGTTTATATCAACTTTTGAACACTCTTTCAGGAGTTATGCTCCAATGTCTTACTTGCATTGGCATGACTTTAAAACATTCTTACTGTGTTTCCAGGTACAAAACCATCTTGAAAACAGTCTTTAAACATGTTAAAACAGCCCTTTAAACATATTAAAAGAGCCAGTCTCAACAGTTATTTACAGTGCATGTCTTCCTTTAGAAAATGTGTATCATGCTATTTGTAATTCCAACTACATTGTTTACACAAGATGACTTCAGACATTGTCTGTAGGGCTGTAACGGACATCCGAACTCTCAAGAGATCGTAAACTTGTAATGAAATTCGGACACAAATATCATTGGGATGCCCTTGTAGTGCAGGATTATGACCTTTGCAATATTAATCTTGATTGTTATTTTGAAAATGCATTATTTAAGATACTCAAGCTAACAAAATATGATGGCAAGGTATTTTCCCCGGATCTTAAGTTTCATATTCTTGCCTCTATAACTACCCAGTATGACGGAAGTTTTATAAAAATCTATGAGGAGTTTGACATCCGACTGATGTTATCACAACACAAACTGTTAAATATTTACTAAGAGTAGCGGTCCTTTTTTTTAAGAATTATTTCACTTTTATTTATTTTGCAACAAGCACGTCTTGGACAGTGTGTTCAATTTGATTTCCTGAAAATGTCTTTAATTTTGCAAAGATGAAAATCGTGTTACAACTACATTTCAAGCAATAAAAAAAAATAAACTTTTCAAACCGTACGCCAGTTATGGGAATTTGACTCTTCATTCTGATTTTTACATGTGGTTTCGTTTCCCTTGTTTGAGTATTGGTAGGCAATGCAGGGAAACCAAGGTTTTTGCCGAAAGCACATGAAAAATGTTGGGAGTTCCATCGAGTTTGCTGCTTGGATAACATGTGCGGGTATTACTCCTTTGCTTCTTTTTTAAGTCTACCAGGATACTTCCGCAGCAGGACATATGAAGGTATATAGACCTACTTCCAAGGGAAAATAAGATCATATTTTCATAGCTTGGTTAAAAACCTTTAAATTTACTAAATGTAATAGAGACAGAAACAAAGCCGGAAAAGCATAATCCCGACCTCGGACTTCCTGCTATAATGCCAATTATTGGCTATGCCCTTTTATTGCCCAAGATTTCGAGCAAACCATTGTAAAAAATATTAATCTCTCCGAGCAGGTCAAGGCCAAGTTTGTGCAAAATAGTCACCGGTTTTATTTATATCTCTATTTCTTAAAGAAAAAAAAATCCATCATTTCCTTGCTAACATAACATTATGTCATCATTTATTGCTAACATATATAACATATGTCATCATTTATTTTTATGGAGCATGTGTCTAAAAACATTTATAATATATTTTCATTGATATAAAACATTGAAATTCCTTTTTCTTGAGCAGTATTTAAACTAGGGACCTATAGTTTGTTAAGTGGACATGTTACATGCTATTAAACTGGTGATATAGGTATACCAACACTAATAATTCTTCACAATGGCATTACATGTTTGTGATCAAACTTAGCATAAAATTTCAGCTTCGCATTACGAGTACTGATAAAATTATTTGTTTTCGCACATCCGGGTACTGAAAAAATATTTACATTCCGGAAAGGTGATTCCTCGGCTGTCATCTCTGGTCTCTATGCATCTTTAACTTTGAATGATATAATTACCAAGATTAGAAATGAAAGAAGACTACGATCTACCATTACCTTGAAACTATCGGATTGTTTTTATAATAATTCTATGTTGTCAAAAGCTTTTTGTTTCGTTTAAAATAAATTTCAACTTGCATAAATATGAGTTAAGGTAAAGACCATTTTCCCTTTATAGAAAGAATGCGACCTAATATTCGGATTGGTTAAATAGTCAGTATGACGTCTTGATGAAGCCAAGAGTTACGGAAAGGTGATTCCTTGGCTCTGAGCCTTATCACTGTTACCTGTCTACGCATCTTGAGTTATAAAATGTTCAATATCCAACATGATCCAAGAAGAAAAATTAAAGGTGACCGGCTTCCATTATAATTTTGCATTTTATTTTGTAACGTGTGAAATAATTGTTTGTTGTTAAAACTTTTTTGCTTTGTTTAAAATAAATCTAAACTTGCATACTAGTCAATGCTAATCTGCATAAAGACCTGAGTTATCACCTTTTGCCGAATGAAAAATTAACATTGCAATCTAATAATTCATTTCAGTCACAAAGTCCAGAATATGTTTGGTTGTTTATCTGTAGATGCTACAGTCCTTAGAAAAAGCCTTTCTCTGTACCTTATTTATTTTATCTGTGATTGATTTACCTGGCATTTTTCATGCAGTCTGTTTGAATAGTCGCAAGACAAATTAAGGTTTTATTAAATGAGGTTACTAAGTTCAGACGTAATTAAAGTGCAATGGTATCAAATTAAAAGAGCAATATGACCTTGCAAGCGTCCAGCAAACAGAATTTAGAAATGCAAACCCCTGCGAGTCTGAAATTCAAACTGCTTGATATTATATTACGCTGCTTGTGTTCATTAAAACAAGATTTTGGCAGAGTAATCATTATGTTCAGTTGCATAATTGTTATGACATCTGTAATCTAGATGCAATATTAAAGTGTTCCATTAGTTTTTTCTGCTTTAATCAAACATGTAAGAGGATATATTACAAGCAGTGTCTATTCTAAGATCTTGCTTTTTTTTTCAAATGTGCATGATTGAAAATCTCGCATTTGAATTGATGATAACAAAAACTATTAAATTTCCAGTATGAGACAGCAATATCATGTTTGTTCATAAGTATTAGGGAAGTAACTCCAGGGCAAGCACTGGCCAGTTTCTGCTTTGAGCCATTTTGCAGTTCGGCGTTGTTTGCATAGCACATAAAACATATTCTTTCTTTAGTAGTTGTAGCCAATTCAATTTCTTTAGAGCGAATTGAACTTTTTTGTAGCCAATATTGGCATTGGCTAATGCCAGAGCTTTGATTGGTTACAATAAGTTGTTTTAAAGTATTTAGGGTATTCCCTGCTGCTTTTTTAATTTCTAGAATAAACTACCAGGATTATGTTAAAAAATGCCAAAAATAAAGTGGTATTTGAACTCAGAAGCACTTGTGGGATCAGACTTGTAAGTTGTATGATAATAATCTTAACTTTAGAAACTTCAGCAGAAATACTACTGTATCTTAAAACTATACAATTGTTTATCTTGTTTGACAAAGTCTGAAGAGCAAGACATTATAATTAACTCGCGGATACTAATTGAAATGCTATTAGCTGGCTGGGTTCGTAACTTAAAAATGAATAGTCGAGCAGTAAACTAATTAGCCCAGATCAGAGTTAACAATATTTCCACAGTTTTACTTTGAATAAAACAACAGAGTAACAGCTTTGACTTTAGTGGTGAATATACCCTACTGTCTGGATTAATCTACATAATAGTGATGCTCAAAATTTAAAAAAAGAACATTCATTTTTAAAGGCAATAAAATATTCTTTAATCTGATATAAACATCATCATGGAAACTGAAAATAAACATTTGAAGTAAATTTATTTTACCCAGTGTAATGGGTGACTGTGTGTATATTCCTGATTTTCTGTGTTTGTGTAAGGGCTAGGGGTTATTATGAATATTAATCAACCAGATATTATAGCGATATTGATTTAAACTAATCACAGCAAAGCATTTTATTTGCTGCCCTGTGAAAACGGAAATAAAAACATTAAGTTAACAGCGGCAAGTTCCGCTCGCCTGACCAGGCGATTGTCTGGTAAAATGTGATCACACTCTGCCTTACTTATCAGTGGTGACTGTTCAATTCAATATACCTGTTAACAGTTTTCAATTTTTTTTCAGTTACTACTACCAACAATGGCAGACAAGAAAAGAAAGGCCGCTGAAAACAAGACTCCTGCAAAGAAAAGGAAGGTAGAGGCACCGAAGAAGACTCCAAGTTCGGCAAAGAAATCTTCAACTCCATCACAAAAGAAGGTTACCTCAACAAAGGTGAAGAAACCCGAGCCTAAGAAAACTCCAAAGTCTGTAAAAACTGCAAAATCAGTCAAGACACCACAGAAAGGGAACAAAGCAAAAACTCCTGTTAGGAAAGAAGCGCCCAAGCCAACCCCAAAGAAAGTCGTGAAAAAATTGGCAGCTAAGACAGTCACTAGAGCAAAACTTGAAAAGGCAAAACCAGCAAGCACTAAAGCCAAACTAGATAAAGCAAAAGCTCTTAAAGCAAAGGCAGCTGCAACTAAAGCAAAGTTAAAAACTACAAAAAGCGCAGTTAAACCTAAATCTTTATTAAAAACTGTGAATTTAAAGCAAAAGGCAGCAGTGGCGAAGAAAAGTGCAACTGTTTCAAAGCCAGAGCAAAAAGTATTGAAGAAACCTGAAGTAAAAAAGGCTACACCAAAAAAGCCTGAGGTGAAGAGTGATGCACAGAAGCCCAAGCCCAAAGAAGTGAAGAAACCTGAACCAAAGAAAGTGGTACAAAAGACACCAGAAGTGAAGAAGGATGCACAGAAGAAACCTGTAGAGAAGAAAGATGTTCCGAAAAAAGCTGTTGTAAAAGAGACTCCAAAGGCCAAGAAGCCAGCAGCTTCAGAGTCTGCAACAAAGAGGAAAAATGCTGACAATGAAGAAAGTTCAGATGCTCCTAGAAAGAGAAGGATGATTACCCCAAACAAAAAGTTTGCTGACTTTGAACTTGATGTACCGTCCAAACGCACTATCACACCCAACAAGAAGTATGCAGATTATGAGACAGACGCTTCCAAGAAAGTATCAGAACTGAGGGCCTTCATACAAGATAAGAAAAAATCCCCAACTTTAACAGAAACTCCAAAATCTGAGAAATCTACAAAATCCAAAACATCAACTCCATCCATATCTGCCTCCAAAGCCAGCAAAGAAACAAAGGAAACACCCGCCAGAGATATCAAAGTATTCAAACCAACTGACATGAAGCCAGCTGAAAAGTTGATGAAGAAACTTCAAAAGAAGTTGGAGAAAGAGGCAAAATCAGCTGCTACACCTAAACCAACAGAAAACAGAGAAAAAGCAAAGATTAAAATCACAAAAGTAGTCACATATAACAAACCTATGTCATCTGATGAAAAAGAAATGAGTGCTTTAAAAGCAACACCTAAATCAAAACCTGTAAAACAAGTTGCAACTGCAAGTTCAGTGAAAACTCCGAAACAACCAGCAACCAAGTCTAATGTCACTAAGTCAGTTAAGGCCACACCAAAAGCCACTCCTAAAGCCAAGGCACCTGAAAAACAACCTCCAAAACCTAAGAAAATAAAAGAATTAAGGAAAGAAGAAAGGCCAATCCAAGCAAAGTATCTTTGTGAGAAAAATATCAAATTTAAAGATGATAATGACAAATTAAATTGCTGGATAACTGGAATATGCGTATTTCCCAGTGGTGAAATTATAATGGTAGACATGACAAATAGAAAGATAAAACTTTTTAGCAAGGACTTTGACATTTTGAGCCAAGTGAAACTCGACACAATACCACAGGATATTTCTGTCAGCCCAGTTAATGCTAGTGATGCTTTCTTCACTAAACCTTTCTCCAAAGAAGGAATACAGAAAATCACTATGTCAGATGGTAAACTCACACTCAAGGAGTCATTCTGGACCAATGGAACCAATCGTGGTATAACTTGTACCAAAGGAGGTATTCTAACATCAGTCCAAGATGGTCGCTATCATGACCTTGATATCAACCACTTCAAAATTGACCTTTTAGACTACGATGGTAAGGTGCTGCAGACAGTCTCTACAGATTCAAATAATTCTCGTCTGTTCAAGCTGCCATTGTATTTCACTGTTAACAGTACAGGAAAACAAATGATCGTTGCAGACTGCATTAAGAACTTCTCATATGTTGTTAGCTTGGACATGACTGGGAAAGTCAAGTTTAAATACGAAGGTGTGAATAACAACTTGGTTACTCCACGTGGGCTGACTATTGATGATGAAGATAATATCTACGTGACTGAGTGGGAACGTCACAATGTCTACATACTGTCCCCAGCTGGTAAACGCATGCAGGTTTTGTTCACTGATCAAGAGCTTCGGGAAGAAGGTCTGACTGGACTACAGAAACCATACCAACTTTGCTTCTACCATGATGGAAATGTTAAAAAGTTAATAGTAAGCCAAGAAGGATGCAATACAGTTAAGGTGTTCCAGATGTTAAAGAAGGGTCCAGAGACGGAGGCACTAAAAGAAGCAGCAACCAATGTTGAAAAGAAAGCTCTGCAAAATGGTGAGGCTAGTGCTGCTAAACCTAAACCTGCAACGCCAAAAAAAAATGATAGTCAAGCTAAAGCAACTTCTACAACTGTAGCTGCAAATGAGAAGAGACCACCTACAGATGAAAAGAAAACAAGTCAAGAAGAGAAAGGTGTTGGAACCGAAGAAGGTCCAATGGAAGATTCTGATGAGACTGCAACAGTTGCTGTCATAGCTGAAGAGAGTAAACCAGACACCAAAGATGATACACCTGTTTCAAAGATGGTTGAAGAAAAAGAAACCACCACAAACGAGGCACAAGAACAAGTCACTTTGGTAACCACTGCACCTGCTGAAGTTCCTGATATGAAAGAAGACATTGAAGAAAGTCCTCCCACGTTAAGTGCAGAATTTGGAGGTGACTTTGATACAGCTGAAAATGAAATGGAAGCAAATTCTTCAGTGCAAGATGCAATCAATTCATTAAATGACTCAAAAGATCAAATTGTTAATGAAGCTGAAACAGAAGAAGCTGTTGTTGATCCTAATCAGGTTCAGGTTGAAGTTTATGAACATGTAAGCATACCGCAAGTGGAAGCTGTAGCTACAGAGTCGGAAGTTATTGAAAATGTTAACGCCCGGCAAGAAGAAATGCAAGTGCAAGAGGAGATGGAAGTGCAGCAGGTGGAACTGGTTAATACACAGTATGACCAGGTCATTGTTCCACAAATTGAAGAAATCGTTACAACACAATCTGAAACTGAAATCCAGTCAGTGCCTGTGGAATCAATTACCCAAGAGACAATTATTATTCAGCAAGATTTTGATCAGATGAATCCAGATCAGTATGAAAAAATTGAAACTGTGACAGTTAACAATAATGAAGCTAACAATATATTGCAGGCAGAGACTGTGCAGTATGTTACTGATGTCGGCATCGGTGAAAATTATGCTACACACATTGCTCAAGGTGACATTGTTACAGAGGTGCCAGAAGAAATTGTTACCATGGTAACTGAAACTGTATGAGCTGTTATGATTTTACTACTGAAGAATGTGTTTTATTAAAAACTGAGGCAGACCAATCAACTGAAAACTAGTGATGTAATGGGGTGCTAATGAAATAAGTGAAGAAATCTAAACAGAGTTGTTTGTTGGCAAAGTATGAACATAACTAAATGTTTAATAACAGTTTTTAACATTAAGATAATACTTGTGATAACAAGGGAAAACTTGTTGTACTATACATTATGCAGCATTCCATCACAATCTATATTTTTCTACACTAGAAACAAATAAGCCTGAGACTATTTCTACTAAATTAAACTAAGACATTTTTTCTGTTAACCATTTCTTTAGCATTGTTCAGACAAACAATTTTTTCTGTGTAAAAACTGTAATATAATTGTTTCTCTCGCCACTATATTTTAAATGTTTGAAATGTATTTTAAATCAACAAAGGAAATTTTAAAAACTGAAATTGTCTATTTGATGAATTGAAAATCTTGTTAAAGAAATTATTACGAACACGTCCTTCTGAAATGCTTTGGACATTTTTTATCCAAAGAGTTGATCAACAAAGGTGCAACTTCCATAAAAATGCATATATGTTAAAGGAATATACTGGGGAGAAAATCTCTAGCACAACTGGGCATGCATTCTCCATTTGGTTTCTTTAATATATATATAAATATTGAATATTCAGGGAAATATGTTATTAGTTCTATTTCAATAATTGATTGCATCAACTTTATTTCAAGTTCATTGCTTTCAAATTCTAAAATTTTGCAGCATTTATTTAAAATCTATGACATTATGCTGTAAACGTTTGACCTGCAGTTCTAGATATTTCACTTCTCCAAACTATATGTAAATTTTTATATATTGTTAAATACTTTGCTCTTATCTTCAACACATACATTTTACTGTAAAAGTAAGCATGTTAGTTTCAGTAGTAAGTTGGAAAAATAATATGCAAGAAAGAGATGCAAAATGCAGTTTTAAAAGATGTAAATAGCTGTTTTTATTTATAAAACTTTGGTTCCAGGCATTTTAAAACTTTGCTGATTTTGAAGACGGAACCAACCACATTTTTTAACTGTAAAAATGGTTAACACCAAATGCTAGCTAGCACATACTTTTATACAAAGTTTTCATGGCTTGTGGTTGACATGATTAAGGATGTTTCTGTTTCTGTAGAAGTAATGTGATTCTATTGTTTCACCATACTCGCCTCGAAGATACTACCTCTTACAGTGTAGTAAGTAGTTTCAGGTTTTTAAAAATTGAAACTTCAGTAATTGTGTTAGTTTTTATCACTGCTTAAGCACTAAGGTTAATTTTATAATTTTATGAAATCTTTAGCTTCTCAGATAATCAGTTGTACTGTATCATACTTTCAAGACATTATTCAAAATATTTTGTTTTTAGTGTAACTGTTTATAAATATGACATAACATGATTACTTGACATTTTTCATCCTAGCATGGAATCTTGAGTGTGTAGTAACTGTTGTCATCAAATCAAATCAGTGTGATGACTTTACCATTTCACTAGATCATTAGCATTATAATATCCTGCATTGTTTTTCCCAGCTGTTAGGTTGTTTCTTTTGTATTTTCTTAACAAGTATGTCTATCACTAATTGCTACAACCTTAAGTTTTGAATATGTCATACATGTGTCTTTGTATTCATACATGAAGACTTTTTACACCAGTCCACTTTGTCTGTATTCCATTTCATGTGACCTGTCTCACAATGTCTAATGTACAATTTCCAAGTCTGCAGAATTATAAATTCAAAAATAATTTGCCTAGACAAGGTTTACAACTCCTCCATGTTTCCAAATAGTTGTTCCCCACTGGAACTTATAACTAAATATTATGGTTTTCTAATACAAGCTTTGAACACTTTCAGCCTACATTTTAGTAGAGCGGATCAAGTCTACAACTTGAAGCAGTCTTGCTGGACTAGATTTGGGTGTACTTTCAATTTACTGGTATTTAAAGTCCCAGGAGCACACTAAAATAGCTCTTATTTTACCAAAGAGGTGTCTTCTGAAGGAAATTACCTGTATTTGTACCAAAAACATTCCTAACTTTGCCTTTTAAATTGAGGAGAAAATGTTAGAAATAGAGCACTGTAATTGTTCAATGATATTGCAAAAAAATAAGAAGGCTTTCTGACAACTCGTTTACATGAAGAAACAATGGGAATACAAAAGAACGGCATTATGACAAAGTTGTTTAAGAGTCAATAGAGCATTGTTCTATCATTTTCTCATCAGTAATTTTCTGTTAAATTCAAAGTGATCCTGGGACTTTAAAGATGAATGGACAAAATGTACATAGTTTTAAAAGTTTGACATAAATGGTCGCATCTTCGTCTATATGCTAAGATCTAAGTATAGAATGAATTTATGCATGCCATGCGGTCATTTTAAAAAAAACTCCGGTGCCCTTGACTAAAGATATATTTATTGCAATGATACATTTTGTAAATTGGTGCATTGGGAACTGCAGAGTGGTGATGGAAAGATGTACATGTAATATAAATAATTTAATACCTTTGTCAGTTAACTTTTTGTTACAAAAAAAACCTTTTCAAACTTGCAGATGACAATATAAAAGGGGAAACACATAGTGTTTTAAATGATCAATCATGTATATTAATTCCCTGTATCATTCCCTCGATAACATAAAGTCTTGAGACGAAAGTCCTTTGAAGTATTCTAAACATTCTGACAGAGGTGTTTCGTAATGTGTTTTGTTTATATTTTTATTGTGTTCATTGTTATTTCAAACAAATTGCATCTTTTTTATTTTGCATGTATCGTATCCATTTTTCTATGACTTCAATATGAATTGCCTTGATGTTATTTACAAAGTGCATCCTTTGATTATGTTAAATATAAGCAGGTGGGATTTCTATTAATAATATAGATGATTTCTTGGACTGAACTAAAAATTGACAAGTTTGATTTTAAATGATTAGATCATTTTTGACAATTACTGTTCTTAGAATGAAAAATAAATTGTGAATCTTTGCAATCCTTCATATTTATTTTGATGTAGATATAATTATTAATACAGCATTTAAAATTTCAAGATACTTGTATTTCCCCCCGGGGTCAAGTATTATCCATTTTTCTGACAATTTAAGAATTCTGAATTACATTTGTTTGAAAATGTTATATTGTACATTGAGCATGGAAGTGTATTAAACACTGTTGCAATGATTCTTGTCTTGTGTCTTTATTACCGCACTGCTGTTTTTGAAAGCTCCTCCACTAACATTACTAATGGTCTTTTTGATCAGACCTAACAACTGTGGACCCTGGTGCATTGGTGATGTACAACAGGCATGTTAACAGAATGACGGGTAGTCTCTGGAACAGGACACCCTCTGTTTCTTACGCTGTCCCCCGAAACCTAAAATAACTAAACTCTTGAGGGACAGTAACTGTTGATCATCCGCTACCAACGATAAAACTCTAAAATACATGTATGCTTAACATTCTGCCTCTATCCATTTCCAAGAGACCAAAAGATTTAGTTTGGAGTTCCCTGTCTGTCAATGCAGCCATAATTATGTAAGAACAGATTGTAGAATTTTGTCCCCTCCCCAACCCCATATAGCAGAGGGGAAACATTTTGATGTCATGTCTTGACCAATGGCACAGTGACAGAGTTTATCTGTGCAACTTCTCTTACACCGCAGGACAAATTTCAACCAAACTTAAGTGGTCCGTCCAATGTCTGGTTGCCTACGTAATGTATATCATCAGCATGTTCCGATTCAACTTTTAGAGGAGTTACTACTCCTTGATTTGTCAAATTTTGTAATGTCTGTTTCCCATATAGGACAGGATGAATTTCAATTGAACTACCCATGAGTGATGAGTAACAATAAAACTTGGTCACAATGTTAAAATGTTCTAACAAAATGCAGTCCTGCAAATTTTGGTTTGACAGTTTTGGTAATACTAGAGTTCTCTTTGTTGTCTGTCCTTTCTAAGTTATATGTGTACCACGGGTACTGCTGTATGCATGTATTTTGCTCTATTTGATTCCAGCCTAACAGGAGATGTTTGTAAAACATGTATGCCCCCCTGATGGCTTCCAATTGTTCTGCAATAAAGGTCACTAGTCTGTTGACCTTAAAATCGATAGGGGTCATCTACTTGTCATGACCAATCAACCTACCAATATTGAGGATATAAGGCCAAAGTGTTATCTAGTTATTGGTCAAACAAGTTTTTTGTTTTAATGGTCACCTTGATTGTTGACCTCAAATTACTGGTCATAACCATCCTACCTACCAATACTAAGGACACTAGGCCAAAGTGTTAATTAGTTATTGATCAGAAAGGTTTTTGTGTTAAAGGTCACCTTGACAATTGACCTCAAATTACAGGTCATAACCATTATACCTACCAAGTTAGAGGACACTAGGCCAAAGTGTGAAATAGTTATTGATCAGACATGTTTTTTTCTATTGAAGGTCACGGTGACCTAGCTTAACCTATTGACCTCAAAATCAATAGGGGTCAGCTTCTTGTCATGACCAACCTACCTACAAAGTTTAAGGACACTAAACCAATGGATTCTCTAGATACTGAAAAAGCATTAAAAAAAAATTCTGTTGGAAGGTTACTGTGACCTGATGACCTCAAAATCAATAATGGCCGACTACTGGTCATGACCAAACAACCAACATACACAGTTTGTGGACACTAAGCCATCGAGTTCTCTAGTTATAGATTAGACAAGTTTTTTATTAAAGGTCTCCTGGACATGCTGACCTCAAAATTGGTAAGGAACTTCTACTGGTAATTACCAACTTACCTACAAAGTGAGAAGACATTAAGTCTAAGCGTTCTCTAGTTATTACCTGTCTAAGTTATTTCTGTTAAAGGTCACTTTGACTTGGTGACCTCAAAATCAAAAGGGTCATCTACTTGTCATGACCAACCTACCAAGTTTGAATAACCTAGGCAAGATTATTCTCTGGACACTTCAATCGGACAAGGCTTGGTCTGCAGACAGATCAACCAACGTAATGCAAACCATTTAACCCCTCAATCCTTGATGGGAAACATAACAAAATTAGAGCTATCACTAAATGTGATTAATACCCCCAAAAGGATTGCTTTATAAACTGAAGAAGTTCGTAGTAACATAATACCTTGCAAACAAACTAAAAAGAGATATTGTTCTTGCGTTCTCTCATTGTGCTTGACCATTGTATGAAGTTGTTTGAATCCCAACTTGTAGTTTTAAAAATGCTCCAGACAGGGAAAAGTAACAAAGGGCTAACACTGTATTGTAAGATGGAGTTATGGTTCCTCGCACTGCCTCCCTCTCACTGTGCTTGACCTTGTAGAAGTTGTATTGATTCCAACCAGAGTTTTCAAGTTATGCTCGGAAAGGAAAAGTAACAAAGGGTTCTCTGTAATGAGTCAGATGGGTTTAGTTCCTGTGCACTGCACTTCCTCCAAATGTCTTGATCTTGTATGAAGTTGTTTGATTCCAACTTGTAGTTTTCAGTTATGTCCGGACAAGGAAAAGTAACAAAGGGCATCTCTGTAATTAGTCAAGATGGGTTTAGTTCTTGTGCCTGCTTCTCTCAAGGCTGACCATTGTTGAGTTGTATTGATTTCCACCGTAGTTTTCGTTATGCCGGACAAGTAAAAGTAACAAAGGGCAAAACCGAAATCCAAGTGGAGTTTGTTCTTGTACCTGCACTTCCTCTGAGTGTGCTTGATCTTGTTGAGTTGTATTGATCCACCAGTGTTTTCAAGTTATGTCCGGACAGGAAAAGTACAAAGGGCATCTCTGTAATTGTCAGATGGAGTTATGGTTCTTCGCACTGCATTCCTCTCAATGTGCTTGACCTTGTGGTTGTTTGATTCCAACTTGTAGTTTTCAGTTATGCTCGGAAAGGAAAAGTACAAAGGGCAATCTCTGTATTGTGAAGATGGGTTATAGTTCTTGTGCCTGCCTTCCTCTCAAGGCTGCCTGAGAAGTTGATTATCCACTAGAGTTTTCAGTTATGCCCGGACAAGGAAAATGCAACAGACCGCCCACGACCACCAACCACCGGGTGACTCCTATATACCCCCCTAAACTTCGTTTTGGGGGTAAATTAATGCCAGAATATTTAGAAATTCACACAGTGGTTTTATTGTTTGTAGGTGCAATAAGTCTTTTATGTTAAACTGATTTTACCACTTTATCTGTCAATGACTGATCATACATAGAGCACTGTATTGTATATAACCATGAACCTTTCGTTGCATTACAATGAGTGGCAATTTAAAACATTTTTACTGTGACATTGGAATATACTCAGAGCACTGTATGTCTATAACATTGACCTCTTAATGGCATGTCTCTTTTGTACTGACACATAATTAAAAACATAAGGAACTGTATCTTTGTGACCTTGACCCTTGCCTTGGCTCATACGCTTTCAATTACAGTCTGTCTGTTAATAACTTTCCCCAATGTTTTTAATGCTAGATGCTGAATGCTGACTTCCACTTCATACTTTCTCTTAACTTTTCAATTTGGAAAATCTCTGTCTTGGCAAAGTATATGAAATTCTGACTCTGTCTTAATTCTGACTCTGTCTTACTTTGGCTCTGAAACAACGACAAACATATCTAAAATGACATCGGTACATCAATTTGTACATCTGTACATAGAACAAAAGTAATGATTTTAAACCTGAAAAAGTTCCAGTTTATCAGGTGGTAAATCTTCTTTTTATGAAAATTTTCATCACTTGAAAATTCCCCAATGTACAATAATTTGACGACACATACTGATTATGTTGCCATAAATATTTTTTAAAATCCGACACATTTAACATATCAATTTCAATATCTGAGAGATAACAATCATTTTCTTTGTTTCGATCCGCCATTGTTGTACATAAAACACTACCCAGTGCGCGAAGGTATCGAATGCGATCGATTTTTCAAGGGAGCTAACCTACTTTCTAAAAAGGACTATACAGTTCAGGTTTGATACAAGTTAAATCCCATGTCATAGTATACATAATGTAACCAAAGAACATGGATAAATGTCATACCCGCTTGCCAAAGTTGTAATTTCTTGCTACCAGATCGGGATATCTGCATTTTTTACCAGTGCTTGAAAATCTCATCTTACACCCCCTGGTGTAAGACGACTTAATGACGTCACAACAAACTACTTTTATGAATGGATGTGTAAATTCATACATTACTGGAAGAAAATAGCACTTAAATATAAGCCATTAGATTAATTTTATTTCTGCTACTACATTTTGTTTTAGCAGAATATGGTATGCCAGGAAAAGAATCTATCACTGGTTGCATGTGCGGATGAAAATACCCGGCTCTCGGGTAACTGTTTTGGCAGTATATCCCCTTCTGCAAGTGCACCCAGTGAAAGATGCTATAGGACCAGAAACTACAGCAAAAATACCAAGATTTCTACATACTGCATCATGCAGGTCTCTTACCTTTGAGAATACTTGTAACTATCAGATCCATGTATTTTGCCAGCATGTCGGCATTGTCTATGGCAGCCAAGGAAAGATAACTGGAGACGTTATGACTCAGCTCTTTATGATCACAGCTTAGGAATTTCACAGCAACGGGAATGGCTAGTCGCATCACATTCTCTTTACCATAGTGCTACAAGGACAGAAAGAAAGCGTATGCAAATGACACTTAAAAGATGCAAACTTTTGGAGCCGTACCAAAAAGCACTTCTACTTAATATGTTTTCAGTTTTCAAAATACAGTAATAAACATTAACCTATGACAATTTTTTTAGTCTAGATTGAGAAAGAAGCTCTTACAACTTAGATTAATTATTGCTCTACAGAACAGAGTGACTAAATCCAGATAAGAGAGGATGCAATGTGTGCCGAGGGACATGATCACCGTAGCACTAGTAGGGAATGAACTCTTGACCCAGCACTGCACTACAGCATTATCAAATGCGGCCAGAGAAAAGCTGGTACCCGACTACCAAAACTCACCTTGTGCAAAACTTTAACATGGAGGAATTCTTCATACCTATTAATGGTAATGTGCATGTTAGAGTTCTGGAGACTTGGTCTCGAGTCAACCTTATGATCATATATAGAGACTGTTATAAAGTTTCCATGCAGTAGTTTAAAAAGTGAAACAATCATTAACTTTATGCACAACTTAAAACAGACATGCATTCTGCTCGATTTGGCCATATTATTTCAAATATCTGTTGCCGTGGCAACATGTCATACCATAAAGAGACAGCTCATTATGTCGGAGGCAATTTTGGCATGTGGTGGGTCAGTATCCTTGACGGAGGGCTTCAGGTTGTGGGTGTGACATACTTCTAGCAACTTCACAAGACCCCCAGCATTCTCCTCTATACTGTGAGTCTCTCTGAAAACAGAAGAAAAACACATTGATAGCCTCTTGCAGATTTATAATATGTAAAGCATCTACATGTAGAATGAAGTTATTAAATGTACATTGACTTATAAGCCATTAAGTAAATCAAGTTCTGACTTCTACGGAAGGGGAGTAATCTTTTAAACATGAGGCTGTGTAGAGTTATTGCTCTTGTACTGTCAATGTACTTCATCTTTGTGTACAGTATTGTACAAAGTTACACAAAATTAATGTAGCTAAAATAAATCTACTGTAATATTTAGTTGAAACTGATTGAGTTATACTCCATACAAGAAAATTAAACAAGGTCAGGGAATTATTAAACATAAGATTACAATTTGTGTACTTTGTACTTTTCTCTCATTTCTCTTATTTATCTTATTCAAATTTCAAATCCATAGCTCTTGATTTAACCAACATTCACAGGTTAGACAGACAGATGGATGGAAGGGACAATCAGACAAAACTGCAATTTCCTTACATTCAAAAGAAGGTTATGACTGCTGAAATGGTGCCGACTGTTCTAAATTTAATCTACATTTTGTACATGTACTAGAGCAGTCATTTCTTTTAGTGACACAGTCAATTTTCATCATGGTCATCACTTAGTAAACACGATTCTATTTAAGTTTGATTATGAAAAAGCTCGGTAGACAAAGCTTATTGAACCTCTCAAACACCCATTCCTGATGTCAGTACGCTCACAAAGAGAGGCAGCGAGTTTTTCATTACTTCTATCAATTTACTGAGCATCAATGTCTTTGTCCAAGGACGCACCAGGTCCTCATGCTCAGGCTGGGATTCGAACCCAAGACCTCCCATTCCTGGGGGCAAACGCCCTATCCGCTGAAATATCAATACTAGTATGTCTACATGACAAGCATTATGGTCGACAATTTACCAATACCCCGCTAAATTTCTAAAATAAAGTTGACCTCCGTCTTTTAATTTTGACAGTATCATTGATTGCTCAGATAGGGTGCCAAAATTAAGATTTACTGACTGGATACAGAATCTGCTCATTGTCAGACTACAAAAGTTTGTCATGTAATGTAAAAAAATAATCCTAAAGCCAAAGTTTTTCTGTTTAGCGAGAAATATGCTTGATATCATTTAAAGATGTCATACCTGATAGCAGACGTCACCCGGGTGATACAGATTTCCACAACACTCTGATCATTATCACTGGATGCATACTCAGCACTCTTGGCGATCTCACATATCCTCTCAAGTACCTCTGATAGATCGTTCTTAATGTCTGTGTCCTCCAGGGAGAAGAGTTCTCCCGCTTTTGACAGATCTTTACGTGTCAGAACTTGCGAGAAAAGTTCATGCATCCCTGAAATTTCAAGGAGTAAACATTGAATAAATAAAGCTAAAAGAATGATGTTATTGACAAAAATTAAGGTTTGCTCAAAATCTCTAGGTAATACAATATATACCAAATTTGAAAGCTAAGATTCTCTAAACCCATTAAAGCTGCTCGTTCACAGTTTCCATTGAATTTTATTTTTTTCGCCAAAATGATAATCATATACACTAAAACATATAATGTAAAAGTATTATAATAGCTAGAATCTTCAACAAAAGTAAAAATCTACATAGCAATTTGAGAAAATCTGATGAAAATGTCGGTGTTCAACTTGGTTTGATGGTACACTACACTGAATGTTTTTTTTGGAATTACAAAAACATTTGGAAAGCTTAATCATGTTAATAATTTGGTAACGTGTAATTAGAAAAATAAGCAAATAGTTTTTGATAACAGGAACTTTTTCAGATGATTGACCTAGTGTCCCCAAAGTCAATAGGGGTCGCCTACCTTCCATACGCTCTGCTCAAGATTAGCAATTTTGAACACAGTAGCCTATAAAGCATATGACACATTTTTTTAGATATGTATACTGTCAACTGACCAAAAAAATAGTATAAACTAACCCCCCCCCCCCCCCCTGACCAATGTCCCTTAACCAAGTCTGAGGCGATACAATAACATACTTATAACGCTGCACTGTCTATAAACTTTTGCTGCAAATGACGTCATTTATCAAAAGAAATTGTGTCGTCATTAAATGCCAGCCATTTTGGTTTTGAAAAAAATGCAACACTTTTCCGTTGAATGCAGGTTTGTACTTTGGAAATGTAAAGAGATTCTGTTTATACACATTCCTAAAGTTTGATCAATGCTCTTTCTTGTTGCGCAATAAAAGTACCATTTCTTCCAGCAGTCAACACCTTGATTCATGATTCAATGATTATTCGATACCAATAGTTTTCGTAACATGAACAGTTTTTGCGAGCCCTGAAAATTTGTACCATTTCTAAAAATAAATTCCTATTATGCTTTCGCCTGAGTTAGGTATTGCATATTTTCATATTACGGGTGAAAGCTTGTAGGACACGAATCACCCTTCAGGCAAAGCTGTACCATAGGTAAACGTATGTACGAGTATTTAATTGAGTACTAAAAGCAATTACATAAGTGATTTGTCATATACCCATCCAACATTTTAAAGTGTCGACTCCTGGATGATATGATAACATACTTATAAGGCTGAAAGTCTATAAACTTCCACTGCAAATAACATCATTTATCAAAAGAAATTGTGATGTCATTAAATGTCAGCCATTTTTGTTTCGAAGAAAATGCAACACTTTTCTGTTGAATGCAGATTTGTACTTTGGAAATGTAAAGAGATACTGTTTATACACATTCCAAAAGTTTGATGCTCTTTCTTGTTGCACAATAAAAGTACCATTTCTTTCAGCAGTCAACACCTTGATTCATGATTCAATAAGAAATAATTTTCATTTCAGTGGTGTTCATCATTCTCATCTGCGGTAATGAACCACGGAGGCCGAGTTTTCACCTTTTACCGAATGAAGAAACAAATGTGACCTAATAATGAGATTCGTTAACTGGTCAGTATGACATCACGGTGAACTGGTGAAGCCGAGAATTTTCAAATTAACTGAGATATGGTTGAAACGGGTGTTAAACCACGAGATACAAATTGTAATGTACAGGAGTCTATGGTACATTTAACTGGTCAAATCTAGGACGGTTAAAGGTAGTCTACTATTTCTCTCTGCAAAATATACTCCTTAAAGTTTCTTATTACTAATGTAAAAACATCTTTCTCATCTGTCAAAACTTTTAAACACCTGTTCGCATAAAAGTTTGGTCATAAACTAAATTCAAACAGTGCAAGGATCTGTGAGTACATGCCTATGGATGTTTAATGAATAACAACTACATTGCGTTTTTACCGAGATTTTGCTATTTTGTTGAAAGCATCTGAAGAATTTCAACAATTCAAAAAGGTAATCAAGCACTTCGTAAAACCAATTTAAAACGGTGTAATGTTAAAACCTTGCTCGTGAAACTAGCAATTTACAGGTAACCTCACAAACTACTCTTTCTCGGACTGTTGAAAAGCCAAGTATAATATACACGAGATAATGATTTGAACTACACCGGGAATTTGTAGATGTTTGGACTTTTTCATAGCCAAATAACCAAATAAAACAAGTATGGCAGGATTCAGCGGTGCACTTCAACTCACCGATTTAAATGATTTTATAACACCTTCTCAGGTTTGTTTTTGAGAGTCAACTAGTCACAAGTAAAATGTCTATTTACTGTCAGTACTTAAATATATGTATCTCATAAGCAAGGTGATTCGACCCAAGGACAATTCGACCCTAGTAAAAAATAATTGAGCTAATTTTGAGATATTTTCGTTTTGGGTCAGAATCTCGCTGTAACAGAGAGATATTGCCCATACAAAAATGACACAATACATTGTATCCCGACGCACATACAATTAGTTGAACTAGAATCGAGGAGTGAATTGCGGGAAAAAAATGGTGCTTTTTATCAGGCGTCACAAGAAAGAGCATCATACTTTAGCAAAGTTAAGGAATGTGTATAAATAGGATTCTACATTTCGAAGTACAAACCTGCATTCAACATTAAAATTGTTACATTTTTCAAAACATTTAATATGAAAATAGGCAATACCTATATCGGGCGAAAGCATAACAGGAATTTCATTTTTAGAAATGGTACGAATTTTCGGGGCCCAAAAACAGTCCAAGTTCGAAAAAACGTTTGACGTTACGAAAATAATGATATCAAGTATCCATTGAATCATGAATCCAGGGTATTGACCTAAATTGAAATCTTCCTTTATGGCGTAATCGGGAAGGGTATCATTAATTTTGAATGTGCTACAGTAAATTCAATCTCTAAATATTTCCAAAGTACAAACCTGATTAAACGGAATGTGTTACCTTTTTTCAAAACTATAAATGGCTGACATTTAATGACGTCACAATTTCTTTTGATAAATGACGTCACTTTGTAAGCAAAATTTGCAGTGGAAGTTGTATAGATGGTGCAGCATTATAAGTATGTTATCGTATCTTCATGGAGTCGCAAATTGATCCATGGGTAATCGTGAATTTTTTTATTGCTTTCAGTATTCAATTAAATACTCTTACATACCTCACCCTGATCGGCCCCCCCTTCCCCCCCCCCCCATAAATGGCTGACATTTAATGCGCCACATTCTTTTGATAAATGACGTCACTTTGTAAGCAAAATTTGCAGTGGAAGTTGTATAGATGGTGCAGCATTATAAGTATGTTATCGTATCTTCATGGAGTCAACACTTCGTAATTATGCATGGAAATAGCCTATGTCAAATCAAATTTTTCATTGATTTCAGTATTCAATTTAATTCTCGTACACATGTTTACCTATGGTTAGGCTTCGCCCATAGGGCGCTTCACGCCCTTCAAGCTTTCACCAATACTAAATGACTTTGGGCTGTCCTTGAATTAAATTGCTTTCGTTGGTGTATGGAAATATCTTCAAAATTTGTGTGTGATATTCTCGTACAAGTTACCTCTCTTGGTATGCAACAGAATATTTTGCTCAAACACATTTTTGAATAGGCCTGCAGATAGGCCAACAGCAGCTTGAAAAATGAATATGTCCTGTAAAGACAGTGCAGCGTTATAAGTATATTATCATATTTTCACGAAGTCAACACTTTCTGATTTGACATGGGTATACAAAGGTCTGTTTAGTTATTGCACGGACCTATATACACATATGTATATAGGTCAGTGGTTATTGTAATTGATTTCATTATTCAGTTAAATGCTCAAATGTTTACCTATAGTCGGGCTTCTCCCAAAAGGAAGATTCCCACCATTTAAGCTTTCGCCCATACTAGATAGGCCCGTAGATAGTCCAACAGAGGCTCGCAGAATAAACATGTCCTGTATAGACAGCACAGTGTTATAATCATATTTTAACAAAGCCAACACTTTCTGATTTCAGATGGATATAGGTCTGTTTAGTTATTGTAATTGATTTCATTCATTATTCAATTAAATACTCATACGTTTACCTATAGTTGGGCTTTGATCTTCAAGCTTTGGCCGGCATGATAAACTTTAAAATTTGTGTTGTATTATTACGTGCTCCTAAGGCCTTTTTGTATATATTTTTGGTATGACGTGTCTGTGTATAGCCTAATTCATTTGGCTCTGCAGTATGACAAATTTTTTGGATCTGATATTTCTATACTTGTCAAGCCATAGAAGAAAGCACCAGTCTAAAAACTATCTGGCTGGCTTCAATGTTGTATTAATAAGACTAACAGGCAAACAGACATATAGATAGACATGGGTGCATACAGACATGCATACAGAAAGTACAGACATATATGAATACAGAAACAAAGATAGACATGCAGACAGACACATAGTCAAACATGCATACAGGCACACAGACAGACATGCATACAGACATACAGATAGACTGGTACAGACAGCCATACCTGAAGACAAACAGTCATAAATTCACACAGGTATACATGCACACAGACATACATTCATACAGGAACACAGACAGACATGCATACAGACAGAAATGCATACATGCACACAGACAGATAGACAGACAGACAGACAAATGCACAAACAAATATGAAAACAGACACATTGACTGGCACACAGAAATGCATACAGACACACAAACATGTATACAGTCAAACTGACGGACATTCACATAGACTTGGATAAAAATCATACAGACAGACAACACAGCTAGCCATGCAAGCAGACATACAGGCACATATACAGACATACATTGACTGACAGACATATAGACATATAATATAGACACAAAGACAGACATATATACATAATACAGACTCACAAATAGACAGCTTTCTTATGAAACATATTGAATTCACTTTAGGGTGCTATTAGTCCTCAACCAGTCATGCACCACACCCAGGGAGCTCACTGCCTTGAAAGTCGATGTGAAAACCTGAAATGCAGGTTAATATTATATAACCATTACTTCAACAGTTGCTGTTGTCCGTACTACAAGGGTGTATCATGCACATCGTCTAGGGTGATACATTAAAGGTAAAGGTCACACTTGGGGCTATACTTGTAATTAAAGGTTATGCATGGTCTGGTACTTTGTGACTAGGTTGTAACTTCTACATGCATATTACCAATTTTGAAATAACTTCTCACAGTTGTTGCCCATGCCTTGCCTGCTCAAGGTCAAGTTCACATTTCAGGGTCAAAGAAAAAAGGACTCTATAGATCTCCTCTATCCCTGGAAGTCACCAGACTTTATCCACTTAACCCTTTGAAGGACAACATTTGGTCAAATTATAGTTAGTCTCATAATAATGATGAAAAAAAAGGTCAAGGTCACTCTTGGGGTCAAAGGTCATTAGACTATATCCCAAAAAAAACCTTCAAGGATTTTGATGAAACTGTAGTATCATGTGTTCATCTCATCCCGTGTTATTCAGTTGGTGACTCTGTACTTTCTGGAAATACTCCATCCACTTTCTTTTATATTTTCTTATTGAAAATAATGAACAATGATTGTTAATATTACTCATGTGTTACTTGCAGTTTGTTTTATGGACAGAGAATTTGTTGTGTCTAAATGAATTTTTCATTTTGCCCACCATTTTGAATTTTATGAAATTTTAATAAGATGAACCAAAATAAATGTATATGTGCAAGGTGTAAACAAGCATGTAGTAATAAATACAAATTCTACAGAGCCCAATGCCTTTTTTGTTCATTTATCATTGTTTATAAGGTATTGATTAAGGATAATATGAAAATTTTAGAAATGATCTAGCCTTAAATGTTTGTTCTTGAAATTAAATTAGAGAAAAAAAGGCAGTGTTTACAAGTATCATGATTTTTTACTATAATATTTTGTCAAAGCAATTACCTATAACAATTTAACTGAGACTTCTAAGATAAAATCAACATATAATTATCAGATCTTTTTTTTTTCATCCATATAATTAATCAAAGGTTAATTACAGCAGTTAAAATGGTGTTTAAATTGTCATAAACATGACAGTGTAATATCATATGTTAACTAATAGGAAGGAAATGCCTAGGGGGGCTAACATAAACTGTCTCAGTTGTGAGCAGTCGGGAACTGTAATACATAGCTAACAGTTTCATTTATCTTGTACATGTACTTTAATCAATAAAATCAGCAGCAGTAAATTTGCAATAGTTTATCATTTACATAGGGTTTGAAAACAAAAATTTCGTAATATTCCGAAACCTAGCTTTTGTACTTTGTTGACAAAGAGTGTATATGTTCATATTAGACATTACAGGAACTGTTTACTAATATTGTTTTATACAAAAGTTCACTAGAGACTTCTCTAAGACACTATATGATTTAAATGTTACCTTGTGATTGAGTGACAACCGAGAAAGATCTGATAAATATTTGTTGTTGTTTTTTGTGGTATTCAATGCATGTTCGCGTGAAATGAACAGTGTCATAAGTAAAGAATCGCAATAATAGAATAATTTAGCCAGGATGAAAGTGATACTGCATTTTATTGTTTTGCTGTATGTTACCATGGTTACCAGACCTGTGACTGGTTTACAAGGGGATTTAGATCTACGATTTAATTCTAAGTTTGGAGACGTGGAAATTGGACAAGTAGGGGGCCTTGCTGTCAATGAACGTGGAGAGTTACATATTTTCCATCGCGGAGAAAATATCTGGAATTCTTTCTCATTCGATGCTGACAATGTTTATACTACGAAATATTTTCCTATAGAGGTTGATGCTATTGTTATTGTGAATGAGAATGGAACACTGAAACGTTCATTTGGGAACAACACGTACTATCTCCCGCACGGGTTATCACTGGATCACGCTGGAAATATATGGCTGACTGATGTCGCGTTACACCAGGTGTTTAGAATACCAAAGGACGGGATTGAACCTGATCTCGCACTCGGATACAAATTTGAACCGGGCTCGGATATGGACCATTTCTGTAAACCGACCGATGTTGCCGTTATGTCTACTGGCGAGTTTTTTGTTGGGGATGGTTATTGTAACAGCCGAATAATAAAATTTGATAAATATGGATACTTCATGAAACAGTGGGGAACAAAAAGCGTCTTCAAGAATTCTGACGGTTTTCCTCCTGCAGGAACTTTCAATTTTCCGCATGGTTTGACATTAGCAGAAGATAAAAAGAAGGTGTGTGTAGCAGATCGTGAAAATGGCCGAATTCAGTGTTTTGATTTAGATGGACATTTTGTGAGTCAAATGCATCCAAAACAGTTTGGACGAGCTGTGTATGCCATAGAGTATAGTTCAAGTCGTGGTGGTGTTATTTTTGCTGTGAATGGACCAAGGAGTAGTCCCACTGATGTTGAAACGAAAGGATTCACACTTGATATCAACTCTGGACAGTTACTGTCGACATGGAATATTCCAGAACAAGGTTTCACACATCCACATGATATTGCAGTGGATGACACAAACCACAACGTGTATGTTGGTGAACTTAATCCAAGACAGGTGTTGAAACTTGACATGCCAATGGCGCTTTACAAACCAAGTTCAGGAGAAGACATCTGGGAGCTAATTGGCATCTTAATTACTATTCCTGTCCTAGTACTGATGTTAGTTCTAATACTTTTGTGGCTACAGCATACAGGAAAACTAGTTAGAAAGTCAAAGAAAAGGCCGGCCCCTGTTGCAAAGGATTATGGGACTGACGTGGAGCATGTTGATAGTAGCCTGGATTTAAGTCAGTACTCTGTGACCTATAGTCAAACTAAGGTGCTGTACCATGTTGTTTAACTAATTTATTCTGTATGTTTCATTTGTTAAACAATCATTACATCGAAAGAGAGATAATCTTTGTAACTGTTACCCTTTTGTTCACTTGATAATTCCTACAACTGATGTCAAACTAAATTACTTAATAAAACCATAAAATAATAAGAGTAATTTCATAAAGTATGATAACTTAACTTAAAAGTTTAAAATATGTAATTCCAGTCATTATCGATAAAATCAGCATTTCAGAATATGCTGCAGTACCGTAAACCATTCAATACTCCATGTAAAGTTGTTGTTTTGCAAGTAATGGGTGGATATCGATTTATCAAGTTTACTATAGGAGCCATCTATGTTGATTATTTGAGTAAAAATGTAGCATTTATCTATATAAGTTGTTCTTTAAAATTGTATTTATATATCATTTAACATTCATTAAACACATAATTACTGTTTCGAGAATATAATCTGCTAGATGTAGGGGGTGCCCCTTTAAGCCAGTGAAGTGTAAAATACTGAATGACTATACCTAAGTGGTCACATGGTGGTTGACATTGCTGGATGAACTGTTACACCCTTTCTCAGGTAGCAAGTGATTCTACTTTCGGGAACAGTGTACTGGTTTTTCCAGGAAGCGGACTCGGGAGTGACTCGATAAATTACAAGCTTTCTTCACAATCATGGTGAAGCTAAAATAAATTAGTATAAACTAAACTAACAGTTGATGATACAGTCTAAACTAGAAGATTGACGAGTCCAATTTAGAAATTTAGAATCATCAGGGGTCAAAGGTTAAAACTGCTGACTAGAAATGAATCACTAAATCTTTTTTCATCTCAGCTCCATGAGATTTTGTCACACAAGTATCCATTCATCATACAAAATACAAAGTAGTTTCATGTGAATTTTCTTTAAAATGTAGTTTAAACATGTTAAACGACAAGACTGAGAGCTTGAAAAGACTTCGAAAAATGTATAGTTTTCAATAGTTTTACATACTAAACAGTGCTATAAACATAACAAAGAAGATCAAAAGTAATGTTTGCTGATTTTTTTTAGGATTAAATTTCAATTTAGGTGAGGTGCTACCTTAAAATAGCAGCTGCATAGAGGGAGGGAGGATGAAGAAAAACTTCAAAAATTATTTTAAGGTATAATGTACAGCCACAATAATCTTAACATATAAATATTAAAGATGTTACATGTTATATCTTTTATTGTACTTTCAGGAGTGTATAAAGCCTGTGAAGGTGGAAAGAACTGCGGGAAAGGTGGGTAAAATCCGGATAGAGGATGATGGGAGTTACTTCAGTGTCTCAGAGGTAGGTGTTATAATGAGAGTTGTTTTTGCTTTAAACATACAGTTTGTTTTCTTTTGTTTTGTAATTTAATACATTTTCATTTAATCATTGCAGTCACATTTTATCCACTATTTATTCAGGACTTTGAGTTCCTTTAGACTCAAAGTACAGTCTTCGTATCCCAATGAACTTGTAGAGTTTTTTCCCAAACGATTGCTGGTTCCAAATGATTCTGCCTCTGTAACATTGTAGATCATAATCAGCCTGCAATTCATGCAGATCAATCATAAATCAATTTCTTTATTCAGTCAATTTTTAAAGGACTTCCAGAACTATTTTTACCAATAATTTGTACATGTTGTTCCATAGATTTTGTAGCAATGAATGATTTTCTACTTATCTATGATGCCATTTACTGATTCTGACAGGGAGGACATGAGACCAAACTACAGAAAGCTCAGATAACATTGAATGACTGCCTGGCGTGTAGCGGGTGTATAACGTCTGCCGAGAGTGTGCTTATAACCCAGCAGAGTCAGGACGAGTTGTACAAAATATTGCAGGAAAACCTTCAGTTACAAAAAGTAAGTGTAGCAGGAAGTGAGTGCAACAGAAAGTGAGTGTAGCAGAAAGTGAGTGTAACAAAAAGTGAGTGTAGAGCAGAAAATGAGAGTAACTGAAAGTGAGTGTAGCAGAAAGTGAGTGTAGCAGAAAACGAAGGTAACTGAAAGTAAGTGTAACAGAAAGTGAGTGTAAGAGAAAGTGAGTGCAACAGATTAAGGAAACATTACTGCAGAGCTCTGCCTTATTGAAATAGGTTGGAGTGTATTTTATGTTTCTAGGATTTTAATTCATTCCTAATACAAAATAATTATATCAGTACATGTATAAAGATAGTGACACAAATACCAAATGCTGATGTGACAACAAATAAGGTTTGCTTGTTTGATGTATGTCTTTGAACAAAGCTAAAATTTTGGGGGAAACTTGAAAAAAAGGTGGGAATGCTATTCAGAGTGAAAGGTTTCCAGTACAAATTTGTCCAAGTAATTCTTTGACTCAGGAAATTTCTTTGATAGGTGCCTTATGTCTACAATATTTATAGAACTAGTAGCAGGAAACAATGTACAAGCCACCTACAGTGTCATACCATAGACGCTGCATTTGAAAAATTGCTTTGAGTCAGTTTGTGGACACCAAAACACGTAGGAAAAGTAGTGATCAGTTTCAGTTACCGGTAATACGAAGTATTCTACGTATGTTAACATATTTCTTTGAGTGTTTACATATTTCTGTCGCACTTCAGGATGGACAGGCAGATAACCAGAAGACAATTGTTGTATCTGTAAGTCCACAGGCCCGGGCCTCACTGGCAGCAAAGTATGGTCTCAATATGACAGAGGCATCACACAAGCTCACAGCGTTCTTGAAAAAACTGGGTAAATATATTGAGTATAATAATTTGTGCCATAAGTCGAGCTATACAGTCATGTACTTGGTGAGTGAACAGGGAAAGTGATCTTTCCACAACTGACAGTGTTTACAATTTGAAAAATGTTTCAGTTGTTTACCCCAGGAAATGATAGACAGTGTCCATGTTTGACATCATAATTGTGACATCATTGTTTTAGACTTACAGATGAGTTACAGGTAGTTGAAAAGTGTGAAAGTATATCAAGATAAACACACAATCAGTTTATCAGGAGTTTATTCTACACTTATAACTCAGTAAGCCATCTACGTGTGTTTTGTTGCCATTGGTGACATTGTTGAGTGAACTGAATATTAAGCTTTTCAGCATATCTCTTTGTAAATCTTTTAATAGACCAACAAAATTATGATTTTGATGGATAAAGAGAAAGTAATGCATCAGTGTATTGATGGATGTTTAATTAAAGGGACATACCCTATAACTGATGTCAAACTAAATAAAATCCAAAACAATAAATAATAGAATCTTTGGAAGTATTATAACTTAATCTAAAAGTTGCAGCTATGCATTCCTAGTCATTATCGATAAAATTAGCGGTTTAAAATATACTGCAGTACCGTAAACCATTAAATAATCTATGTAGAGTTGTTGTACAATTAATGGATGGATGCGATTTATTACAGAAAGCCTCTATATTGATTAATTGTTGTAAAATAAGGCATTTTTCACCAGAGTTTCTTCTGTGATATTGTATTAATTTATCATTTTATGTTCATTGAACATAAAATCTATGTTTCGAGAATATAATCTGCTAGATGTAGGGAGTGCCTCTTTAAGCATCAAGTAAAAAGAAGATACAGAATGTCTTATTCTTGGACATTTAGACAGATTGACATTGCAGTTTACTAGGTGATACAGAATATATCTACATGAGCTATGAAAACATGCAGTTAAAATTGATGACAAAAAATTACTATGAAAAACATAGGACATCTGTGATATTTTCTGTGTTTCTCAGAGGAATAATTCAGACATTTACTGATATAACAGACGAAGAATTTGAAACAAATCTGTCTTTCTCCTAAATTGAATACCTAGTTCTGTTTACTCTTTGTACAAAAATGATTGCAGTTGTAGTGTACAAATAACTATATTAATAACTCCGTGTATTTTACTGTTATATTGCGTTAACATAAAATTAAATATTCACTATCAACTCTTTTGTGTTTTCAGGTGTTCACTATGTGCTTGACACAACGTTTGCCAGAGGGTTTAGTTTAATAGAGAGTTGTAGAGAGTTTGTGAGGAGATACAAGGAATCCGAGACAAGTCCAGCTGCCTTCCCGATGCTGGCATCAGCGTGCCCAGGTCTGTCTGTAATTATATACATGTGTACAACTGTAATCACTGCTTGGAATTGATATACAGTTTAACCTATCTTAACGTAAGACACAGTCTGTTAATTGTTGCATCAAATATGTCCTCTTAAGGGAGATAACTGCCTAATATGGACAAGTATATATAAAAATTGTCAGTTTCGATATACAGTAAAGTTCCTCTAATAAGACCGTCCTTTGGACCGGCATCAAGTGGTCTTACTATCCAATTGATTTTTATCAAGTTTTTTTTACTATAAAATGGGCCGTTAGGTTCCAAAATAATTGGTCTTGATAGCGGTACTTGACTGTATCAGTATTTGTTGTTTAAGGCAAGTGGCTGGTCATTTGAGGTGATAATGAACACAGGTTCTACTGTATGTTAGATACTAGACCGCTGGCACCAGATTACTAGACTGCCCTGTAATTTTAACAAAAAGAATACCCAAAAATGTACCTAAATAACACCTTATCATAAAAAAACCCACAAATAATGGTAAAAAGTCATTTTCTGACAACCCCAGTATACACTGTTCTATATTATTCACATGGTGTTGAGCGTTTTCCGACAGGGGTCCGGTCCCCCTCCTTTTTGTATTATTCAAGTAAGCAATTGAAGACCAACAGCGGTCGCGTTTAACAGACAATATATTTTCTACCAAACTGGTAAGTAACACTTTTAAAAGCTACCGTTTCTATAAAATTCTTCAAGAATATTGCCCTTTTTCGCTCACTCTGTTTTCCTGGTGTTTTTGTGTCCCTCCCCCCACTGCCGCTCCGGTTCACCTTTCAATTTTGTAACAATTCGTTTTCATTGGTTGAAAATATTCCCCTTTATATTCCCCTCGCCCCACTGTGTCAAATTATTGTATTTTGTATGTAAACAACTGATGGCGCTGTAAGCGGCCAACTGTTAACTTGTGGACAAGTAGGTACAGGAAATTTATTTCTGTAAAAACAATTTGTAAAACATTCGTAAGCAGGCAAAGTATCACTTATGTGCATAACCGTATGACGTGTTTGAAGGTCATTTGAGTTGAACCGGAAGTCAGCAGTGACAGAAAATATAAGAAAATGGAGAGGCGAAATGCTCAATATTCTAGAAGAATTTTATAATAAATTCGGTAGCTTTTTAAAAGTGTTACTTACCAGTTTGGTAGATATTATTGTCTGTTAAACGCAACCGTTGTTGATCTTATAGTGCTGGATTAACCAGTTGCCAGCCCCCCCCCCCCCCCCCCCCCCCCCCCGTGAATAATATGAACAGTGTAACGGGGTTTGTCGAAAATGACTTTTTCCCTTTTTTTTTTTTCTGATAGGGTGTTTTTAGGTTTTTTTGGGTATTTTGTTAAATTAGGCAGTCTAGTACTGTAGTGTACTAGCATGGGGCTGTAGAACAGTCACACCTGTTTTAAAGATCACCATCTAATACAGACCAACCTGTGACTTAAGATCGGCACAGAGAAAACAGTGCTTTGTTTATTAATGACAGAAAAACCTGTGAACAAAGACTAACTGTCATCAAAGACTACTGCTTTAGCTTTTTTTGGCTAATTGTTTTAGTTCTAAGGTTTGACTGTACTTAAATACCAAACTTCAAGAAAGAAATTAACTTTGAATATATCAATTTGACATTTCATACTTGGAATAATTGTCAGCTGTAAAATAAAGTGAGTTAGAATTTCAAAATTATCTTCTGTTCAGTAATCATGAAATTTCTAAATTAATATAAACTTACGAAGTTTATTTTATTTGTGGATCAGGTTGGATATGTTATGCAGAGAAGACTCACGGTTCCTACATCCTGCCATACATCAGTACTGTGAAATCCCCACAACAAATTATGGGCTCTATAGTTAAGGTTTGTATAATAATGATTGTTAAAGTTGCTTGCTCACACATTAAAGCTGCTCATTCACAATTTCCAGTGAAAAACTTCAATTTGTCTAAAATGATATACTAAAGCATAAAATGTATAAGAAATGTCTAGAATCAACAACACAAGTAAAAATCTAGGTAGCAATTTGGGAAAGCCTATCAAAGATGTTGGTGAGCTTGGTTTGACAGCACCACTACATTATATGTTTATATCACAATTTCAAAAGCATTTGTTCTTCAATATGTTAATTTCGGACAATTTGAAGAACCTTGTTTTTTTTTCTCACCAAAACCCTGTGAGCAAGCAGCTTTAAAAACAATGAAACCTTTCAGGAATTGTATAATTGAGTAAAGTTTTTTAATGTCTATGTGAAATACTGAATAACATGTTTAGCATGTATATATTGTAAATTCTTAAGAAACTGGACAAGTCTCTTGAAAATATGTAAATGGCACAAACTTCTGTCACAGAGTTAGAAGTATTGCCGTGAGCAGTGAAACTTGGTATGCATGGTCACCTTGATCATGATGTGCCAATGTTTGTGGCATAACCTATAGGTGCCTCAGGCTTTGCAGAGTTATTGCCCTTGGACTTGCAGTTTTGTACAATATGTAAGCAGTGATGCAAGTGTAATTAGTCACTTTTACTGACAGTTTTAATTGTGTATGACCAAGTTTCTTTCTGTACTTAGGTTTGTAGACAAAAGTGTAACTGTAAAATGCGAATAACTTTTTGTTTAAACAGAAATCTGAAACACTGATTATTTGTGTCTATATTCTGTGCTATTAAACAACCATTTTAAATTTCAGGATTACTTTGCAAAGAAACTGTCTAAATCTCCAGATAGAATCTACCATGTGAGTGTGATGCCATGTTTTGATAAGAAATTGGAGGCGTCACGCCCAGATTTTTACAATGACTTGTACAGTACAAGAGACATAGACTGTGTTATAACCTCAGGTATGTGTATGTAATTACGGGTAAATATAAATATATTTTATTCTAACATGACTCAAGATTTTATCTCTATGAACAAAGAGTAGAAAAATTAGGTTTTATCATGCTTTAAACAATGTTTTGACAGGCAGACTGATATGAGGTCAAAATGACTTCATGTTGTGCCATATAACTTTAAATGTAGAAAATAACACTTTTCATTTATTCACCTTTTATAAAATCTGGTCATGTTAGAATCAAAACAACATCCTTTTCAGCGTCATTAGTTTTTATTATCTAATAAACAACTCTTTGTCATTCTGATGCGCAGTTATTAACCATGAACTCCAAATCATTGTTTATTAGATGATGAACACTGAAGGATTAGATATTATTTCATAAATGAACAGTGTAGATCATGATCAGGCTGTGTGTATATACCAACTTGGCATGCTCTATCCTGATTGCTACAACAGAAAGTAGTTGAAACACACATGTATATAAAATGATAGTATATTTTGACTAATGTGCATGTTAATAGTTTTACAAATCACAAGAGGTGAGGACGAAAAACATAGGCTTATACATGTGGAATTTTATATAAAGAATTTTTGTCTATAGCAGACATTAATATTTTGTAATATTATGTAGGATACAGTGGCAAGTTTCATCATCATTATAAACAATAATCACATGTAGGCATGTTGATATGATTCAGTACTGGTCAGTAAATTAAGGCACAAACTCTTTCTCAGACAAAAATAGCAAAACATTGTTTTACATGCAGTTTTAATTTGTACATGTCTATATCTAGGTGAGGTAGACCTTATGTTGCAAAAAGAAGGTACATTCTTGTCTGACATTGAAGATCATCCTTTAGATAACCTGTAAGTATTTCACAGCTTTCGTTACCCGGGTTACTATACTTCTGTTGCTGTTGTCACGGTAACAGTGATGTTTTGCTGATCGTCTCTGAAAATATACAATCATCTAAGTGATTAGATAGTTTGTAGTTCCGACAAACCCGTGAACCACAAGTGGAGCCCCATTTGGTGCAGTGGTAGAGTGTTCTCCTGAGGATCAGAGGGTCCCGGGTTTGATCCCCACCAGTGACCTGGTCGTGACTTTACGCAAGACACAGACAATTCCACATTGCCTCTCTCTCTATTTCTCTTCGAGGTTGATTTCATCGGGAGAGAGTCTCAAGTGCCATTAATATTGTTGTAAAGTTGTAAGTTGTTTCACAATCAAGAGTAAATAGATATGTATACACAAATCTAACTATCAAGAGATTCATAGTCACAGGAACAATAAATGGAATGATTACAAAACAATAAGAATAAAATTGTCTCTGTAGGTAGTGGTCTTTCGGTCACCGCTTGGGTATAACTGTAACAGCTTTCACACACACAATATTTTCGTAACAGTGAACATAATGCAACCAAACTTAGCGTATAGGAAGTGTTTATGAATATCTTTAATTGGATTGTGTTTTAGTGCTTCCAGGGTCAAGGTCACTGTTACTAAAAATAGGAAAACTGTAATATATTCAATATCTGTAGTTAAAATTGACATAATGTAACTAAATCATTAAGTGTGTAATACATCTAAATAAAGACAAGGGTCCCCCCCCTAGGTTTATTCACGATTTGTGCCAATTTTTGGTAAAAAAAATCAGATTTTTTAAAGTGATTTATTTTGAAGTATTTATGTAGCAACTACAGAAAAATCAGTAGTGAAGGAACCATGCTCTCAAATAAGGCAACTAAGTAATTGCTCATGGTTGCAGTATTTGTTATCTGTTATCATGATTATAATAATTGTTACCATGCTATTATAGTTGGTATACATACTTGTAGATTTGGCAGCTGTGAACTGATAAGCCATGTTGGAGGAGGGTCAGGAGGTTATCTAGAACATATTGCGAGATACGCTGCCAAACAAATATATGATGTCACCGTGGAAAATCTTAAATATAAAACTCTCAGGTAAATCAAGCCGGGCCGCAGCCCTTTGACAAAAGTGCTGTAAAAGTCTTTTACTTTTATGCTTTTCAGATATTTTCACTTTTTCAAAGCACCACCTCAGGTCCTATCAAAACTTAATTTACATCAAACAAAATTTGTTAGATTTATTTGCCATGAATTGTTAATATTATGCTTGTATCCCATTGTCACTTGCAATTGACTTGTTTTTGAGTATATTTTTAATTGTTTTATTTTATTTCAGAAATCAAGACTTTCAAGAGGTTACCATAGAAACTGAAGGCAAACCACCAATCAAAATGGCTCTTGCATATGGATTCAGAAACATTCAGAACATCGTTCAGAAAATAAAACGAGGAAAATGTCCGTACCACTTTGTTGAAATAATGGCTTGTCCCTCAGGTTGTGTTAATGGTGGTGGTCAAATAAGACCAGAAGGGGAGGTAACCACAAAGGATAGATTGGTTACAGTGACGGAACTTTATAATTCAGTACAAACAGTGAATCCGTGGACTCAGGCCGATGTTCAAAGCCTGTATGAGGAGTGGTTAGGTGGAACAGACAGTGAGAAATGTAAACATATGTTACATACACAGTATCATGAAGTAGAAAAGATGACTAACGCTTTAGCCATAAAATGGTGAAGAATTTTTGAAAGGCCTGTTTTAGTTTATAGTATTTGATCAATGTACGGCACAATGAATGTTAAACTTTATCCATTATTAGATTGTTGGTGCTACTAAATATTCATGTTCATTTATTCCTGTAAATCTCTGTGCGTGTATTTATTATTTGTTTCTCATAATGTTAGTCACTTGCCAGTAAAGTTAATTTGATCATCAGTATGTTTAGAGTGAATTCATGATACATGTATTTAGATTCTTCTAGAGTACGATAAACTGTAAATTAGGTAATTTTAGTGCGACAAAATGTTCGCTATTTATGAGCAGACATCTACTGGAAACAAAACACAATTAACCGTATGTCTGTATTTTGTCCATTGTTTGTGATGTCTTTTTTCAATTTTTCAAATTTTAGATTTTAATATGTTCTCTTTTCATCTCTTTTTTGCTCGGAGAACATATTTTGATATGCTGTATGCTCTTTTTATCCCCCGCCAGGCGGGGAATGTAATTATCCCCTTGTCCTACGTGTTTTCGTCCCAATTTTCGAGCATAAATCCATAAGTACCTGAGGGATTTACTGATAACTTAATACACTGAAGAGTATATTGGCAAAGTGCGTGTTACATACCTTGCCTCTTATTGACTTATTCCCTTAATCGATTTACTTGAAAAACTTTGCCCAAGCATAACTCTAAAAGTACTTGAGGGATTTTCTTCAAACTTAATACACTGACATAGACATTGGTAGAAAGTGCAATGTGCAAGAACAATAACTCTACTTTTGCCTACTTTCAGAGTTATTCCCCTTTATCAGTTTACTTTAAAAGTTTTGTCCAGAGCATAACTCCAAAAGTACTTGAGGGATTTACCTCAAACTTAATACACTGATAAAGCACATTGGTAGGAAGTGCAGTGTGCAAGAACAATACTCTACCTTGCCTCCTTTTTGGTTCTCCCTTTATCAGATTTACTTGTCACATAACTCCACAAGTCTTGAGGGATTTACTTCACTTAATACACTGATAAAGCAATTGGTAGAATAGTGTGCAAGAACAATAACCTACCATGCCTACTTTTAGACTTCTTCCCCTTTATCAGTTTACTTAAAAGTTTTGTCCAGAGCAAACTCCAAAAGTACTTGAGGGATTTACTTCAAACTTAATACACTGATATAGCACTTGGTAGGAAGTGCAGTGTGCAAGAACAATACTCTACCTTGCCTTCTTTTTAGAGTTATTCCCCTTTATCAGATTTACTTGTCCAAGCAAATCCAAAAGTACTTGAGGGTTTTCTTCAAACTTAATACACTGACATAGCACTTGGTAGGAAGTACGTGTGCAAGAACAATAACTCTACCTTGCCTACTTTTAGACCCCCCCCCCCCCCCCCCCCCCCCCCCCCCCCGTTATTCCCTTTATCAGTTTACTTTTAAAAGTTTTGTCCAGAGCAACTCCAAAAGTACTTGAGGGATTTACTTCAAACTTAATACACTGACATAGCACTTACACCTGGAAGTGCAGTGTGCAAGAACATAACTACCATGCCTACTTTTAGAGTTATTCCCCTTTATCAGATTTACTTGAAAAAAATTCCGGAGCATAACCCCAAAAATACCCCCCAACAACTTGAGCCCCCCCCCCCCCCCCCCCCCCCCCCCCCCCCCCCCCCGGATTTTTTCAAACTTAATACACTGACAAAGCACATTGGTAGGAGTGCAGTGTGCAAAAACAATAACTCCACCCCCCCTACTTTCCTACTGTCAAATAGAAAAATATCTACCTATACTGATAATGAACTTAATATATTTTGCAAACCTTCTCTTCTTCATTGCCTTATTCTTTCCTCACTCCACTTACTTGAAAATGCAGAAGCCAAATAACTGCTCCTTTAAGGATTTCCTTTCACCAAGTAAAATGCACGAAAGTACAACCTTCTGGTAACTTCTTCCCAGCGGGGGGATTAACCATGTGTAACATGGCTCTTGTTCAATGTTGCAATTCCAGTGCTATCCATTAATTGTGTATAGCATACCCTATGATGAAAACAGAGCAGTATATTGAGACCATTCATCGTTGGATCTTGGTTTTCCGTTCCTTGGGCATGGTGTTAAATCTATTTAGAAGCGATGTGGGAACCAGAATGTTGGTTTGTATAAAAGTCGGATCAAAGTCAAATTTATCATCACTGTAGCAATGCAAAATCGGTTTATACTTAGGTGGCCGGGTACACCCGAATACACTCTATATGAGAATTCTGCTCTCACAAATTTAAAATTTGCGTGTATGTCTGTCTGCTCCTAAATTTGCGAATACGTCTGTCTGCTCCTAAATTTGCGAAATTACGCGAACATTACCCAATTTACAGTATATGTTGTATTAAAAAGTCTTGAGACCAAAGTGTTGTTGAACTGAATTTACCAGTCACAGAATATTTTGTTATCTTATTACTTGAAAAAAAAAGCAGGGGTCTTGGTATATACAAGTGATGGATAGCAGACAAATTTATCTGATTTACTGTGCCATAGGGAAGACAGTAATAATATCCCTGATAAACAGTGAATGTGTTTACACTGTGAAAGATTTTTCTATAGTTGTGTAATTATTTGTTAAATTTTTACTGTGATAATGATAAAATGGAAAATAAAATTGTGTAAGAAAGAAGTGTTGCTGTTACATGTATTACGAAATTCTATCCGTTTAATTTTTACCTCTACTGAAGTCCAGCATAGCTTATGCCATGGTGGTTTGTCCATCAGTTTGTCTGTCCATAATCTTTTCCTTGATAACGCTCGGCAGGTCACAATTTTCTTTGACTTTCATGAAACTTGCATGTAAGGATCCCTGCAATTTGTAGATGATCCCTATTATTTATGGGGTCTGTGATTCAAAGGTCAAGGTCACAGTGACCTCCGATAGAGTTTCCTTGATTACACTACAGGTCACAATTTTTATTCAAGTTTTGTCAAATTTGCTCCGAAGGTTCTCTGCAACATGTAGATGATACCCATTGTGTTTAGGGTCAGTGGGTCAAGGTCACAGTGACCTCTGTAGATTTTCCTCGATAACACTTTACAGGGCACAGTTTTCATTCAGCTTTCATCAAACTTGCTCAGAAGGCTCCCTGTACCATGTAAATGATCCCTATTAATTTGTGTCAGTGGGTCAAGGTCACAGTGACCAAAACTATAAATCTTTTCTGCTCGACATCTTGAGATCTATTTGACCCACTGTCTTCAAACTTCATAGAATGATTGAAATTACTCTAGATGATACCTACTGTTTTTTGGGTCAGTGGGTCATAGGTTAAGGTCACAGTGACCTGAACTCTGAAAATCTTTTCCAATCAATATCTTGAGATTTATATCACCCATAGTCTTCATGATTATTGGTCTTACTGAGTACATGATCCCTACTGTTTTTTTGGTCAGTGGGTCAAGGTCAATGTCACAGTGTTAGCTTTTCCTTGATAACTTGGCAAAAGATTTTCACAAAACTTACCCAGAACAGTCCATTCAGACCAGTAGAGCAATACCGGCCTTTGGGTCTCTTGTTGGAGTACAGTAAGACTTTGGGGAAAATGTAGACATAGCAAACATGTGTTGTGAACATATTTCTCAACGATTAATCCATCATACCATGTTACTCTGCAGTTACAAACTTCTAACGAATCACCTGCCCTTTCCTTCTTTATTCAATCAACCGTTCTAATACCGGTATCAGCCAACATACGTTTAGCTATTCTCGGCTTCGCCGTGACGTCATACTGACCAATTAACCAATCGGATTATTAGGTCGCTTTCATTTCTCCATTCGGTAAAAGGTGAAAACTCGGTCTTTACCGTTGACTCATATGCAAGTTTAAATTTATTTTAAACGAAACAAAAAGCTTTTAACAACATAGAATTATTATAAAAACAATCTAATAGTCTCAAGGTATTGGAAGATCGTCGTCTTCTTTCATTTCTAATCTTGGTTATTGTATTATTAAAAGTTAAAGATGCATAGAGACCAGCGATGACAGCCGAGGAGTCACCTTTCCCGAATGAAAATATTTGATCAGTACCCGGATGTGCGAAGCCGAGATTAGCTATTGATGCACGACACTAATCACATTTTGCATTTATGAAGTCACTGAGTAGATACGTTCGTTATACGAATTTCAAAATTATCGAGTGGTACAAATCACATGGCAGAGAATTTTAATTTGACGTTTAAACCTCTGTAGACTTAACATATGTTATTGCCTTGATGCTCTTCCTATGGAAACCTACTCTTGAAATTCTCTTCCGTTTGCAATTTGTATCACTCGTTCATTTTGAAATTCATGAAACGGAATTATCTACCCAATGTCTTCATAAATGCAAGACATGATGGCTTTCGTGCACAGATAGCTAAAAATAAACTGGCAGAGGGTTATTCAAATGAAGGAAAATGGCAGGTGGTGCGTTAGAAGTTTCGTTTAGTATATATAAAGTGTGTAAAAAAGAGATTTGACTGATGTATAATATTTGGTAAACTTATTAGTGTTGTTGTTGCTGTTGTTGATACAATTTGATATCAAACCGATATCAACCGACCATATCCTTGTTATTGTCTCGACTTTAACTATGAACTAGTAATTAACTGTGAACTAGTAACGGACCATAGGTTGTTTTTTGCCAACCATTGTTTTGCCTTTATCTGATCACACTACATTCAAATTCTGTATTATTTACATTGCAAGCGTTTCAGATCATGTGATTCTTCAGAGACATGGCTTTATACAAAACCTGAACTACAAGGGACAAATTTTGCCCGATAATCTGACTCTGCCAACATATAGATAACTCTAAACCGGTACTGTTTTATTTTCAGGAAGCGGACTCGAGAGTGACTCGATAAGTTGTATCGGGCTTAAAGAAATTAGTATTAACTAAACTTAAGTATAAATCATCGTATTGTTTAATTCAAACAAACCGAAACATCACGTATAAATCAAAATAGGTAAAACATTTAGAAAATATATACATGTAGACACAACTACAAACAAACAGTCGGTATAACAAAACAAGAAACAATGAACTTGTAAACTATCAGTTTTTCGATACTATACAGTATAGTATATGTAATATACATATATTATAACATAATCTTTGGACCTACTTATTTTTACGTACATGTTTATATTTAATTTTGTGAGTGCTTATCTTCTATAGAACATTAACGTTCTGTTCCGTTTTATACATGTGAGAAAATCGTGAAAATGGGATAAAAATGCACCGTTTTAAACACTGCATATTTGACTTGTCTAGAAGCTATCTAAGTTCAGTTCTCGGTATATATGAAGTACGGAAAGGTATTTTATGTATCTTTCCAAAATAGAAAACAAACGTGGTGTAGTTTATTTTATTTAAAGTCCCAGGAGCAGAATTACATGTAGCTCATATTTTACCAAGAAAGATGTCCTACCCGCTGAAATGACCTTTTTATTTGTACCTAAAACATTCCTAACTGATAAGTACATGTTAGAAATATAGCGCAAAAATAAGAAAAGCTATCTGGCTCTTTTTCATGCAGAAACGACTTGAATACTAAAGAAAGACATAGGTCAACATAGTTTTAGAGTAAACAGAACATGGTTCTATCCTTATCCTATCACTAAATTTATTTTTCTATATCATTAAATTCAAAGTGATCCGGGGGCTTTAAGTAACATTGAAACAGCCGCCTTTTCACACATTTGCACTATTTTAAGCACGTGATGACAACATTGAAAAAATAAAGTGAAACAGCATTCAAAGTGACTGTCATAACTTTAACTGAACCAACACCTGAACCGTACTATCCTCCGTAAGAAACTGCAAACTTTCCCACACATTTTCTTACATACATACAGTAGTTCAAAATATGAATTGACTAAAGAAACAGTGCACAGCATAGTTAACTCCGTATAAAACCACTCTGGGTTATGCGAAATTCCAGATATAAGGAACACATTTTATGAGCCCGATATTTTCTTTCTTTATTTCATGTTATATGAAGATGCTTTATGGATATAACAAACTCTGGATATAAGGAACACATTTGAATGGTCCCAAGGAGTTCGTTATATACAAAGTTTACTGTACATGTTCTATCGTATAAAACATAGTAAAATAAAACTAGAATTGTGTCCAAAGGACACGGATGCCCCCACTGTGCAGATGTGCTCATAAACAAGAGCAAGCATATCTGTATGTAAGATTTTTATGTGGAACTTTTTCATTCCACTGTTTCATTTCTGTACATATACCTAAAATGATCTACAGGTAACCTTATGTACATGTTAAATTAAATTACAAATGTAAAATTTATATGTTCAATTATTTATATGGTATATAGTGAAAAAATCAACAAAGGGCCATAATTCTGTTAAATTTGGTCGCAACAAATTTATATGGTATATAGTGAAAAATAACAAAGGGCCATAATTCTGTTAAATTTGGTCGCAACAAAATTTCTTCCTTTTACTACCATCTACACATTAAAGCTGTTCATCCCTGGAAGTTTAAGCAAAATCTGCCATCCGGTTTAAGAGGGTTGCGTTCACAATATTTCTATATGGTTATAGTGAAAAACTTAACAAAGGGCCATAATTCTGTTAATTTGGTCGCAACAAAATTCCTTCCTTTTACTACCATCTACACATTAAGGTTGTTCATCCCTGGAAGTTTAAGCAAAATCTGCCAACAGTTTAAGAGGAGTTGCGTTCACAAAATTTCTATATGGTATATAGTGAAAAATCAACAAAGGGCCATAATTCTGTTAAATTTGGCCGCAGCAAAATTCCTTCCTTTACTGCCATCTACACATTAAGGTTGTTCATCCCTGGAAGTTTAGCAAAATCTGCCATCCGGTTTAAGAGGGTTGCGTTCACAAAATTTCTACTAGTATATAGTGAAAAATCAACAAAGGGCCATAATTCTGTTAAATTTGGTCCAGCAAAATTCCTTTCTTTACTACCATCTCACATTGGTTGTTCATCCCTGGAGTTTAAGCAAAATCTGCCATCCGGTTTAAGAGGAGTTGCGTTCACAAGTATATAGTGAAAAATCACAAGGGCCATATTCTGTTATTTGGTCGCCGCGAAAATTCCTTCCTTTCTACCATCTACACTTAAGGTTGTTCATCCCTGGAAGTTTAAGCAAAATCTGCCATCCGGTTTAAGAGGGTTGCGTTCACAAGTTTCGGGACGTACGGACGGACGGACGGACGACGGACGACGGACGACGGACGGACGGACAAGTGCAACGCTATATGCACCCCACTTTGTGGGGGGCATAAAAAATAGCCCAAGAAGTTGTTAGATCTTAAGGTTGACCCAAGTTACCTGAAAACATAGTTTAACAAGCTGACGGGCATGTATGGATTTAGCCAAGGCATAGGTCTAAGTATACATTTTCACAAAATAACTTTCCATGCACCTGAAATTATTAATAAGAATTAAAATGTTAACAACATCAAAAAATAAAGATGATAAGAGTTGTAGTGTTTGGAATCATGTTTTAAGATTTTCCGGTCACGTTAGCCCTGACTCAAGATCTCCGGGAATCTGTGTCATATTTCCACACACAAACTACTTAAAAGTCACATGTATGCATACGTTTTAAAGTAAGAGAGTTCAGGCGACGAATGCATGTCGGGTACAACGCGTCCTTCAATTGTAAAACCACTGCCTAATCAAACGGTTTACAAACTGTTCCAAAAAATTAACTTTGACTAACGGAAATACACATGTCTCTTTTTTACACTGCAAAGAAGAAAAGGACAAAAATGTAATTGCATGACGAAAATACACGAGCCGCCACTATACCGGTGTACACAGAGGTACATACTCGATCGCATAGTAAAACGTGCCATCTGTACCCAAGTACTTCACCTTGAATTTAAGGCATAAACAAGAGTTTAAGTGATATGTGACAATGATGTTTGACTAGCATTTGTCGTCAACGTTCCTCGACTTGACGATATTGAGATTGGTCTATGCCTCTCCGCCTTAAGTTTCACTTTGAGCCCCTTGAATAGGGCCAGAATTCGCTTGTTGAACAGGAAGGCAAAGAAAATGAACATTCCCTGTGAACAGTTAAATACTATAAATAGAATTCCTAAGAGGTGTAACGTTATGCAAATAGTATGAGAAGTTGGTCCTGCAAACGCGCTGATTACCGATGATGCCAGTCCAAAAATCCACGTGAAACCCATGACTGTCGACATACGAATATACAACATTACGTCATCTCTTCCCGTCATGCGCTTTAGCGATGGTCTGCGCACGCTCGATCTAGCATCACGTGTGCTGGCCCGGATGCAGATTATTGTCCTAATAAACATAACAGCATTTCCAAATAGGATAAGCATCATCGGACCCCCAAAGGCGGCCATTGATGCCACAGGGCGTTGAATCCAACAGCCAATACGATACACGTGACTCTCCGAGGAACCGTCCGAGGAATTTGTGAACTTCTGTTCGTCTCTGGTACCTGAACTTGCCGCAGAATTTCCTCCGTATCCGATGTCGACACCCTCTACAAGATCTGTGAAATCCAGAACTCCACAGAAACTTACAATAAGAAGAGGACAACCCCACGCATACAGCAAATATCGTGGGAGGTACTTCTTTTTCTTGCGAACTCTGGTCAAAATGCATTTATTTCCGAATGTTCGAAAGACGTCGAAAGCCATGACATTCATCCAGAAAAACGATGCAAGGAAAAGGTAGTGTAAAAGCATCCCGACCGCGGAACATAGCCAAGCTTGGTGAGGCTGGATCCAACCGGATACGATGAAAACGAGCTCAGCCATAAATAGAGAAAATGTAAGGTTCATCGTATTTACGCCTGGTAAATTTCTCAGTTTCTCAAATAAGCCATACGTTATCAAGACGGACATCATGCAAAGAAGCGAGATGACCCCAAGAATGAAGCTTAAGTAACTCTCTGCGATAACAACTTTGATTAGATCCTCGCCACAAGCAAGCGTCCATTCGGCCGCTTCTTCAATCAGCTGCATTGCCCGCCAGTCAGGTGGCGTGCAAATTCTAACAATCTCGTCGCGTTCATTCACATACTCGTATTCACTCATATTATACGTGCGGTTTACAAACCATATTGACTTGTTTTCAAATAACGTATACTCCCCCTTTGTCAGTGCGACACGCCCACATTCTTTATCTGCTATTTTTGGCATTTTGCACACGAACACCCAGCTGAATATTATTGTTTGATTTAGATTCCCCACTTTGCCGTCTATATTGACGGACAAATCATATTGTCCGGGAAAATAACGCGCACCTGTTTTTTTACTGATATGACGGTGACGCTTTCTTTAGTTGTGTTATCATATTCTCTAATAATGTCAAATTCTGTATCGTCCAGTAACGGATGATCGCCTTTTTTGCAAAAGTCATCCATTGAACTTCCATGCGGGGCATTCTCTACACCCTGAACTTTAAAATCTGTACCGTTTATGGTTAACATAAATGCATTACTGTTTACCAAATCGCTCATTGATTGTACTACAGTCTTGACAGATTTTTCAAGAATCGTTCTGTTCTCGTGTGCTGGTTTGAGAATAAAAGTGATTCTGACGGCAAGTCCAAGGTTCTTCGCCCAGGCACAGTCACCGACATCAGGCATGGTACTTGAGACATCGTCATGCCCAGACCCTTGTTCACCCTTCATTTGTTTTGAATCATTTTGAATTTTGGACTTATCAATTATTTCAGATGGGTTTCCATTGTGCTTTTCACCTTTATCCTTAACTGATACTTCTGTATCGTTTTGTGAATCCATACTATCTGGAGCATCAGCTGCTTGCGGATATTCATCGTTTTCCGAATGAATTATGGGATTTTCGTAAACTTTAAATGCTCTGGTTGGTTCACGTCCTCGTTCTGTTGCAAATTCTTGTAGAGGCTGTGTTGGTATAACATCCACGCCTATTTCAGGCTGTGTAAGTGCCTTTTCCTTTTGAGCATGGGTGTTTATCTTAGACGGGAGTGGAGTTGTAAAGCGGCGAATTTCAATAACACTATCCCCCGTGCGGTTTGCGAGCTCAGTGGCGTTTACAAGATCTAACGTTAAATTCTGTATTCGTGCTGCGCTTATGTTAAACATTCCTGCAAGATTGTAAATAACTAACTCTTCTATACCATCCATTAACAACATGCATATGTCTTCGTACGTAATATTTTTTATAGTTAGAATAACCAGAAGTGGATCGTTTATGTTTTGTAGATTTGACAAATCATCAGGTTCCGGATTAACTTCAGCTGAAAGAATCTTTTCGCATGTTCCGTCGATCAATTGATATCCCTCATGGCAACCAATGGGGCGACATTTTTCAAATTGTGGGTCGAATTTTTCATTTACTCCGCACGTAATCGACGTACTCTGGGAATTTGATGACGTTGAAAACAGAATATGTGTTTTTCCGTCAAAACCAAAATTCATCAGTATAGAAAATGATAAAGGGAATGGCGAACTATCCGATTTTGACCCTTCACCTATACGTATAGTGTGAAAACGCATAGTGCTGATGACGTCAATATGCGAACACTGATGAATCATGCGCGGAATCGCCGGATGTAACCTGCGCACGCATCCCATTGTCCTGTCCGCAAATTCTCGCATCAAAGTTACTTGATCTTTGCCATCGGAGATGGACAGTGGCTGCATATGATCGCAGTCAATTTTTGTGGTCCAAGCACGAACACTAGTGACGTCATTACACTGAGCACAGTACACATTTCTGTAAACGAAGCCTTCATCGTCCTGCACAGGGGTTTTTGTAATATCTATGATATTTTCTTGGTGTAAACGAGGAGAGAACGGTTCTCTATGTTCACAGAGATTCCAGATATGGGTACGGGCAAATCCGAGGCGGCACGTGGAGATGACGTAAATTGGAGTCTTGCTGTAACCTGTGACCAAGGTACATATTGCACCGCGCTTTTCGTACATTAGTCTCATGTTGAACTCGTCCTTTGTGGTGGGTGATCCCATTTCAAGGTCGACATCAACCATTGGCGCTTCTTTCGGCACATCTGAAATTGAAACAAAATAATAAAGATAGGGATTTTGTTTAGATAATTAATACAATGTTTATGACTTTAGAGAGACATATACGGCTTCGTTCAGAAAATATCAGCGGTAGCTTGTGAGTTTGAAAGGACCGTGCCGCGGTAATTTATTTGAATGCCTGTAACTATACTAGACGCAGACATTTATTGCAGCACTTTCCATGTGACTTTTAAAATTTAAGATCACTGTGGGATAAATTTTAATTTTATTCTTATACATATACAATGTACATCGATTGCTGATTTTTAGGCCCTGCAATATAAGATAAGTATAAACTAGAAATCTACATGTATTCTTTATTATGGAACGTCAGTCTTAGAGCCGTTGGGTGAGCATAATGATCGATGACTTAATAACAACACCGAGAGTCGAGAGAGACTGTTCTAGCGTTCCATATTCATACAAAGTTCCGTTCAAATGGAAGGAATTGTTGAGGTCACGGTCAAATACCGCGACATCCGGGTCATAGGTCAGACACTCTACCCGAACACTTGCTTCTTATTCGTCATGCATATGATAACATTCTAAAAATGTAGGGTTGTACTCGAAATATTTCGAAGCAATCTAAAACTCTTCAATCAACTGCTTAATGCTGAACGCCCTTCACTGGCTTATAATGTTGAGGAATTAATATTTAGACGTAAAATGACATCTCTTTCAAAATTTCTATAGAATTATGTCTCAATAATGTTCTTATATACGAAATTACATTGTGTTCCTGTATTACACATGTTAGGGCGCATGTCCTTGTTACAGACGTGTGTTCACGTGTTGTAAAATGTAATCAAGGAGATAGTGTGTTATAATATTTTAGTCTTTGATTTTCGAAAATAAAAAGTAGCACATTTCTTTTAAAGGGGCATCCCCTAAAACTGATGTAAAATTTTAAAAAAAACTTCAAATTTGTATAAGTAATAGAATATTAACAAGAACCGTAAACATTCAATAATCTATGTAAAGTTGTTGTTGTACAATTAATGGATAACGATTTATTACAGAAGGCCTCTATGTTGTTTATTTTTTGCTAAAATAAGGCATATTTTATTATACATGTATAATGTACATATATTTCTCTTTATAACTGTACATGTGTATTTATTTATCATTTTTTACATTCATTGAATACATTATTTATGTTTGGAGAATATAATCTACCAGGTGTAGGAAAAGCCCCTTTAAGCAGAAAGTTTATAACAGGCCAGACTGTTATATAATTTTTGTGTTTGTTGTGAAACTACGTTACTGTGCTTCCTCTAAAAACTTGACCGATTGAACTTTGTGTCTTGGATAGTTCACTGTAGACAAAGATAAGACATAACCACAGTAATACAATCAAACCTGTGCTCAAGACCTGCCCCAAATAAAGACCACCTTGAAACTAAATACCAGTTGGGAGAGCACAGTGCACAATTCATTTATACAAGAAACACCTGTAAATAAAGACCACCTGAAAACAAATGTCACATTCGTAGCGTCCCAACAGAGGTCTTTGTTTACAGGTTTTACTGTATTCCAGGACCTTATACTATATGCTAAAGAAGGTTTGTTATGGCAAACAAATATCAGATAGTTTTTAATAAGAGTTAAGAAATTTAAAATCTGAACTGTTACGTGTTGCTAAAAATAACGATTATGGATTTCAGTCTCGTTAGCACTTTCCAGAGAAGCGGTACGTAGACTTGTCATTTTTATTTATTTCTAATGTTTGAAGCCTTACGCTGAGGCTTGTTTTAGATCCCCGGATTCTTGTTGCCTAATGAACCGGGCGTCGTTTACAAAACAGACTTATCCGAAGCGAGAGTAGAGAAAAGTCGTATTACAAGTGAGTGTATTTGATTATGATTTTAACACACGCATGACCTGTTTAAAGTACTATAAACATTTTGTACAGTATCCGTAATTGGTAAGTAAACATGATTTGAGGGCTTTGATGACTTGCGTATCCAGAACGGCAGGTCAGTTTTTTGTTGGTATTGGAAGCTCTCGACCGAAAACTGTCATATTAATTACAGCAAACAATAGTGTATCTCTGTCTTATGAAAAGAAAGACTCCAGAAGAGGACATTTAACGTCGTAAAAATGCAGTGGAAATTGTCAGGAAGTCAGCCAGAATATAAGCATTCAGTACACTGATACTGATTGGTGCTTTCCCTATCTACGGTCCGCTGTTGACATCAATACCATCAGATAACCCAGTTATCGGACACAATCAGGCCAGACCAGAGAATGTTACCGAATTCTACATGGTCATACCGTCACCTTGAACTATATACTTTCAAGTTAACGACCACAGAGATACTTATCTTCAAAGAAAATTAAATGTTTGTGTATACCGGTATTACAGACAAAACATTACAGGTTTCCAGTTCATTATACATGCAAACATTTATTTGAAAACTTGCAGTTTTAATGTTTCATGTACATGTACATTATAAGCAGATACACAGTCGACAAATGTATTGCTATTTGAAATTTCGTTTTGAAATATTAAATTTCTGAAATAAGCCAGGATTGTATGTTCGTCTTTGTCTTGAAGATTTATTTCTAATGCAGCCAAACGCTCGTGAACCAAGTACGCGAACGCTTATTTCTGACTGTCGTCACGTTTTCGCGTTTTAACGCTAACGACGTCAAAACGCTTAAGGGTCCTTTTGTTGCATTGCGCATCAAATTATTCCTTCTTCTGCTATGCAAGCACTTGCTAAGACCATGCAATGACGTCATAGTGTTCGATAATTGTATCTAAACGAAACAGAGTGTCCGAGTTGCCATCTAACCGGAACCTGGCATTAACGCTTAAAAGTCCTCACTTTTTATCTATTGCGCGTTGATAGCAATTAAAGTTCAAATCAAACAAATATGAGATAAGCACTAAAGTGGCCATATGTCACAGCAGAACAGAAGTCACCGCGTGAGGTCACCGAGAACGTCTTGAAGTTAGTTCGTTTGGAAAGTATTGGGATTTTGTCTACTTTCATGGTTGTATTCCGTGTGCCAAGAACGTCTAAACTTTGGTTAGCGATAACAGCATACCCTTAATTTCCTTCCCATATACTGCTCTGCTTTATTCTCGCACAATTGAATCAAACCTTCGTTTTTGGTGTATCCACCTTACAATATTTTGTCAATCGACTTATTAAACTAAATGTTGTATGCGACGATATATCGCTCAAAAAAGTGTCGTGTAACGCCGCTGAAAAATTGTTGTTATTAGTACCCTATTAAAACGAGTCCAGGTCAGTCAAAATAGTGATAAGAACATCTTCTGTGTCTTTTACTTTTAAATTCTAGGTTGAAATATGTTTAAGTACATAAGCAGATATAAAGTTTGAACGAACTCGAACCAAAACAAGCCGTGACCCTTATTCTAACACTAGCACCAGTGCTTCTGTAAGTGGAAGAAAAGTTTTGGTATATTATTTAGTAATAATTACATTATCATTATTGTTGTTATTGTTGTTGTTGTGGTTGTTGTTATTTTTGATAATAATAATAATAATAATAATAATAATAATAATAATAATAATAATAATAATATTAGTATTAGTATTTTATAACAGTAATTTATTTTCACTTCGATTGTAAAAGAAAGCCTCCGTAGCTACTTCTACTACCATAATGGTATAGTAATAGTAGATGCTGCGCCAGCAGCAGTAGCCGTAGTGGCGGCGGCGGCGCCAGTAATAGAAGGAGGAGGAGAAGGAGGAGGGGATGGACAACAGCAGCAACAACAACAGCAGCCAATAATTAAAAAAAAACCATCTCAAATGACCAAACATTCAATTTCCATTAGTCATATGACCTGTTTCGGCGCTTCAGACATAGAATTGCTTTGTTTTCGTTCCATCACTACCATTAAAAGAAAGATGAATAGAATTTAAACATAATATATAATACAACAAATGTATTATTTTCAACAAAGTGAGCTTTATGCGGGATCAAGGCGTATATCTGTCGCATGTAGCTACATTTGTAACGTGCATGCAAAGCTCACACTATGCTAAATGCGGTGCGCGCTGTATGCTGCAACTTGCATAGCTACATTCGTCGGAACCTGATTTTCAAGCTACATGCGTTTAAAGTAACACGAGTTTTCTCTTCTAGCTCATGCCATCTCAATTGTAGATTCAAAGCCAATTAAGAGTCGGAAACTTTTTTTTCTGTTTCATAAATTTACAAATCTTGCAATCGCGGCCTTATCCGAATTCCTTCCATGCCGCAAACATTTATCAATTATTTTTTGCAATTAGTTTTGCTGTAAGAAACGACTTAGCTCATATTTATCTGTAATAGTCCTTGCAAAATAGAAAACTGGATATTCCTTTCTTTCATATTTTGTCGCTTCTCCACTGAAAAGCTTTGTCAAAAAGCATTCCGGTGTTTTTATTGCGATATCATTAAAAAAACTACTGCACTCTTATAATTATATTGCACGTACTTTTGAAACGTAAAGGACTGTTGTTTTTTTTACAAATAACGGCCAATCCCGCCGGTAAGACATCTCTCCTGGTAATATAAAAGCTAAGAGTAAGTTTACATCGTAGCAGCTTCCTATTTGATGGCACAGCGACTGTCGAAGTTTAAGACTCTGTGGTGTTCCAAATATAAAGACTAAACTATTGAATGATGGCGGTTGCTTGACCTATATATCTACCCCCGGGCTGTCCGTAGCTCAACTTTATAAGGGTGTTTCATATATGCCCGTTTCATATAATTTATTCAAACTTGGCGTTTGTTTTTCTGATTTTCAACGACAGATAATTCAAGATCAAGACTGGTGACCTATGATTTTTATTTCAGATTTCTGTTTCAAACCTGATTCTCAGTCAAAATGCCAAGTTTGAATAAAGTCTACGAAAGGGGCACTTTAATCCGATTTAGCAAACTGTAGCAAACGTCCGTTAGACATCAGTTGTTTTTCAAGTTTGGAAGAAAGTGGTTTATTATAATGTCAATGCCTTACAGGTGACATCATTTTATTATATTATTTTTAAGTAAAAAAGAGAGAGAGAGAGAGAGAGAGAGAGAGAGAGAGAGAGACAGAGAGACAGCAGACAGAGAGAGAGAGAGAGACAGAGAGAGAGGGAGAGACAGAGACAGAGACAGAGAAAATGTAGCGACTACGTTATGCCTTATTTGTGAGGAATAGATTCAGACAGCTCGACTAATCTGTGTAATATTCTAGACAGTACTTGCTTATTTGTTGGAATATTTAAAAAGTGGGGTTTATATGTGATTGCACAAGGCATACAGAAGGTTTAAGCTTAGCAATCCGTTCCGTTCCATTATTATGAACGAACACATGGCGTTCCGTTCCGTTCTATTATTATAAACGAGTACATTTGTAAATGGCGTTCCGTTCCGTTCTATCATTGTAAACGAGTACATGGCGTTCCGTTCCGTTCCATTATTATGAACGAGGACATGGTGTTCCGTTCCGTTCTATTATTGTAAACGAGTACATGACGTTCCGTTCCGTTCTAGTATTGCAAACGAGTACATGGCGTTCCGTTCCGTTTTATTATTGTAAACGAGTACATGGCGTTCCATTCCGTTCTGTTATTATAAACGAACACATGGCGTTCCGTTCCGTTCTATCATAATAAACGAGTACATGCCGTTCCGTTCTGTTATTGTGAATGGGTACTTAAAGGTCCGTTCCCGTTTTATTATTATGAACGAGTACATGCGTGCCGTTCCGTTTTATTATTGTGAGTATATGGCATTCTGGCGATTGCCTATCGCGGGTACATGCATGCGACACTATAATTAAACTCATTTCTAACGTACTTGCATGCGATTATATAATTTAGCTCATTTTAACGTACATGCATGCGACTATATAATTTAGCTCATTTTTAAAGGTCCATTACTAAAACCAAATCGTATTTTCCTTTAAATCTGGAATTGTAACAGGGAAAAACAGTTTGAAACTGGCTTCTAAAACTTTAAAATAGCCGTGGAGTATTTCCTTGTTTGAAGTACTGCTGTAGAAAACTGAGTGAATGTTTTTGTATTTCCTCAGATTGGCCTGGGTGGTCTTTTTGTCCTACTTTCGCTGTATTGTATGTTGTAAACAGTCAGAGATATATGTTGCACAACATCGGAAGTTATTTCAACTTTAATTCAAAATAGGCATGTTTGTTCATGTACAACCTATTTACAACCTCTCTCTGAGAGACTTGTGGAAAATTACAAAGATATTTAAAAACTGGAAAACCTACTTTCGTTTTTGAAAAGGCAAAATATAATTTATTAATTCTTTTGTTAAACTCATACTTTCAACACAATATGGCCACATTCGATGCAGTATGTCATATTTTTCCTTCTGAGAAGACGCCCGTTACAATTCCAGATTTAAAAGAAAACTCGAGTTTGGTCTTAGTATTAAAAGGACCTTTAACGTGACTATATAATTAAGTTCATATTCAACGTTTTGAGAAAGCAATTACCTGTTGATGACGCTCGTTTAAGAATTTTGCCAGACTGTCGTAATTGGGTTCCTTCAGTCATAGCAATACTGATCAGATCTTCAATATCATGAACCTTCGCTTCTAGTAACCAAGACGAAGTGTCTGTCTTCTGTCCTCTGTTGTCCTCCACATCTCTTTGGTCTTTTTCCGCTTCCTTTAAGAACTCATAAATTAGTTCGTCTAAAATTTCTTCTATGTTTATATCAATATATTCATACATACTTAGCAAATGAGAAAAACTATAACTGTTTTCGTCTTCTACGTTTAATTCAGCAGTGGTATCAGTGTCTTCTTCATTGCCAATCTCGTTACTACCATGGTTATACGCCGTAACGTCTTCCTTTTCAAATTCCACAGCTTTTTTATAACGTATATATAATTCAAGATTATCCAACAGCTGATCAATTTCATGGCTCTTTAATTTGTTCAATGCTCCGAAATCTTCTTTCTGCTTTAAATCTGCGACCAATACATCAAGTATTTTAACAAATACATCTAAAGTTACTTCTCTAGCATCGGTGTCCTCTGGAATGTCATTCCGTAAATCCGTTAAGAGATCAAACGGGTCCTCGATCATAGGTGCACACAATGCCGCGGTCAACAGAATAAGTAACCAAATCATTTTAATCACAAAGACCATGTCAAACCTCAAAATATGTGATTTACATATAAATGCGTTGTTTAAAAGCCTATACCTTCCAGAGTATAGTCCTAATGTACGGTGATTCTATCAATCAACTACTAGCCATCTAACTCAAACTTCCGGTGAAAAAGTTGTGTCACTTATAGAGGGTGATGCTTATGACAAAACACTAAGCATATACGCCGTAGAATTTGCCTGAAATTATGAAATTTCACTGCCGTTAATGGCGAGTTATTTTCCATCTCAAAAATTCCAAACCACTGACGGCCAAAGACAATCTGTAAATGCGTCGTATTGTTTTAAGATGTCTAATGACCAGGGCAGTTTAGACTATCTGACAGATGATAACGTAAAGATAACAGGGCACTCCAAACAGTGTTGATTTCCACTTGAAAACAATCACCTACTGCAGGGACCTCTCTATTTATGACATGAAGTATTAAAACAATAATTGTTCAAATGATTAACGGGCGCGTGCTAAATCCACGTGGTACATATTTTGAGTGTGCCGTTTTTGTTACGATATGACTGCATGTATGTGTACACATTTTGATTCTTGACTTTGCCGCCGTAATGAAAACCATTAGAACAGATGTTACTACACTATGGTAGCAAACCGAGTGAAATCCGAAACAGGATATATGACTAGAAAATGAAATTTGTAATACTGATATTCAGTGTATTTTTTTGTTTCAACATGTAGTGGTGTTTTAAATAATTCCGGTTCACAAGAACCTTATTCAAGCATGAGTCCACAATGTTAGAAGAAACGTTTTGCAATATCACAGCATTGATGGGGGGTATGTTGATTTAACACAGATCAGGCCAAGACTTACACTTTGGCTCTGACCTTCTCCGTATGGGATAACAAAATCGTTAATGCTTATAATATATACATATGTACCTTAATACATGTTTTGTATGTTCACACTGTTCGTTGTTTGTGCTATGTTATATGACCACATGGGCTTGTTAGCCTAAATGGAACGAATAAACATATCTATCTATATATGACCAAAGTAAATAGAATGGCTGGACATTGGAAAAGTTTTTGTAATTATTGACTGCTGTTGTTGTTGAGCTTCTGCAGAAACAGCAGTAGTAACACCAGTACTCCATCAACATCATCAGCAGTAGTATTAGAAGTAACAGCAAAGATCAGCAGCAGTAGTAGAGGTAACAGCATTGCTCAGCAGCAGCAAACGCAGCAGTAGTAGAGTCAGCGATCAGCAGTAGAAGTAGGCAACAGCATTGCTCAGCAGCAGCAAAAGCAGCAGTAGTAGTAGAAGTAACAGCAAAGATCGCGCAGTGGAGTACAACAGCATTGCTCCCAGCAGCGCAAACGCGCTAGTAGTAAAAACAGTAACAGCAAAGATCAGCAGCAATAGCAGTAGCGAAGGAAATACCAGATGCAACATAATTAGTAGTAGCAGCAGCACCAACTGTATGCAGCAATAACAAACATGTGAGCAGAAACAGTAAGCGAATTTAACTCCAACAGTTTTGGATAAAGTACGGCCCATTTACACTAAGTGCGATATGTCCGTGCCTTTTCGCCGCGTATAAAGCTAGGCTCGTTTTCAGGAATGGTTTTATAATTTTAGTAAGTACATGTAAATAGTTCATATCTATGTTGTTACCTCCAACCTAATGATAATTATGAGTGTAGAGTAATTATACTTTCTCGGCCAGTAAATAACGGTCCAGTAACATATTTGATAAAAAAAAACAACAAAGAATAAGTTTGCTTTCCTGACGCACATGTCGCGGTACGGTCTTAATCATAACTGGTTGGGAGAAAATGTGTAGCGGGCGGTTAGCTCAGTCGGGAGAGCATTTCCCTGTAAGCGAAATTTCTCGGGCTCGCATCCCTGCCTGTGTGCACATTTTTCTCAACCTGTAGCCTTTGGCGCCTGCTTATACAAAAAACTTGACAGAAATTTGTACTTTGAAATCTAGCAACCCATCTATTTCACATACTCAAAGCCGCGACCATCTTTTCTAAAGATAGTTCTTGTCTGAAACTTAACTTCTTCCTATTGTACGAATTGAAACTTAAATTTACTATTATTGATTGAATTGTTTTCAATTTTCCATATAAATACGCAATTGAGTAGAACACTTTCTAAACTCATGTAACAATCACAATTATAAACTGATTGTTACATGAGTTTAGAAAGTGATATAGTGATTGTTACATGAGTTAAGAAAGTGATATATTGATTGTTATGAGTTTAGAAAGTGATATAGTGATTGTTACAGAGTTTAGAAAGTGTGTATTGTTACATGAGTTAAGAAAGTGTATAGTGATTGTTAATGAGTTTAGAAAGTGATATAGTGATTGTTACATGAGTTTAGAAAGTGATACAGTGAGTGTTACATGAGTTTAGAAAGTGATAAAAGTTGTTGCAATATTGTAACTTAATTCGTGATAGAACCACACCTGTGTTAATGACCACCCCTAAATAAAGACCATCCAACAGTGGTCTTTGTCCACAGGTTGACTGCATATGAACTTAATATGTAGTAAAATATTTTGTCGGATAGTTAGCCCAGGAACAAATTGTAAATCGAGTTAAAAGTATGCTGGTGGCCTTGCAGCGTTAAACAAATAAAGTACCGTGCCCTTAAAATTATCTCAAAATGAGGATGTGGTAAAACACAGGTTTTCTTTATCAACATTTTTGTTTGAGCAAGTCACGCTATGTTAGTGTATAACGTGGCTTCACATTTTGTAGCCTGACAAAATATTGAAATTAATTTTTTGTGCGATGTATCTTAAGAAACGAATTATGTCGGTAAGACAATACACTAAAACTTAAAAAACACATTATATTTAGGTCAGGAAAGCCTTGTGAGATCCGGACAGCTGTTTAGATAAATAGTCACATTGACAGAACGAACAAATTATATATAAGAGGCCGTGTGAGATTTTTTCAGGACGTCTCATAGGCACTGACTGACTTACGAACGTCCAGGCGGACGCACGGACGGACGACCTTACAAATGGGCATTTGTTGGGTACTTTCCATTGCCTCCTATTAGACGAAAGTACCAAGGACTGTCTAAAGTATTAAAAGTACCCAACATGTGCCCCTTTTTTGTGGCTACCTGACGGACTGAATGACTAGACTGAACTCATATCCCTAGGGGTACAATTGGTAGACCAACCATGATAAAGACTAACTGCCTGACTGAACTCATTGTTAAAATTGGTATAAAACATGTAATAAGACTTGTAATAAAATAATGATTAATAGAATTGATTCCTTACATTACCAAAGATGTCGTCTTGCAAACGATAAATTTGGTAAAATGCAATTTTCCTATGATATTTTCTGTTTAACATTAAATTCCTGATATTAAATCAATATGTTTTTCCTTTATAAATCTAGCTATTTAGATTAACAACTCTGTTGGCACAATAATCCTACTTCCGTTTTTTTTTGGTATCTTAATAAATCTTTCAATACCATTCAAGTAACTATAGCTGTAAATTACACCTTAGTGACACGTAGAGTGTTTCTATTTATTGGTAACAAAAACAATTGTGTAAATTTACAATATGGAATAACAAGCTGTAGGTACAACAGATGTTAGTGTCGCTGTAAATGAGAAAGTAGGGCTTTCTTTATCGTTATAGCTCATCTCAACACTCATGGTCACCCTGTGGGTCATTGTGATCACTTCATGTGTTATTGTGATCTTTTCATGAGTTATTGTGGTCACTTAATGGTCAATTGTGATCACCATGTGGGTTATTGTGATCACCGTGTGGGTTATTGTGATCACCATGTGGATTATTGTGATCACCATGTGGGTTATTGTGATCACCGTGTGGGTCATTGTGATAACTTGATGGGTCATTGTGATCACTTTATGGGTTATTGTGATCACAATGCGGGTTATTGTGATCACCGTGTGAGTCATTGTGTTCACTTTATCGGTTATTGTGATTACAATGCGGGTTATTGTGATCACCGTGTGGGTCATTGTATTCCCCGTATGAGTCATTGTGATCACTTTATGGGTTATTGTGATCACAACGTTGGTTATTGTGATCACCGTGTGAGTCATTGTGATCACTTTATGGGTTATTTGGATCACAATGCGGGTTATTGTGATCACCGTTTGAGCTATTGTGATTACCTTACGGGCTATTGTGATCACCCTGTATGCAATTGTGATCACGATGTGGGCTGCTGTAATAACCATGAAGGCTATTTTAATAATTTAATGTGAACGATACAACGTAAGCTATTGTAATCACCGTGAGGGTTATTGTGATCATCCTGTAGATGATTGTGATAACAGTGTGGGATATTGTGATGGCATTGTTGACTATTGTGATTATCACGTGGACTATTGTCATCGCCGTGTAATACATTGTTAATACCATGTGGGCTACCGTATTGTTATCACCGTATGGGCTATTGCAATCAAAGTGGGCGTTATTGTGATCACAATGCAAGTTATTGTGACCACCCTGTGATCTATTGTGATCACACTGTGGTTTATTTTGACAAACCTGTGGGCCATTGTGATCACCCTCTGAGCTATTGTGATCACTGTGAGCTATTGTGATCACCATGTGAGCTCTTGTGATCACTGTGGACCATTGTGGCCACCTTCTGAGGTATTGAGATCGGTATGTAGGCTATTGAGATCAGTATGTAGGCTATTGAGATCGGTATGTAGGCTATTGAGATCAGTATGTAGGCTATTGAGATCAGTATGTAGGCTATTGAGATAACCCTGTGAGCTCGTATGATCACCATGTGGTCAGCTGGCGGAGTCTTATCTCGTATGCCGTCAACAGTTTTCTTTAAACAACATCACCTGCACCACTCAGTTTCAATCCAAACTTCTGACGCATGTTCGTTTGATGGTCTTCTTCCAAAGTTGTTAAACGAATTCAACTCCAAGCAGAATTTTAAAGATCTGCTTGTCCAAAACCGCAACGTCCATACTTTTGGTATGCTGTATTGTCTAGTGGTCCTCTACATTGCTGAAATCATGCTCCTCTTGTTTTACATAGACGTGTGTAGGTGAAACTTGAAAAATCTTATTCTCAGAAAATATTGAAGGGGTTTCAAAATAATTTCACAGAGATGCGTCCTTGCTGAACTACAATGATTAGTCCAGATGTGTTTATTCGTCAAAAATCCTTAACCTTAGTGGGCGGGGCTTCAGCATTTTTCGCTATCGCCTCCTGGGAAACAATTCCTATATTACACTCGATCAAGATTTTTAAACTCATGTTGATTTCGTCAAAACAGAAATAATCACCAACATCAAAACAACAAAAATCATGGTCTTTGGAGTCGAGACTATCTCTAAAAAGAAAAGAAATCTTTCCCTTAGAAACCAATGACCAGATCGTTTTGAAAATATGTCATAAAAATAATTCCATATGTGAGATATTACCGAAATTTCCCAAGAGATGTCGATTTTTTTTGTATGTAGAAAAACTTTCAGTTAATCGCAGGTGAGCGATGCAAGGCCATCGTTGTCTTCTTGTTTGTATTGTATCATATCATTAAAATAGGAAGGCAGATTTATGGTCACGGGTTCGAGCCGGCTACCGACCATGTCCTTAATGTAAGAAACTTGGCACTTCTTTTTTTTACGGAGGATATGAGTCTTAAGAACTGAATGAAGGTATGGCCGAAATATGACTGTTAATGATGAAATGTTGGACGTCTACAACCACTTACTGCACTCAAACGCTGGTAAAGTGTATACATGTCGGCTGCGTGATATTCACATGTGACTTGGATAATATAAACTTAATTGATAGTTTAATTGCTTATTTGAGTCTTGTCCATGTAAATAACATACAATACATACAATATTATATAAACGCAATATAAAAATGACATGATACTTAACAAAACACGGCAAATATATTAAGCTTTATGACTTAAATAAAACTCCTTTTTTTAAAACTGACTCAATTGCAAGTACGTCATGTACATACCTGCACAATCGATTGATATTAATATGTTCAAAATAGTCAGTAACGCTATAAGTGTGTGCACAATTTATCGACGAATATAGTTTAAATGCAAGGGTGCATTATTTAAAAATACAATCTGCCTTACATGTTTATCAACCATGAATACGTCCGCATATCGGGTCTCAAAATCATTATACTTTGACAAGTTCACGGAAAATGTCGGAAGGTAAGTGATTGTTTGTTATTTATATATAATTGTTTTGCTTATCGTATTTTCATTTAGAATTAAAGAGTTCTCCTTTAAATACGGCAGATGTTGCAGATGTTAAACTTTTACATATGTTTAAAAGCGAAATGTTCGTTAAAACCCTTTTCCGTTGATGATGATTTTTTTTGTTTACTTAATGATAAAACCCATATACACAAAAAAAACTGAATCAAACTGTTGAAGACAGATTAAAATAAGGAAAAAAATCGAATACATTTTCAAATATTTTGCTACCGACCAAATAATAACATACAAAGTGGCAAACTTAATAGTTCGGTCAAATGAAGAAATAATGTGTGCGAGGAAAGTAAGTGGACAATATACAATTAAAACAAATGTAAATGGCAGATTTGAGCTACAGTCGATATATTACTTAATATTTGTGTGACGGGACTTTAGAACAGTAACAACGGTACTGTTATACATTTTACCTTAGCATGCATGATCTAGTTTTCGTACATTGAAGATCGCGGTGAGTGGGTCACAGTGTCGTCTGCTAACTGTAAATTAATACTCATATATATGCATTGTAAAGTGCAGTTGATTGTATATATGACACTATATATGCCTAGGGTTAATTTGAAAAAAAAACAACATAGATTTAAGTAGACACGATATAAGCTGTTAGTCCCAGGATCTTTTTACATGTATTGATGTTGTAAAATAAATATACTGATAGGATAATGATAGAACCATGTTCTTTTCTATGGAACGCCAAATCTACATATACTCAAATAGTTGAAGAGGTCTTTAAATAATTGAAGAGCTCTCCAATTCAATTATTGATATCAACATTATTTAAAGCGCCAAAAATGAATTGAAGACCTCTCCAACAATTGAAGATATCAAAAATAAGGTGTTTTCAGCTGTTATTAAGAGCTCTGTATTGAATTGAAGAGGTCTCTAATATTTGAGACCTCTGTAATTGTTTTATAGGCGCTACAATTAATTTATAGAGGCCTTGAATTCAATTAGAGACTCTCTAAATCAATTTGAGCGCGGTGAAATTCAATTTTAGATGTCTTGAATTCATACCAAATTTACATATCTCAATTATTTGAAGAGGTCTTCAAATTTTGGAGAGCTCTGTAAAATATTTGGAGAGGTCTATAATCATTTTGATATCAAAATTCGTTTGTAGCGCGGTTTAAATCCATTAATTTGGAGACATCTATAATTCAATTGAAGAGGTCCCATTTAAATTGTAGACCTCTATATTGTTTTAAGCGCAAGAAATGTTAATGATATCAAATTGATTTTGAGAGGTCTAAATTGAATTGTACCGCCTTCAACTTGTTTTATTTGAGAGCTCTCTATTTCAAGGTTGTACATGGATTATATTGAAGCGCGGTAAAATGAATAAGAGACCTCTCTAAATCAATTTTTGATATCATTATTCATTTCTGGCGTGCTGTAAAAAATTATGGAGGTCTCTATTCAATTGGGACCTCTTCAATTGAATTATAGATGTCTCTAAATCAATGGTTTAAACCGCGCTACAAGCAATTTTTGTGTCTTTAATTAATTTGTAGCCTCTCCAAATATTTTTCAGAGCTCTCCAAATTTTAAAGACCTCTTTAAATACTTCAGTATATGTAGTTTGGCATGTATTAACATCGATTTCAAGATATCTAAAATTGAATTTCACCGCGCTCAAATAGTTTAGAGAGGTCTCTAATTGAATTCAAGACCTCTGTAAATTAATTTGTCGCTATACAATTACAGAGGTCTTGAAATCAATGAGACCTCTTAATTCAATTACAGAGCTCTTAAAAACAGCGAAATATTAATTTTTGATATCTTCAATTGATTGGAGAGGTCTTCAATTCATTTATTCCCTTTAAATCAATTGTTGATATCATAATTGAATTAGAGAGCTCTCCAATTATTTAAAGACTCTCTATTAAATTTTTCCTATAATTTTTGGGATATCTCTAATTGAAATGGCCTCTAATATTTAAGAGTTCCAAATATTTAAGCCTCTTTAATTTTGATACTTTTCACTCTAAAACAATGTTGACATATTCAGTTTTTTTTGCTATTCAAATAATCGCTTTTTCACGAAAAAGAGATGCCAGGAAGCATTTTTTTTGCAATATCATTGAAAAAATACTGCTGTATATTTCTAACTTGTACATCGATTTAAAAAGTAAAGTTATGAATGTTTTTTGGTACAAATGTACGGAATTCCGTTAAGGCCATCGCCTTTGAATGTGTTGATCTGAAACGCGATACTCGAAAGTACGATGATGAAAACGCGAAATCACGAAACTACGATAGCGAAAGCGCGAAAACACGATGATGATAACGCGATAGTACGATAACGAAAACGCGAAAATACGAAAGTACGATGATGATAATGCGATATACTATCGTGTTTTCACCATCGTAATATCGTGATTTCGTTATCGATCTGTCGTACTTTCGCGTTATCATTATCGTACTGTCGCGTTATCATTATCGTACTATCGCGTTATCATCATCGTACTGTCGCGTTATCATTATCGTACTGTCGCGTTATCATTATCGTACTGTCGCGTTATCATCATCGTACTATCGCCTTCCGGTGCGCATGCGCCTAGTTTCAGTTTAGAATTCATATAAGCTACTAGCTTTATCCTCAATCGCTATTTAATGTATTATTATGTAAAATTTGTATAATGAAATAATTACAAATAAATATTGTTTAAACTAAAGTAAACATTGTTTGAAAAAAATTGTTTGATGAAAATGCAGTAGAATAATTAAAAACTGTTCATTAAGTGACTTTTGATGGCAACCTTAAAATGATGCAACTTTCTATTTTGTTATATCTGATTAGTTTATACTAATTTATTTATTCTCGATTGCGAAACAAGTTCTTACAACTTATATTAATCGCTCTCGAGACTAATTCCAGATAGAATCAACCTCGAAGAGAAATAGGCAATTTGGAATTATTTGTGTCTTGCCTAAGGACACTACCGACATGGCGATGGTAGGGATGTTATATCTGATGGTAGCCCATTCCACAGCTTTTTAGTAAAAATAAGTATTTCCTTGTAGGCATAGCCTGTCTCAAAATGAGTGTGTATAAACTCGTCTATTTGTACTGTTTTACTTGAAGATCTTCTACGTTCATGCTTGCACATGCGCACAGGAAGGCGATTGTACGATAATGATAACACGACAGTGCGATGATGATAACGCGACAGTACGATAATGATAACGCGACAGTACGATAATGATTTCGCGTTTTCGTTATCGTAGTTTCGTGATTTCGCGTTTTCATCATCGTACTTTCGAGTATCGCGTTTCAGATCAACACATTCAAAGGCGATGGCCCTAACGGAATTCCGTTACTGAAGTAAAAATGTAATGTCAAATAATTTCACCTAAAACAACTCAATACGAAGGGTTTAAAAAGAAAACAAAAAGAAATCTAAAGGGAAAAAAGAGGTTCGTGAATAAAAATAAAATCCGTAATGTGTCTTAGAATTTTACGGTTTTAAGCGTAATAATACATTCACAGTCAATTTATTGCGTCAGTATAGTATCTTTCCAAAGACCCCCCCCCCCCCCCCCCCAAAAACCAACCCCCAAACAACAACAACAAACAAAAACGTGAAAATGACCCTCGTTTTCGAGATTTAAACTAACACATGTCAGGTAGTATGAATGAACATGACTGGTTCCCCAAAGTTTAAGTAGGCGCCGTGCTGTAGGAGACAGACTCCTAACCCGTAGTCATGGGTTCGAATCCTGGCATCGGTATTTTACCGCCACCTCCGCATTTCTTTTCTTCCTGCGCGAGCACTGGGCATAATCCAGGAAACAGGTATTGGTAGGAATTAATGTTCGTTGAAAGGATTTGTTATATATAGTCGATGTAAAATGAAAGTAAACCCAAAGTTTAATAAACTTATATTGGTGTCAATGCAGCAGTGATCTTCATATTATTTTTAGAAATCTGACGGAAATTGTCATGTCTTTCAAATCTATTCACACTCTTAAAATTTGTTCCAGCTTTATCAGGAATGCACGTTTGTCGCGTGTGCGGGGACAGAGCTTCTGGAATTCACTACGGCGTTATGTGCTGCGAAGGTTGTAAGGTTAGAACCTGATTTTATAGTTGACGTATGTAAACAAGAGAGATAGCACTACAACACAGTATATATCTAATGTTCAATCAAACCCACACAATTCTGAACAAAGACCAATTTTGGGAAAAAGCTAAAGCGGGCTTTGTTGATAGACGGTCTATGAATCATATTCACAGATGTCTATACAATATTTGAATAGGGCACGGTTTTGTCCCTGATTTTCTTTATTCGTAGGGTGGTCTTAGTTGGAGGTGGTCTTTGATACAGGTTTGACTATATCCATGGCAACGTAAACCATCAGAAAAAGTGATTTAATCAGATATTGGTGCCTCGACAACAGATTTTAATATATATACAATAAACTCCGTTTAAAACGACTCCGGATTTAGCGAAATCTGGATGTAATGAACAATATCTTTTCTGCCCTAGGTTTTTCTTTCGTCATTTTATATGAAAATGCTATACGGATATAACAAACTCTGGATGTAAAGAACACATTTTAATAGTCCCATAGAGTTCGTTATAAAAAGTTTACTGTACTGATAATTGATGCCGATTGTCCTCACGTTAACAGTTCGTGTGGTTTCATTTCATTTTGGTTACCTTTATAAATATATTTTTCTTCCAGTCAAATACAGTAAGCTCCATTTATAACAAATTTCTTTGGAATATTTAAATTTTACTCCTTGTATCCGGAGTTTGTTATATCCATATGACATTTTCATATATGAAACAGAAAGAAAGAAAATCGAACAGAGAAAATTTGTTCCTTATATCCGCATTTCGCTATATCAGGAATAATTGTTACAGGGTTTTCTGTAGTTGTATTACATTTATCGTTCACTAGGGGTTTTTCTTCCGGACCATTCGGTGTAACAAGCGGTACAGAGCCTGTGATTCCCCCGGCCTGTGTTTGATTCTTCGCTCCAACAGAAGCGGGTGCAAGTTTTGTCGTATGCAGAGATGCCTGGAACTCGGCATGTCGTATGAAGGTATACAACTTAAATCAGTTCTTAGAATGAATTGACTTAATTGAATTTGATAGTTCTTCATCAACTTAATTGCAAAATAAGTTGATAAAAGCTCTCATGTACCACGTATATTATAGGACTTAACCATTTGTTTCATTCATTTAGTTGGGATTTTTACCTTTAAGTTTACTTTTGGTAGATGAACGTCTTTTGAAAATCGTTTTCGAGTAACAATATAGACGTTTACAACTTAAACTGTTGTAAGAGTGACAATATAAAACCTTTTTAATTTAAACCGGTTTAAGTTGTCTTGGGCTAGTTCCGTCCAACCAGTTATAACCCCAAATTAACGAACAATCAATCAAAGTTATTAGTAATCAGCAATACATTTGGCTTCGGCCATTTACAAACGTAAGAGAATGACTTATGGCAAAGACAAATGAAGTTTTCAAAAGTATTTTTGCATATTTGTAAAGCTTCCTTAATAAATTTTGCATGATTATACATACATTTTCTATTTTTTATGACATAAGCGAGTGATTTTGTTTCAGACTAGGCCATGAACATTGGCCTAGGTATTCCAATCTGTGGGAAACACAATATAAAATGATATTCCGATTCTATAACATTTTGTTTAAAGGTCTGTATATCAAAGGTTTCATTCACATTGAATTTAAAAGAAAATCCACCCTTTCGGTTATGTATATCTTAATTGTCAATAACAGAAATGTTACATGATCCACTGTGCTTTGAGCATTATTCTTAACTATAAACCAATGTGTCTAAGCAAACTCGGATATGCATGTAAATCACTCGCTTAAAATGCCCCAGTGTCTTGTAACTCGTTCATAATGCATTATACAGTCATGCATAATTTGATCGAAGGGTTATTAAGTTACAACTGCATTGAATTGTCTTTGTTTCTTGTGCAATTGTCAAATAAAAAAATGTTAAAAAGATATAAACAAAAAAAAAACAAAAAAAAGAACAAAGACGGTGATATTTGGCTACCTGTCAGCTTTGAATGAAATTACATTTAATTTGAACTGTTATGTCGCAAGTAGAGACCATGCAGTGTAATTATAAGGTATACAGTCAGGAAAAAGCGTTACACACAAGTTTTATTTTCGTTATTACGTAGATTGAAGTTTTTAAATCCTCCAGAACCAAGCATAAAACCCGTCTTCCCCGTACTGACCGGATAACCCTTAACCTTTGTCACCACCCGCCCAAATGAGTAATACATCGCATGATCGCACTTGCAATTTAGCCCCGCCACGCGAAAACGCGACATTGCAGAAATCAGCAACCACAAAAACGTTACAGTTAACACAAAACTTACCCTTGAGAACGAGTATACACTAAGACTGAAACCTATGATAACAGTTTTTTCAAATCATATTTTTTTGTTGTTTGTCTACTCTACGTAAATTTGAATAACTGTTATCAAATAAGTCAAGCATTTAACATAAAAGGGCGTAGCTACATTAAACACCGCGCAACACGACAAATTAATGTTACATCTAACTTCCTCGTATGGAAGCCTTGGAGGGCCACTTTTGAGTTTCGACTTGCGGGTGTTTTTTTTACTTTTGACTTATGACTTTTGTACGCCGTACTTTTGACTTATGACTAGAACTACTGTATTGCCTCTTTGGCGTTTTTATTAAAACAATATAAACACGTCAACACTCAATAAATACAATTTCTATTTAAAAGATTTTAATAAAATCAATTATATATATATAAAAGTTACATCATTTGTGTCAATAGTAACAAAATAAAACGTGTTTTAACACGCTTTTTGTTTTGACTTTTGACTTATTACTTTTGACTTATTACTTTTGACTTTTGACTTATTACTTTTGACTTTTGACTTATTACTTATCACTTTTGACTTTTGACTTTTGACTTATTACTTATCACTTATGAAAAAAGAAACCCTAATCCTAACCCTAACCCTAACCCTATACACGGTCCTCACTGAGGACCTCCAGCGGCAGGTTCAGGTAATACTAGGAACCTGCTACTGAGGACCCAACAATATAACAATATACTTATACATATTACAGCACTTTAATTTCCTTCGGTATACCTTGTGATATTAACATATAGATACATAAAAACATAAAAAGTAATTTTTTAAAAATGTTACCATAGCAACAAAAAAAATTCAATTTTTTTTTACAGTTCCTTCATAGTTGGCTTGACGCCTGGGAGGCAAGTCCCCCAACCCCCCGCTTAAAGAAAATTCTCAATTGTATATTATCATTGTTAAAAGAAGGTCTCATGGTAGATAAGAAATATGTTGCTTTATGTACATTATGCTTAATGAGCTAGCTTCTTTAAATAAAGAGATTATTATTATTATTATTATTATTATTAAAGAAAGAGGACACCCACAAGGCCTCCCGAGCCGAGAGTTGCGTCGCCGCTCACTGCGGAGGCTCCCAAGGTCGCCTCCTGACGCGCCGTCACGGCTCATTGATACTAAAATAAATGACAAAGACAAAAGTAACTTAGTTCATTTATTTACAGCAAACAAGTTTACAGTGCTACGCACAAACATCATTTTAAAACCTTAATACAGGTTCGAATCCCAGTTTATATTGTCACAGCAGATCATTATGCTTTTTATGCAGTACCATTCCTCTTAAAGTGTCTGAAAGTAGCAGTCATAAGTCAAAAGTCAAAAGTTGAAAGTCATAACTTAAAAGTCAAAAACACCCGTAAGTCGAAACTCAAAAGTGGCCCTCCAAGGCTTCCATATCCTCGTATTATTACATTGTATATCTTTCTTCAAAGGATATTTCAGTTGTTCTATGAAAATGATTCATTGTCTTTTTTGCTATTTTTTCATGCGGCGATAAATGTAGCGCCATTTATTGCCAATGAATTAATGATTTGTAACATATACCATCATACATATAATATATAAAACTTTCGTTACTTTACCCGCCTAATATATGTCATTTACTGTATAGCTACCACTTGTTCACGCTTAACTAAATTGCATTTAAAATACCCGATTTTGAACGTATGATTTTTTCACGTTTTACATCGATGCACTAATCGAGATTTCAAAACAATCATGTTTTGCACGTATGCCATCGCTCCTTGCACAAACCGAAAACATGTTTTGTGTACTGACCTTTACCGAATTTAGAACGAATGCATGTGTTAAATCTACCGATCAGTTTGTTTTTGTGCACCATAGAGACTAGATAGGTTTTATACAGACCAGTTATGTGTTTATTTTGCTTGCAGTCCTTTTTTTCTGATAATAGGTTTTATTTTTGTATACTTTTGAATTGATTCCCCCCAGCATTATCATCATTTCTTGCATTAGATTCGCTCCAAACATTTTTCAGCAGATTTTCTCAAATTGCCTATGCAATTTTTACTTGTGTTGATATTTTAGTATATCATTTTCTGTCATCGGTTTGAACTAGGAGCTTTAATATTTACATTTCGAGTCCTTGGTGTTTATAACATAATGCAAATAGATCGGTAATTACTGGTGCACGTTTACCGAGTTTATGTTACTGGATTTATTTAGTTTCGCCATCATTTTTATCTCAATGAAATTGTCTAAAATTTTGAATTGTTCCCCGTCTATTTGCCATAAACTTCTGACAGGTTATTCTATGTATCACTCTATCTTAATTGAGCGAGACTCTATAAGACCTGTTTGCGCATGACGTCATACAATGTACTAGTAGTAAATAAAGACTAAATGTAGGGCAAACACTAAGTCAGTTAGAGGCTAAAATAGAGAAATTAATCATAGGCCAACATAGGAACCCAGTCGGTCTCTAGCGCTCCCTCTTTTGGGTTTCTGTATTGAATAAATGTGGCCACAGGGCTAGAATTAGAAAAACCTTCAAACGACATCTCTTCCCTAATAGCTGGGTCCATTTCAACCAAATTCCACAGGTCTGTTCCTTATAGGTCCGTGTTAGAGTGTACTTTAACGAAATTGCTCAAATGGTTGCACTCAACTGTACAAAATGGTCACCAGAGCTAAAAAAAACAACAACAAAAAACAACATTTAGACGACATATCCTCCTAAGCCACTGGGCCAATTTGAACCAAACTTCACAGGGTCGTCGCTGGGATGGTCTGATTTTGATCAGTCCCTTTTTGACTGGATGTCACGAAATCATACGCAACTGCAATGAAATATTTTTACGCGGAAATTTGCTAGTGTAAACAAATGCAACTGATACGTGTTTCGCGGTCACCAAAGTTTGAATGTAAAATAGGCACCACAAATATCAATCTGTGAATATTTAATTAAGTCAATCAGTAAATATTCATTGTTCGTTTTTCACACAGTTCTGTGAATTTAAAAGCGGTATACATGTACATGTATATCAATTAAAAAAACCAAGTACTGCATTGTTAGGTCGCTGTGTCATTTTGGAAAGGGCGGTTCATTATGGCGTACGATCCATGTTATGTCTGATGTAACATATCATACATAATATTGAGATATACATGCAGTTAACTCCATTTTTAACAAACTCCGGAAATATGGAACACATTTAAATGGTCCCAAGGAGTTGTAATAAACGGAGTTTACTGTAGTCGTTTCCACTAGTCGGTCGCCAAGAAGGTTTGTTCAGTTGAAGTTGTAAAACATTCATTCCATTGATACAATAAATAGGTCGTTATATGACTTCTCACGTGGTAGTAACAGTTTGAAGACGGTAACTCCGTTTATTTAATGTTTTTCGGTAATATAACGAAATATAATGGTGGATTATATCCCGATAAACTCACTTCCAATCTGTAAAAATTACAGGAAATACCGTAAGACAATAAACTCAACACAATGATAGTTAAAGACTATGTTGGCATCGATGTAATATCGCGATAATTTCATTTGCGAACATCAAAAGTAGTTATTTTCACTTTTGGTGCCAATTCGGTAAAAAACAAACACGATATTACAGCGAAATCAACGTAACTATCCTCTATATAAATAGCATTTCGTACTATTAAATTAGTTTTTAGATTTGAATGGAACTGCCAAGTCTGTTGCCCAGAGTGCTGACCGTGCCTTCTTGGGTTTACTTGTTGCCAAATGTTAAGCTACTGGAGGTGTTCCCTATAGCGTTTTCCGTAAAATTGATGAAAGTCCACAGTTTGGCCACTTATTGATTATGGAACATCAGTTTAGGGGACTAAATCCTACCCCTGTATAAATGCATGTTTATCAATATCTACATGTATTGGATGAGACTGAAACAAACTATCAAACTAAACTACCATTCGTTTTTGGATACGCTACAGCCTATACATGTTCTTTTGATTTTGTTTGGACATTCCAGCGGTAAAAATGGGTAGAAGGTCTAAAACTCAGCATAGCAGGATGAAGACATCAATGGTGATCAAAAGGCGGTTCCAAGATGATTTTACAATTTCTATATATTCTGCTTTCACGAAGGCCCGTAACCTTGATTTGATGAAGAACATCATGGTGAGTGAAGAAAATTTATTCAAATAAAATTATATTGTTATAGTTGTAAGAATTAAACAAGCGCTTGTCTGCTTCAAACATGTGTTTGTTTTTAGTCTCATTAAACTGCTTTTGGAATATTCAGGTACGTGAAATGTTCTATTCTTATTTATTGTCTAGTCAGCAATTTAAATAATGAATATTCTTGCACTAAACATTTATTTGGCTATTTTTAGAAATCAAGACCTCAATAGCATACAAAACAAACAGATGGTATCGTATTTTCTATTTTTAGAATAAAGACCATCTAAATACCATACAAAACATACAGTGTGATGACAATTTGTTTTTGCGAAATGGTATCGTGTTTTCAACAGCTTTTGCAAAACACCAGGCACTTTTTACACGGTTTCCTTCTCCTGTTCGACACAGCCTAATAAAAACTGCAGTGATTGAAATGTGTGTACTAGCTGATAGCATAAGAACTAAGACAGGAGACGATTTCACAGTAGATTATTGTCGGACAGGAGAAACAGTGAATGGAGTAACAGTGATGGCGGGGTTGCGGGATAAGGGGAAGAACTTGATACAAAAACTTTTGTGTTTACAACTTACACCGGTCGAGTTATCCCTCCTGTTTGCGCTGATTTTATACTGTTCAGGTACGGGTAAAAGTAAGATGGAAAATGTCAATAAATATTTGAGTTGTAATTTAGCGAACGCGTTATATAACCCCCAAGTGAGAGAATTCAAGGTATCAGAATTCAAGGTATCAGAGAATTTAAGGTATCAGAATTCAAGGTATCAGAGAATTCAAGGTATCAGAATTCAAGGTATCAGAGAATTCAAGGTATCTGAATTCAAGGTATCAGAGAATTCAGGTATCAGAATCCAAGGTATCAGAGAATTCAAGGTATCAGAATTGAGATTCAAGGTATCAGAATAGATAATATTCTTTCTTTGATTACCTTACCTTATTTAAAAATACAAATTTACAGATATTATTGATTTTATACGCGTTTATTCAAACAGCGACTCAATCTTGCCGTTTACGACCGAACCCTTTTGCAACACAAGAACATTAATTGTACCTGTAGAGTGGGACAGTGATACAGACCACAGTCATTCTAAACTGAGAATAGGGTAATGGTGATGATTTCGATTCTTACAAAATTAAGCATTAGTAAGATTTGAGCTGTCAGATATCGTGAGAGTAAATAGTGTTTCAACAAAAACCTATTTCTGCCATTAGAATGATGTTACCTCGTGATCTTAGTCCACAGCTCTTAACTTCATAGTACAAGTCCCAAGAAAGATAAAGAGTAAAGCAAAGGATACATTAAACACTCTTCAATTCAGACATACAATTGTATTTCTAATATAAACCTTATTTACAATGTACATGCTCACTGACCTTTCGTGCTGTTGTCAGTACAATGACGTCAGCTGATGGGTTAATGTTTTGCGCAATTTCCGGAACTCTACGATTTGTTCTCACATTTAGTAGATAATCATATATTCTCATAGTGGAGGCAGTCCTCATTCAAATGGAAATGTAGAAAGAACAAACACTGCAAGTTCAATGCTTTGTACTTAAAAACGATAAAGATATTTGTATTGGTTTTAATTTCAGATCGTCCTTCTTTAGACGGTGATATTTGCGAGAGACTTGGATGTATAGAAGAATCCATCTTATCAGCGCTAAAATATCAGTTACTGATGAACCACAACAAACATATGAACATCTTGATCCATATAATTGAAATCTTATGTAGCCTTAGGGCACTCACTGCACAGTACCTGGACGACCTTTTAAGTTTTGATACATTATAAAGCATATTATATATATGTCTGTAATTTTCTGCAATTTCTTTTGAGTTGAGGCAAAAAAGTTTCTTGTTTTGCGCAAATTAAAGAGGCACACCCTAATATAAAGTTGGGTTCAATTATGAAAATCATAAAGATATAAGTAAAATACTCTTCCTTGGAAGGTGCATGTTTTTACCCCCGAAACGAAGTTGTGGGGGGGGGGAGGGGGGGGGTATATAGGAGTCACCCGGTGGTTGCTCGGTCGGTCAGTCGGTCTGTTGCATTTTCCTTGTCCGGAGCATAACTTGAAAACTACTAGTTGGAATTCAATACAACTTCATACAATGGTCAAGCACATTGAGAGGAAGTGCAATCCACAAGAATCATAACTCTATCTTGAGTAATTACAGAATTATTGCCCTTTGTTACTTTTCCTTGTCCGGAACATTACTTGAAAACTACTGGTTGGAATTCAACTTCATACAATGGTCTAGCACAATGAGAGAAAGTGCAGTGTACAAGAACCATAACTCTATTTTGACTCATTACAGAGTTATTGCCCTTTGTTTCTTTTCCTTGTCCGGAGCATTACTTGAAAACTACTGGTTAGAATTCAATACAACTTCATACAATGGTCTAGCACAATGAGAGGAAGTGTAGTGTACAAGAACCATAACTCTTTTTTGACTCATTACAGAGTTATTGCCCTTTGTTACTTTTCCTTGTCGCAGAGTATTACTTGAAAACTACTGGTTGGAATTCAATACAACTTCATACAATGGTCTAGCACAATGAGAGGCAGTGCAGTGTACAAGAACCATAACCATATCTTGACTTATTACATAGTTATTGCCCTTTGTTACTTTTCCTTGTCCGGAGCATTACTTGAAAACTAATGGTTGGAATTCAATTTTAATTCATACAATGGTCTAGCACAATGAGAGGAAGTGCAGTGTACAAGAACCATAACCCTATCTTGACTTATTACATAGTTATTGCCCTTTGTTACTTTTCCTTGTCCGGAGCATTACTTGAAAACTACTGGTTGGAATTCAATTTAACTTCATACAATGGTCAAGTACATTGGAGAGAATTGCAGTGCACAGGAACCATAACTCTATCTTGACTCATGACAGAGTTATTGCCCATTTTACTTTTCCTTGTCGCAGAGCATTACTTGAAAACTACTGGTTGGAATGCAATATAACTTCATATAATGGTCCAGGTGCAGTGTACAAGAATCATAACTCTATCTTGACTTATTACAGAGTTATTGCCAAGAACAATATCTCTTTTTTAGTTGTTCTTTTTTTGCAAGGTATTCTGTTACTACGAATTTCCTCAGTTTATAAAGCAGTCTTTCGGGGGTATTAATCACATTTAGTGATAGCTCTAGTTTTATCAGTTTTCATAAAATAAACCCATTTTGGACAATTTTGGACCACGTAATCATCTAATTACAGTGTATATAGACTACATTATAGAGTATGTTTCTTCAAAGGTCCATTACTAACGCTAAATCGAATTTTCTTTTAAATCTTGAATTGTAACGGGCATCTTCTCAGAGGGAAAAATATGACATACTGCATCGAATGTGGCCATATTGTGTTGAAAGTATGAGTTTAACAAAAGAAATAATAAATTATATTTTGCCTTTTCAAAAACGAAAGTAGGTTTTTTCAATTTTCAAATATCTTTGTAATTTTCCAGAAATCTCACAGAGAGAGGCTGCAAATAGGTTGTACATAAAAAGCATGCCTATTTTGAATTAAATTAAAGAATTTTACTTCAAATTATGTGCAAAGTATATCTCTGACTGTTTACAACATTCAACAAGAATACCATTGATGCAAAGCATCAAAGGGCGCCGAAAATAGTTTTGTACATGTGTGGCGTTAAATAGCTAAAATTAGCTTTTTGATAAGCAATAATTATTAGTTTGATTTGATTGAAAAAATTTATGAATATTTGCAGAAAACATTTAAAATCATGGTGGTTTTAAAGCTGAAAAAAACGGAAGAAAAATTATTTTAAAAAATTGGGTTTGACCGGGATTTGAACTCCACTCGTAAAATTAGGCGGTCATCAGCTTACCCACTACACCACAGAGACTGACTTTAATGCCCGTGGTAAAAAATAAGCTGATGTTATAATTTTGCAAAACCGATAAGGGAGAAGTTTTTTTACGTTTTCGTATTTTTTCTAAAAGATATGAAAAGGAACATTACAATTAAACAATTACGTTTTAATGAAGGAAATGTGTATAATCAATATTTTAATGTCTATTTCGTATTATTTTAGCATACAGTTAAAACCATTTTTCTTCGCATTCTAATAACCGCTCCTAGCATGTACTTCCGGAAAAACTATTCCATAATAGGCTTCCGCCGTCATCGGCGGCGCCAATAAAGCGAAAGTAGGACAAAAAAACCACCCAGGTCAGTCTAAGGAAATACACAAACATTCACATGTTTCCTATGCAGCCATATTTCAAACAGGGAAATACTCCACAGCTATTGTTAAGTTTAAGAAGCTTGATTCAAACTGTATTTCCCTGTTACAATTCCAGAAATTTTGATTTGGTGTTAGTAATGGACCTTTAAACTCCTTAAACTCCGTTTGAAAAAAGTTAGAACTTCGACGATTATTATTCATAAAGAAAGATCTACAATTATTTTGCTTTGGCTTTGTTGTTATAGATTTGAATCACTTAACACTTCATGTAATTAACTACAATGACTTTGATGTAATTAGACACTACATAAGTGATGGAATCCAGTTGAAAATGTGGTATGTTAGTGCGTATATAACAGCTGGAGTAAAACTTTCTTTATTTGATTGTGTATGTATGCAATGTTTTACTGTGATACGGATGATTGTACAGTAAACTCCGTTTATAACGAACTCCTTAGGACTAATTGAAAGTGTTCCTTATATCCAGAGTTTGTTATATCCAAATAACATTTTCAAATAACCTAAAAAAAGAAAACTACTCCGGCAGAGAACTTTTGTTCCTTATACCCGGGTTTTCGTTGTATCCGGATTCGTTGTATACGTAGTTTACTGTCATATGATTCAGATATGGGAAACTGAATCACAGTGATATTTTTTGAGATAACAAATGTATTTAACAGTGTGTTATAATTCATATATTATGTCATTGTGCATGGCACTAAATATATTATTGTATGTATGCAATGTACTTGATGTGCAATGGAGATACTTTAATAATAAATAAACATTTAAAAAATGTAAATGTTCTGGCTAAGACAGTGAATGACTACAATAACTCCTGTGTCGCAATACAAAACGTTTTTTTTCTGGTTAAAGGTTAATTAAAAGAAAATTACCACCCGTACGTTCTATTGCTTGCATTAAGAAAAAAAGTGATACACGGAAACATACATATTATACAATTGTACTACTTTGTGCACTTGGTAAATCTTTCAAATTGCAAAAATTTCTATTTGTTTGTTTTGAGTGGATGTGGAATATATCTCGACGAAGAGTGATATAATTATGATATGAAAATTGTATCACTTGAGTTAAGAATCATATTCCATTTCCATTCAAAACAAACAAATGTTCTTTATATTTTATGCGAAGTTATAATAAAACACAGAAGAAAGTAGTTCCGGCAAACTTATATCACCACACTGTGACTGATATGAGACCTTTACTATAAACATTACATTGATACATATGTGTTTTCCGGAAATTTCGCCGACTGAATCCGTCGTAACGGAGAATGTTAAAATGTCTTCCCTATTCTATCTAGACCACATGTTTTATTTGTGTTTTAATTGTCAATAAGAATACTGACTTTATTATGGAGTAATACAATCTATATGAAATGAAAATGTTTTCTAACTTCATATCAAGATAATCTTCCTAGTATATCCGTAAAGTTGGTTTGCAGGTCACAGTTTGCAGTTTGCGATTCGAATTGCAAATTAGGAACTGCCGACTACTTCCATATTCCATATTCTCATTTCTCGGTTAAAATGAAGACTAGTTGCCAGTTCGCAGTTCGCGACTCAAATTGCGAATTGCAAACTTACAGACAAGTTCCCACTTCGTGATTCGACTAGTTCCCAGCTTCTTGCTCGAATTGCTGATTTCAAACCAGTCACCAGTTAATTATCAGAATAGCGACTTTTTGCGGTTCGAATTGCGAACAGCAAACAAGTTGCCAGTTTGCAGTTCGCGATTCGAATTACGAATTGCATTACAAAACAGTCACCAGTTTCCTATCCGAATTGCGAACTGCGAACGACAGACTAGTCATTCCCAATGAATGGTTTAAATGATGACTATTTTCCACTTCGCAGTTCGCGATTCGAATCTTGAACTGCAAACAAATTTGCGATTCGAATTGCGAGTTGCGAATTACAGACTAGTTGCCAGTTCGCGATTCGAATTGCGAATTACGATACGAACTGCAGACTAGTTGCCAGTTCGCAGTTCGCAATTCGATACGCGAACTGCAAACTAATTTATCACTGCGAACTGGCAACACGTCTTCATTCAAACCGCGAACTGAGAACAGGTACTATTAGGCAGTTCCCAATTATCTAATCGAATCGTTAACTAGTAACTGTATAGCATATTGCAATTCGCACTTCGAATCGCGAACTGTGACCTGGCAACTAGTTTGCAGTTCGCAGATCGCAATTTGAATCGCGAAATGTCTCTATTCCCAATTCGCAATTCGAATAGCAAACTGCGAACTGTCAACTAGTCTGCAGTTCGCAGTTCGCGATTCGAATTGCGAACTACAGACTAGTTGCTAGTTCGTGGCAACTAGTTTTCGCAGTTCGCGATTCGAATCGTGAACTGCAAACTGCGGACTGCAAACCAACTTTACGGATATGTTAAAGTTTTAATCATTAAAATTCTGTTTCATTTATTAGTTTGGCTACAACTAACAAAATGTGTATTGAAAGCACTAGGGAACGTTCTACTGACATCGTTGAATGCAATCATACTACTTTCGAACTTAGGAGGTTTTCAAAAGCAAAAACGATTTTTTGTAGATATAATGTTCCATTTCGCCAGTAAGAGTCCCTTGTTATACACGTATATTGTCGGTTATAAATGTTGTGTAATATTTGATGCCGAATAAAGTATCATTTTTGTTATTGTTGTATATACATATCATGAGATATTGTCTGAAAAATGAAACGAAGACATATTGGGAAGTTAGCGATGTGTTTATTTGATGAAGTTGTGGTTTAGAGGTAAAGGTGCCTGTCGTTCATTCGTTCGAGCCCCATCGGGTCTCAACCTACCTCCTCATACGACACCAGTACTGGGTTTTCCAGGAAACGGACTCGATAGTGACTCGATAAGCTTCAAGCTTTCTGCACAATCGAGCTAAGATAAATTAAGTATAAACTATTAAAATTTTGATGGAGTTCGGCAGTCAGACAGATGTAACATTAGCTGTTGATAATAAAAAGAACAATCGCACAGTTATTCAAAGGTTTCAATGATTGCAGATTGCACCTTTCAACCAGATTGTCTGCTGAATTAAATTGCGCCATTCCACAATTGTTCACAGAAAGAGGAAATTAAAAAATCTTAATGACAAATGTGTAATTGTCTTTCAACTGGAACGAATTAAGAATTGTCTTTATCATGTCTTTAACAATTAGCAACACTTCAATTATAGTGAGTGATTTGTCTAGGCTAAGATCAAAGTGTGTTCAAAAGTGTTTAAACTGTCCTGTAACATTAGTTTTAAATATAAATGAATGTGTACTGATTGATGACGATGATAACGAATCCGATGATTAAAGAATTTATTTTATTCATTGTCCCAAGATGCTATCTGTTATTGCGAACGGGGTATTTATGTTCTTCGCTGGTGTTCTCAGACACCCGAAAAGTCTCGTGTGAGGTGACTGAGTTCTAGTATGTCTGTATGACTGGGAAGACATCATTAGCAAAACAGACCGGAAACTGAATGTCAGATGCAAAAGGTAGAACGGAAGTGAAGGGAATTTACTTAAAAAATTATTAGCAAGTCTGACGTCTTACCAAAACCAGTGGTATTAATGAGTCTAGTATGACAAAACCTTGTTATACATAAGAAACCCATGGAATGATCGACATTTTCGCGTGAATTTTTGTTTTACATTGCCCAGTTACTTTCTGTTATAACTATTTTTTTATATTTAAAAAAATCGATAGAACTCTGTTCAACCAGTTCAATTTTATGTTGCAACACTGTCTAGAATCATCATGAAATAAACAGTAGGAACTATCATATAAAAAATAAGATTTTTTTGTCCAGAGCGAATACAATCAAATAGATAAAAAGAGGGTTGCGCGGTGGTCGAGTGGTTAACTCTCTGGACTGTCAATCCGGATGTCCCCGGTTCGGGTCCCAGCCGGGGAGCTGGAAATTTCAGAAACGCTTTTTAGTGTTTCCCACCCATCTAGAGGTGAACTGGTTAGAAACCAAGAGGTAGTCTCATGTGTATCGGTGCTATACACCGGGCACGTAGTAAAGAATCAAGGGGTCTATTCGTAAAAGAACTTGGATCTGGTACCCGGATTACCTTGTATCTGCATCTGTCTCTCTTTAACCTGCGCCTGTCAGGAGTCTTTGCAAGTTCACCCAGGGAGATATCCCAGGGTCGGCCGGGACTATAAGCAATCAAGATAAATAGATTTATTTCAGTATAAAATGTACATTAACGCGGTTATAAAAAATTCCATATATCACTGTAAAACATACTACATTTCTATACATTTGTGATGAAAAATTGTGGCCGTTGGCTGGAGTTTGGAGGTGGATGTTGGTAGGAGGTGACTGCAAGTGGAGGTTACACTGTGTATTATAAAAGTGATGCGAAATAAGTTATACAAATAACAATCATGATAATGACAATTATGATCAATAATAAGATGATACATCATGAACTACATTTGTATATATAAACCGAGGACTACAGAAAAACGTGATACAACTTTTCCCTTATTTCAGTAGTGTTCCTCAGTCAATAGCTTCAAATATCTGAAAACTTTAGACATGATGTAATTTGAGCTCACGAATCCATCTTTAAGGAATTATAACACGGATACTGTCATACCTTGATTGATTGATTGATTGATTGATTGATTGATTGATTGATTGATTGACTGATTGATCGATTCACCCATCCATTGATTGATTGATTAATTGACCGACCGCCGACCCAAAGCCACCAAATCCATTCATTCATTCATTCGTTTGTTGAATAAATGTTATTTCTTTTCAGAAGGCCACATTGTAAATAAGTCAAATGTTTTGTACATTTACCTAATGTGTTTACCTTCTATAAAGAAAGATTTTGTTATTATCATTATTATCATTATTATCATTATTATAATTATAAAATGAAAAATATCGAAATAAACAACAGGATTTATGAAGGAGTAAAGCTACTGCCAAATACCGCTGTATTGTATACTGTATTATATGTAATGATTCTTTTGTACAATGTACCATTCCATGTAGGCATGATAGTGCTGCATGTTGCTGTTTGAATATATGGGATATAGCAAAACCCAGATCTTGAGACATATTTAAAAAATCTTGCTTTTATCATAATAAACTATATCACACCAGCACTAAGATATGCCTCTGTATCTAATTGGCTAAGGCCGCTGTCATGTAATCACTGCATCTCATATTGATTAAAAGTCATAGCTTTGAGCCCCTTTGCATATCAGAATCACAGATGAAAAAACTTTGAGCTTTATTTCAAATTTCAAGAACTTGTTTTACCCAGCAATAACAGTAAATTGCTCTTCTGTACATGTCTGAAACACTGATGAAACGAGCGATACCCACAAGAAAAAAGATCCATTCTAATCCACATCATGACATTTCACCTACATTCTCTTTTTGTAGCCAGAACACATACATTCAAACCTTGACAAACACCTCGATACAAATCTTTCGAGTCGTGAAATTGAGCCTGACTGACAATGCCTATCTAGTGGATAGACAGTAACAATCATTTGACAGACACTCTAATTGGTGATAGCGGTTAATTAATTATTGAATTTTGCTAGGAGACATTATCACTTAGCAACCGTTACTTTTACATTTGTTGGAATTAGTTTATACCACTACTTTATTATTTTACTACGTGCGTCACTGTTTCTATGAGTTCTAAATGTAAATAATAGAAATTAAATTGTTTAATGCACTAGCCATAGCATGTTTTAACCTTCATATCATTTGAATATTGTGATTGTTGCCACTTGAGTAAACATGGCTGCTACTTTATGGCTGTGAATAAAACAATTTCAACTTCATGCAAGAAAACAAAAATGAGGTCTATGTTAATCTGTTCGGGTTGACATTAACAATTATTCTGAATGGAACTATCCACAAAAGGAAGGAGAATTTTCATTCTCAGTACAATAAAAGAGTATTTAAAGACATATGCAAATTGAGCGAGTACGCAGATACAGAATAAAAATATACCTCTATTTTTATTTTTTACAATGGGATCTTCGAACTTTCAATTTGGGCAAGTCTATTTCTTTAAATAGGGGTGATTTACTTATTGCTGATCAGACGTCGTCTGGTTCGTATAGAAGCAGTTTACATTGTAGTAGACACCAGGCAAAAATAGGTTAACTAGGTGCATAAAGATGAAAAGGCTTTTAAAAGATCATTGATATTTTACGTCGGAAAAGCACATGCTAAAGACAGCTTATTTGTGTTATCTAGTTTATGACCTAAATCCTTCATATGCTACGGACGTATTGATAACTGGCAACCATTTTATTTAAACAAGCTGCATGCAGCAAGTAGGTTTTCGTTACCCATCCACGATAATTCATTTTCACAGTAAATAAAATGTAATAGCCCTTAAATGCTTTTGGTTTGACCATTATCGCAGCTACCACACAAAAATAAATAAAAACTCAACCAAATACACGTATTGTATTGTGTACTCTGATATGGTTTAGATAAAACTGGGGTAGTTACATAAAAAACAACAACAACAACAGAATACAATATTTTCAACTCCATTAACAGATATGCGTTAGTGGAAAAGTTAGTCAAATAAAATGTGTTCCTTTTACAAGTATCCAGATTTTCGCGATATCCGGAGTCGTTGAATACAGAGTTTACTGAAGTCCTATATATTTAATTCAATTTAATTTAATTTAATTGTATATATGTGCATTTAACCTGAAAATAAAATCAACAAAAAACCTACTTGTTAGATAGCTAACCTTTGTATCACCTGTCTCAATATGTGATGGAGGAAAAGCAAATATAAAATCATAACTTTTATATCAAATACTATGATTATTTGTTATTAAAAATCTGCTGTCTTTTTGGGCACCATACTTTTGTTTGCTGTGATTTGTATTTCTCTATATTACCTAACCAATCACACCTGTATTCATTCAACACTGTCATGTGTAAATGATATTGTAGTTAAAAGAGGAGAAAGACAAAACACTGATCCACAAAATGTATTTATTTGTTGTTATAAACTTAAATTATATTGAATATAGAACATTACATAGTGGTGGCTCTTATGCAATACAAGTGATGACGCTTCATTTGCATAATAAAAGTTTCCGATATAGATTCATTTACGAGGGTAACACTAGATACTAGAGGGAAACATTTAGTATAAGTATACTGTTTATTGGAAAGGATCCATATACATGTATCTGTAAGTGTTCTGAAGCTTAACTATAAAAAACATGAAGCGGTTGGAAATTAATAACTGCATGGTAGATCAGAAACCAAATGTTTACAAAAACATGCATTGCAAAGTGAAACTACAAGTGGTGAACGTTAGTGGTACACGTTTTGAGGTGTCTGAGGGCACTTGGGCAATTATTAAGAAAAATATGTCCAGCCAGAATCAAGAACATTTACATCAGCTTGATGACGAAATATATGTCGAGCGTCACCCATCCGCATTTCAGAGTATTTTGTATTTTGAACAAGGAGGAGAATTACATCTCCCGCGGGATCTGTGCCCCTCGTCCTTTAAAAAGGAGCTCGAGTTTTGGGGTGTCGACGAGTTTAGTCTGGCAAAGTGCTGTTTTGCGAAGTACGTGGCATACTTTGATGATCAAGATGTTTTAAAGGTAGGTTGAGTGTTTTCTTCAGTGTTACTTTTTAGCAAAATCACCACCATTGTAGGCATGCATACGTTTTTTCGTTAGTATATATATATGTTGGCATATTCTTTTATAAAAGAGTTACACCATAGAATATCCCTATATCCTGCTTCTACTTGTAAATGTTTCCAAAATGATAATACTAAAACATAAAATGTAAAAGTAATGACAAGCATCAACAAGGCAAGTAAACGCTACATAACAATTTGAGAAAATATGTTGAAAATGTTGGTGAGTTTGGTTTGACGTTACCACTTTGCTATATATTTATATTTGAATTTCAACCTTATAATTTTGGTAGCGTATAAGTAACAACGAGGGGGCGGGGTAACTCTCCCCGCCAACACAAAATGTGGTGAAAGAAAACTGTGGGGTACGCACTTCCGAGGTAGCGGGGTTCTACAAAATAAACGAGAAATGTAGGAGTATAGTCAATTTTCTTTTAGTTATTTCAAAAGTCGGGGAATGTTGTTAACAGACTGAGGAATGTTGAGACTACCGTTTGCATAAAATGTCGAAACAAAATACCAAATATGGTAGTCTTATAACGTTTATAAGCTGGTAGCATCTTGATTTTCAGTAACAAACGTTAAAATGTCCTTAGTTATTTGTCCTAAATCCCGTTTTCCAGATAATATTTGAGTTGCCATGTACGACTACGTGTATAAAATAGCCATTTCTGGTCACTGGACCATGCACGAGTCGTACCTACTATAGCCTCTTTAGAGGATAGTGGACCTAATAAGCACAATTACAAACTGGACGATCCGACTAGTAAATGGAAGTTCTCCACTCAATGGTGGGATGCAGTACGATGTGGTGGGGATTTAAAGGTGGTGGGTGGTGCTATACATATAGCCTACAATAGATCACTTGGCATGTAATGTATGTCAAAAGTGTCTATGGGTCCGTAACCTCAGGTAACTGTTTTGCGTGAACGAGGCTCTTTTCCATCTGGATCAAATGTATGTCTTGCATTTTAAAAAAGATTTCTAATTGCAAAGTTATCGAAATAATGCGTTATGATATAAAAACAAACGATATTCAGATGCTTTTTTATAACGTTACGTCACAAGTAATTCACGAGAGTCATATGACATGGGGGTGGGGTGTAAGATGAGATTTTCCAGCACTGTTTAAAACTGCAGATATCCAGATCTTGTATGCAAGAAAACATATAATCTCATTCTTGGTTGAAGCTGTACTTAAATATCTAAAGTTTGATGTATACGCCTTTTTTAAAGAAGAAAATTAATGAACGATCAACATCGCATGCAAACATTTCTTTTAGTATAAACGTTAGATTACCATTTCTGATCTTCCATCAAATAAAACAGTAGTAAAATTCTACAAGGAAAAACAGCTCTACCGCACAAGGTGAAAAAATATCAAATTGAATCTTGATTATTTGATAACGGCCTTTCGAACAACTGAGCCCAAAATCAAGGATGAATTGGTTAGTAATGATTAACTATTAAACAAAATAGATAAATACATGATGACAATGATTTATTAGATTAATAACTAAACATCTCAAAGACGACATATTAGAGACCCGGAAAATATTAAAACAATATTATTTGCAATAAATGATATCTATAAATAAAATAGCTTCACACATAGTTTCATACATTTGAAAAAATATAAATAAATGTTATGTAAGTATTCACAAACATGAAACCAATTTTTATTATAAAAGCTGACAGTTTCCAAAAAAAAGGCAGACGAACGTATCAATTAAGCACCTTTGATAAAACAATGTTTAGCACCATTAAACAAGCCTATTGTAACAAAATTAATAAACACCAAATATGCGACAGAATTACAAATTGGCTGACGATCGGGTGGGGAAATTATCGAAGTTTCGACACCTAGATGTTTTGTATTTGCCAATAACGTATCTTTATTAAAGCGGAATCGCTTTTCCGAAAATTCCCTGATATGAATTTTTTCTCTGTTATTATACATGTATAGGCCTATGACGATAAGGTCAAATATTTGATCAGAAATGTCTCCATTTACTGGTTCAAACATACATGTTGTATATTTATATTATGTATTTATTTATTTACATGTATTTACACCACGTCCACATACATTATAGATTTATACATGTAAATTTATCAATAAAATATAACACATATGTTTCTTAACAGAAATAAAGGAGAATAAGCATTACCGTGCTTACATTTTACTGCACATACCATACAAAGAAGACGTACAGACAGTGATCACCGTACCGCGAGTTTACACGGTTAAAAACTGCTATTAAATGTACCTACTTTTAATACTGTGAAAGGGAAAATATTACAGTAAACTCCGTATATAACGACCCCGGATATAGCGAAAAAATACGGATATAAGGAACATATTTTCTATGTCTGAGTTTTCTTTCTTTATTTATTTATTTGAAAATGTTGTATGGATATAACAAACTTCGGATATAAGGAACATATTTTCTATGTCTGAGTTTTCTTTCTTTATTTATTTATTTGAAAATGTTGTATGGATATAACAAACTTCGGATATAGGAACACATTTTCTATGTCTGAGTTTTTCTTTTCTTTTATTTATTTATTTGAAAATGTTGTATGGATATAACAAACTTGGATATAAGGAACACATTTTCTATGTCTGAGTTTTTCTTTTCTTTTATTTATTTATTTGAAAATGTTGTATGGATGTAACAAACTTCGGATATAAGGAACACATTTTCTATGTCTGAGTTTTCTTTCTTTATTTATTTATTTGAAAATGTTGTATGAATATAACAAACTTCGGATATAAGGAACACATTTTCTATGTCTGAGTTTTCTTTCTTTATTTATTTATTTGAAAATGTTGTATGGATATAACAAACTTCGGATATAAGGAACACATTTTCTATGTCTGAGTTTTCTTTCTTTCTTTATTTATTTGAAAATGTTGTATGGATATAACAAACTTCGGATATAAGGAACATATTTTCTATGTCTGAGTTTTCTTTCTTTATTTATTTGAAAATGTTGTATGGATATAACAAACTTCGGATATAAGGAACACATTTTCTATGTCTGAGTTTTCTTTCTTTATTTATTTATTTGAAAATGTTGTATGGATATAACAAACTTCGGATATAAGGAACACATTTTCTATGTCTGAGTTTTCTTTCTTTATTTATTTATTTGAAAATGTTGTATGGATATAACAAACTTCGGATATAAGGAACATATTTAAATGGTCACAAGGAGTTCGCTATAAACGGAGCTTATTGTATACTAATGGCATACCAAGTTAGGCTTGAGAACATGTATATGCGATTTAATTTTCATATGCTGATTGTCTAGCATAAATTTTATTGAATGCAAACTCATGATACAGCATCATTATAAAACAAACGATATTCAGATGTTGTGTTTGGGAACGTGACGTCAAGTATTTATTACGATACGTCACAGTAATTCACGAGAGTCGTCTGCCACAGAGGAGTTCTACACTGATTTTTCCGGCATGGGTAAAATCACCGGATATGCCGATTTAATATGCAGTAAAACTCAACGAAAACTGACAGGCATTACATTGATTTACATGTCACGACGTCAAACAATGAAAAGTGAAAAATTAAGGCAGCTTTTGTTTTTTTCTGAAAAATATAGCCGTTATGCATGGCCAGTTGTTACATGAAGCGACTAAAATTGCACACCATATAAGCATTGGTGAATATGCAATGATGCTTTGAGCTGTACTGTGCGCAAATAAAGGTACTATTTCATTGACCGTGGACATTTTGGGTTAATTGTTTAAAATTTAAATCAACTTCCCAATGGATACGAAATGTCATTTTATTTCATATGTCTTTGTAAATTATTCATGTACCAAAAATGAACGTTTTTGAAATGTTGTAACAGTAAATACACCTCGCGGCTTACCACGAGCGTTGTTATAGCAATGTTGACGTCTTGTCTATGGTAATGATTATTCCACAAGCTTATTACTGTAAGTTTCAGTGCCAGTTTCATATGGAAGATTCAATTTTCTTTGTTTCAATAATAGCTTTGCATATAATTAAGGTTATTATAATGTATAACATATATAAAGAAATATAAATTTTAAGTCCAACTATTTTCCAAGTTGATGCTAGTATCGTGTCCCTACAGTGTACGGGAATGATAGTCTCAGTTATGAGCACGCGATTAAGATCGGAATACCCGTTACCCGTGGTGACGGATATTTCAATCTGAACAAAATGTCAACAGATAGAAGCTTTATTTTGCATACAGTTTTATACTTTATTTCTGTATGCAAACTTATTGAAATGATACATTATCCGATGAAAAACAAACGATATTCAGACGTTGTGTTTTGGGAAGTGACGTCACAAGGTTTATAACGTTACATCACAAGTAATTCATGAGTGTCGCCAAAGTGACGTCTACCACTCCATAGTTCTGTTGACTGTATAAGGGTGTCATATTTCTTTTTCTAGCACCATGAATGATGACGTCTACCACTCATTAGTTCAGTTGACTGCATAGGGGCGTGGTATTTTAATTCTAGCACTCTAAATATAGTGACGTCTACCACTCTTTAGTTCAGTTGACTGCATAGGGGCGTGGTATTTTACATTCTAGCACTCTAAATATAGTGACGTCTACCACTCATTAGTTCAGTTGACTGCATAGGGGCGTGGTATTTTAATTCTAGCACTCTAAATATAGTGACGTCTACCACTCCATAGTTCAGTTGACTGTATAAAAGCGTGGTATCTTATATTCTAGCAGTCTTAACATAGTGACGTCTACTACTCTATCGTTAAGTTGACAAGATAGCACTTAACATATGGTGACGTGTTCCACTTCAGTGTTCATTTGACGGCATAGGGGCGTGGTCTTTTACATTATATTACTCTAAACATGGTGACGTCTACCACTCCATAGTTCAGTTGACTGTATAGGGGCGTGGTATCTTACATTCTAGCACTCTAAATATGGTGACGTATACACAATCCATCGTTCAGTTGAATGCAAAGGGGCGTGGTTTTTTTACATTTAGCACTCTAAATATGGTGACGTCACCCACTCCATCGTTCAGTTGACTGCATATGGGCGAGGTTTACTGTTTTCATCCATTTCTCATTGATTTATATCTACGTTACAGACTTTTAAAAAGCTGTTCGCCCTTACATTAAGGCGACGAGGTGGGGGAGGGGACAAGGTTCGCCGAACTTTATGAAATTAACATGTTTTAGAACGAGTCATCACATAAAAATGTTCTAGTAAAATTTCCTGCATATTATTTTTTTTCTCGTTTAAAAAATAAATTATACGCTGCTTAATCATAAAGCGATGCAAACGTTTTTGAACCCTTAATACAAAGGTACAAATCTATACTGAACAGCAAAAGAAACTATACAGGCGGTATATTGTCAATTTATTCTGATAAAATGTTTCAGATCAAAGCTAATTTTATAGAATATGAAAACATAACCAATTAATAATAATTCCTGAAAATGTCAT
>JAFMSR010000004.1:3951230-4003730 GCA_022818135.1 Saxidomus purpurata
TCAAACACCCAATCATACTTCATGTATCATCAACCATCCAATCATACATCATGTATCACCAACCGTCCTATCACACTTCATGTATCACCAACCATCCAATCATACTTCATGTATCATCAACCACCCAATCACACTTCATGTATCATCAACCATCCAGTCATAATTTATGTATCATCAACCATCCTATCATACATCATGTATCATCAAACACCCAATCATACTTCATGTATCATCAACCATCCAATCATACTTCATATATCACCAACCATCCAGTCACACTTCATGTATCACCAACCATCCAGTCATACTTCATGTATCATCAACCATCCAATCATACTTCATGTATCACCAACCATCCAATCATACTTCATGTATCACCAACCGTCCAATCACACTTCATGTATCACCAACCATCCAATCATACTTCATGTTTCATCAACCATCCAGTCATAATTTATGTATCATCAACCGTCCAATCATACATCATGTATCATCAAACACCCAATCATACTTCATGTATCATCAACCATCTAATCATACCTCATGTATCACCAACCATTCAATCACACTTCATGTATCACCAACCATCCAATCATACTTCATGTATCATCAACCATCCAGTCATACATCATGTATCACCAACCATCCAATCACACGTCATGTATCACCAACCATCCAATCATACTTCATGTTTCATCAACCCAACCATCCAATCATACATCATGTATCACCAACCACCCAATCACACTTCATGTATCACCAACCATCCAATCACACTTCATGTATCATCAACCACCCAATCACACTTCATGTATCATCAACCATACAGTCACACTTTATGTATCATCAACCATCCAGTCATACTTCATGTATCATCAACCACCCAATCATACTTCATGTATCATCAACCACCCAATCATACTTCATGTATCATCAATCACCCAATCATATTTCATGTATCATCAACCACCCAATCATACTTCATGTATCATCAACCATCCAGTCATACTTCATGTATCCACACATCATGTATCACCAACCGTCCAATCACACATCATGTATCACCAACCATCCAGTCATACTTCATGTATCATCAACCATCCAGTCATACTTCATGTATCATCAACCATCCAATCATAATTTATGTATCATCAACCATCCAATCTTACATCATGTATCACCAACCGTCCAATCATATATCATGTATCACCAACCGTCCAATAATATTTTATTAACATCAGTCATACTTTATGTTTTATCAATCATCCAATTTTCTTTTTTGTATTTACAACCATTTTTAAGTTATCAGAATTCGTATATCATCAGATATCTTCGACCTTATAGTGTTAATACAGGCAGTTATCTGTTTTAGATTTTAGAGTCGGATGAGAACAAACGACGTTCCGAGAAACTCCAGTTAATGAATATGAGTAGTGGAGCTAGGGGATGGCGCCGTATACAAGGAAGAGTGTGGCTTACACTAAACGAGCCATTTTACTCAAAGGCAGCAAAGGTATTAGTAAATTGAAATATTGGCACCCTTTCGTACACAAATCAATGTACATTTACTAAAACAGCATCATTGTTACATATTTAACAGTCTACACTAATTACCGTACTCGTGTGTCGTGTGTGTATTAGACCTGACTAGTGTAACTGTAAACGTACATGTACATGTAAACGTACTCTGTATTTGAACAATGTATTGAGGGGCCATCTAAGTTAGAACAACAGTACACTATTATTTCAAATTTAGTAGCTCACGACGGACAATCATACTAATGCAAATGGTACACAATTATGGTTTATTTGTATCACGTGGGTGTATCCGGACCGTGCAATTGCATGGTAAATAATGATTACTTTGCAGGCTTATTAGTGCCTTTATTAAGTTTATGCACATGCTATATCGTTTATCTAAGGGCTGTCTGATTTATTTGTTACTCCGTATATGGACTCATTAGCGAATGTCGGTAGGGTATTCCTGTCACCAAGTGAAACACATTCATCGAATAATTGGAAGTTCTTGATCTCCAAATTTTGTCATCAGGTTAATCTGGTACGTTAAATGAGGTGTGATGATCGTTATAGTAATGAATGTTGATATTATTGACAATGATGATTTAGCTGAGACGATGATGATGATAATGATTATTTTTATTAACCCGGTTTTTGCTAAAACCTGGTGATTACAATGGCGTTGTCGTATGTCGGGCGGGCGGGTGGTTGTCAAACATTTGGTTTCCGTCAATAACTTTAGTTAAGAGTGACCAATTGCGATGAATCTTGGTGCTATGTAGCTTGCGTAGAGAGGAAGTTTGCGATTGCATTAAGGGCTCCATGCTCAAGGTCACTGTTACTAAAAATAGAAAAAATGGTTTCCGCTCAATAACTCGAGGTATGAGTGACTAATTGCAATCAAACTTGGTGTGAGCGGAAACTTGCAATTGCACGGTCCGGAGACACCCGTGTGATAAATAACTATTAATTGTCTTCATTTGCATTGGTATGATTGTCCATCGTAAACAATGAAATTTGACATAATACTGTATTGTTGTTCTAACTTGAGATGGTCCCTCAATACATTGTTCAATACAGAGTACGTTTACATGTACATGTACGTTTACAGTTACACTGGCCAGGTCCAGTAGTTCTACAGTACACGATAGTAATTATTATTATTTGTATAATAGTGAATGGTATTACATAATGATGAAGACTTTTTAATAATGAACGTAACCAAGATTTCCTATGATACTAGAATCGTTTGAGATCACCCCCGAAATTAGGCAGTTACATTTACGTGTACGAGTGCGAATGCGCTGGTCAGGTCTAGTAGACGCAGGATTTTTTATTCAATATCAACTCCAAAGTCCAATTGTTCAGGGTATCGATCAAACACGCCGTTATTTTCCGGGATATGACTCGATGTTTCAAAATTTGTACAGTTGTACACACAATCACACTACAGTATGTTACAGCAGTTTTTAATGTTTGCTGAATTTATCGGTTTAACAAGTTTCATCAACATTTGACTTGTCTCTTTTCCTTTTTAAACAAGAGCGTGGAGCGGAAAACACGGCTGGTACCATCGATTATGATTATAAGACACTGTTCTAAGGCCTGCTGTGATACTACAGTTTTCCTGTATACATTTTATACCGTTACAATTGATGCTTAATATTCTTATTCAGGTGTACTTCGTCTTCAGCGCCATGTTGATAACGGTGTCGCTGTTTGCACTGATTGCGGGCACTCATCCAGCGTTTCAACGTCCGCTTAACACAGGAGAGTGGAAGCAATACTTTGGAGATGAATGGCATCTGTATAAACACCATTTCGTCAGTGATGCTGAACCGGAGGCAGAACCGGAAACAGCTGCTGAACCTAATGCGGAAGCGGAAGTTGAACCGGAAGCGACGTCTGACCCGGAAGTGTTAGCAGAATCTGAATCGGAAGCAGAGACAACAGCAGAAGCGGAAGTGACGTCTGAACCGGAATTGGTAGCAGAATCAGAATCGGAAGCAGAGACAGCAGCAGAAGCGGAAGTGACGTCAGAGCCAGTGACCGAAGAGGAGCCGTTTCCTGTTCCTGAGAATGCATTTTCCAGATACCTATTTCTTGATGTTATTGAGTTTACCTGCATAGGTCTGTTTACGTTGGACCTCCTCGTTCGTTTAATCGTTTGTCCTTATCGATATCAGCTTTTATTCTCTTTCTTAAACTGGGTCGATATATTTGCCCTAGCTGTAATGTATTTAAAGTATACAATAGAAACCATTCACCCGAAAGAAAAATATGAAGCTTCTGTTTTAGACATGATGCATTGTCTGCAGGTGGTGCGAATTTTCAGGCTTTTCAGATTAGTTAAAAATTTCATAGGTTTTCGTGTTCTGTTGTATGCGTTTAAAGCGAGCTTCAAAGAGCTTATGCTGATGTCCCTATTCCTATTTGTTGCAATGTTGCTATTTTCTACCTTTGCGTTTTTCTCGGGTGACAACAGTTTCCCTAACATTCCTGATGCATTTTGGTGGGCAGTCGTTACCATGACAACTGTTGGTTATGGCGATGTTGTTCCGACAACGCCTTTGTCAAAATCAATCGGTGTGTTTTGCGCTATATCCGGTGTGTGTTTGATTGCAGTAGTCATTCCAATTTTTGTAAACAACTTCGTGCTGTTTTATAACTACTCTAAGGTGTGGGGAAAGAAAGTCGAAAACCAAAGTGAAGACAGACATGTCAAAATAACTCAAGTACTAGCTGTTAAAGATCTGAAAACTTAGCCATCCGAACTGCAACAGAGGTATGTTTAGTCGAGGTCATGTAATACGAAAACTTTTTGTGATTTTAATTACAAAGAAAGTACTAACCTTTAATGTATGGATTGGACATCACTGTCAATCTTTAAACCAAACATTAGGTCACATTATTATTTTGTAAGTCATAAGTGAATGTGTAATTTACAATTTTATTTGAACATAATGATAATGCACGCTATTAGTTTACAATAAATCAGTGTTCACACTAAGATGCAAAATGAAAAATAAGATTTTTACCCTCCAGAAATACTTGATTGCAGACATATGAAAAACAAAAGAAAGGAATTATCCAAATAGTCAGTTACAAAATTTGTTTCATGAGACACGACAGTGCTTGATGTCGACACTTCGTGTTCAAATTTTCAAATTTTCGCCGCGATCAGTCACAATAGCCTACGACTTAACAATCGACAAAATTATTTGCATCGTGGCCATTCAGTGTGTTGGTCGTGGTATCTTTATGCTTTTTTCTCATTTATTAAACATATTCTTAGTGTGTTCTTTAAGTTAAATGAGGGCTCTTGTGGTATGCAGGTCAACGCTATACATTTATTTGTTTGATTTTTTGCTAAGTGAAATGAGTTTTATACTGTTAAAGGAAACTTATGCAACAACTGTAGCCACAGTTGTCATTTTCAAAACATAAAAGGCTTTTAACTTACTGTGAACATACACATAGCTCGTATCATGTCATTTTTAAAAGCTGTTCTTAAAAAATTACGAATGATCTTTCGAAAGATGTTGCTTGAAAAGGAAAAGGGTTTGATGTGACTTCAATTGTTGAGACTACGATATCATGAAGAACAGACAATCCAGAGATAGTTGTTTTTACAAATACAGGAATATTAACAAACTAGAGATAGGTAGTACAAATAGTAACTTACGTGAGAAAAAGAAATAAAAAGGCATATTGAAAATATGTCTTATGTAACTTACGGTATTTTTTATAAGGACTTGCATTTTATGTTGTTATTTCACTATCTAAATTGGTTTGTATTGATAGATTGTCATGGGATATTTACTTGTTAATATCAACACGATGCTGTTGTTGTTATAAATTCGCTAGATATGGTGAAGTAATTTGTTGCTCATATTCTAATGTTGAGACAAGTGTCGTCATTGTTTTATAAGAGGATGTCAACAGTTTCTCGTTGAATATATTCCCTGTGGTATCTATGACAATACCAATTCACGTTTGTTTGTAAAGTGTAGTATAACTTTTGCTATGACGATACCAGTTCTCGTTTGTATGTAATGTAGTGAAGTATAAATTTTGCTTTGACGATACCAGTTCTCGTTTGTAAGTAATGTAGTGAAGTATAAATTTTGCTATGACAATACCAGTTCTCGTTTGTATGTAATGTAGTGAAGTATAAATTTTGCTATGACAATACCAGTTCTCGTTTGTATGTAATGTAGTGAAGTATAAATTTTGCTATGACAATACCAGTTCTCGTTTGTAAGTAATGTAGTGAAGTATAAATTTTGCTATGACAATACCAGTTCTCGTTTGTAAGTAATGTAGTGAAGTATAAATTTTGCTATGACAATACCAGTTCTCGTTTGTATGTAATGTAGTGAAGTATAAATTTTGCTATGACAATACCAGTTCTCGTTTGTATGTAATGTAGTGAAGTATAATTTTTGCTTTGGCGATACCAGTTCTCGTTTCTCAAATCTCTATGTATATTTGACTTCTGTTGTTGAATCTAGCACTTAATTTTACATTTTATGTTGTAGTTTATCATTGTTGAGAAATTCATTTTTTCACCGGAATCTGTGAACGACCAGCTTTACGACAAAGCTGTCAGGGTCATTTTCAAACAATATGTTTCAATAAAACAATGTTCGTGAACAATGATGCAACATTTAAAATCTGACACATTAAAGCTGCTCGCTTGCACATTTTGGTGAAAAAATGATGTTCTCCAAACCCTCTGAAAAGAACGTATTTTATAACAAAGAGTCTAATAAAAAGGTTTCGGTATAAACTCCTGTCGTGTCGAGTATATAGAGCTGTAAATATATCCATTTGAAATTATACGCTACAAAATGAAAATGAACATCTCAATATAACTATATAGTGTAGCGGTGGCGTTAAACCAAATCCTACCAGCAGTTTCAATGGATTTTTCAAATTGCTGTACCTATATTTTTACTTTTCTTGTTGATTGTAGCATTAACTTTTATATTCTATGCTTGAATTATATCATTTTTGAGAATTTTTTTTTCCACTTGAAACTATGAGCGTACAGCTTTAAAAGTGGCATGGATTTGACGCGATAGTAAATAGAAATGTGGCGTATCCTGGTTGATTGATACCTTACGGTATACTTGATCATAAAAGAAAACACGCCAATTAACTTTGATCTTCACAGGCAATTGTGCAACATATGTTTCTCACATGTTTTGATAAACACATGTTAAACATATGATTAACATGTGTTATTCATGTGTTATGGCTAACATCTGTAAATTTGGAGGGGATTCCTGTATGATTGTTAGTGGTCGTTTTCCTTTTTCTGTTGTTTTTTGTTTTTCAGCGCCTGCCTTGTTTCATAACATATGTTTGACATTTGTTTACTAATATATGTTTGTACCTAAAATGTGTTGCACATATGTTATTATCAACATATGATTAACATATGTTATTTATGTGTTATGGCTAACATATGTTGCGCTATTGCCTGTGATATAGGTTCTCAAAATAAGAATAGTAATACATGTAGTTATTTAATGTTTTCGAGTGAATTATAGAGTTTTCTCAGTGAAATAAAGGATAACCACGTTTTGAAACAGTGGTTACCTTTTTTTTTTCACTTTTTGCATCTTCTCCCGGATTTACATCAAAAAGTATCCGAGCGTAATTAATACTGGAACCATGCGCGATGCGTGTTAAAATGACGTCATTTGCGCTATGTTTTTGATGACGTTTCCGCGATTTTCGTTATTTTATAGAAACAAACCAATAAAGTGAGTTACCAAAACGAATGTTGGTATCGGTGTTATATACGTTAATTACGTGAACACAAAAGTGTATTTTCACTGTGGCTGCGCCACCGTGAAAATATCCTTGTGCCCACGGTGAAATTTACGTGATCTTAACGAAACCAACTTTCCTCTATTTTTTTATGTTTCCATGAATTATAGAGTTTTCCATGAAATAAAAGTGATAACACAGTTTTGAAACAGTGGTTCCTTTTTATTTTTCACTGTTTTTGCAATCTTTGCCCGGATTTCGACAAAAGTATCCGAGCGTTTTAATGCTGGAGACCTGCGACGATGACGTCGTTTAAATGACGTCTTTGTTCTATGTTTTCTGATGACGTTTCCGCGATTTTCGATGTTTTATAGAAAAACTCAATAAAAATAGAGTTTTAACCAAAATAAAAGAAAAATTGTTGGTATCGGTGTTTTCACGTTAATTCCTCGTGAACACCAAAGAGTATTTTCACCGTGGCTGCGCCACCGTGAAAATATCCTTTTGTGCCTACCGGTGAAATTATAACGTGATCTTGCACCGAAACCAACAATTATCCTCTATTTATTAGAGTAAATTAAGATTAAAGTGTGTGATAATAGACGCATTGAATAGATTAAAGTGTGGGATAATAGACGCATTGAATAGATTAAAGTGTGGGATAATAGACGCATTGAATAGATTAAAGTGTGGGATAATAGACGCATTGAATAGATAAAAGGTGGGATATGACGCTTAATGATAGGTGGGAGCTGTAGATTAAAGTGTGGGATAATAGACGCATTGAATACAGGCTCTCGTCTGTATTCCAGACCTAGATTGGAGCACATCTACCTGGGACAGTGTTGTAAAAATGTGGATTAGTTGGCTTCCTGCGGTTACGCCCTATCGTGCTTAGTCACATTCCCTGTATTATGCAGTAACAAGTTCTGAGTAGGCCGTGTTCCGTAATTTTGAAGGGTGTGTCATATACAAAAGTTAGCCAAGTAGAATTCAAAGCTTCAAAATGTGGTAAATGGGTTTGATCAATGAATGGTGACGTCACGCTTTGTCCGAGTTTGTTTGCAGCAAGGAGTTTCACATTACTATTCAAATTACTATTTGAAAGACCATATTTGTAATTATGACTTTAATTAAAAAGAGAATAAGAAGATGATGACTCTCCCTCATATATTCAAAATCATGTGTTTTGTAAATTTAATTCTGATTTGATTTTTGTATATTTATGTTATGACGAGAAACTGTATAGTTTAAGTCAAAATATATATATTTCTTCTTCTTCTTCTTCTTCTTCTTCTTATACTCATCTCACTTCAAGGGGCAATCTGGCTAAATACTAATCATCTGAGTAAATTAGTTTAAACATATTTATTCGTCAGCAGTTTAATTAACAAACACGCAATAGAAGCTGTAAGCAGATTATTGGAAATCTCTCCTCACTTTACTATAGTGACTATTTGCGATTTATATGAAATGGACCAAAAAGGCTTTGTCCTTTGTCAGATACTGTTAAGAGCATAGAAGTGAATGCAATAATCAATAAATTGCGTTATTAGATAACTAGAATAAAGGTAAGCAAAAAAATATATAAAGAATTGAAGTTACAGTGGAAGCGGGTATAAGAAGGGAAAAAAGGGAAAATGGAGCGACTCGGGGGTATAGAAATTACAGAGTGGGTAATCCTTCACAATGAGTCACTTCTTTTAATTAAATAAGTCTAAAATATAATCCATTACGAAAAGACATTTTAGTTTTGTGTTTGTTTTATTTTTTCAGCCTATAGACCTTGTGTTCAAATTATTAAAATGTGTTTTCTTCTTACCATTTCTAATTCAAAGTATATCATTAACTGGACATCTATGGTAGCATAGATATATACTGGTTACTGAAATATAATCACTTCTTAATTTCTCCACGCTGGATCACTATCTCCACCATTCAGACTGACCCTGACTGTTTCAAGTGTCTTCCTGTCTTGCCATGTCTTGTTATTTGTTCACATATTTTTTACAGGAGGTGGCGTATATAATGGAATGCCTTTTTTTATTTGACATTGCACAACCGCAACTTCTTAGCTTAAACGTGATAAGAAATATCGCTGAAGGAAGCCGAATGACATTGCATAACCGCAACTTCTTAGCTGAAACTTGACGACGAATGGAAAATTCGGATTACACCGGCGCAAGAATGACTGAGGTGATCCGACTGTAACATGGGCGGACTTGTTTACACTCTGAAGAAGTGTCTTCCAAGTATTTGCTTCCTCTTGTACTGATTCGCAGTCATATCTGGCCCGTTTTATTTATTTTTAAAACTCTGTGCTCTCTATACCACAGGTAGCGTAGTGGGACTCGAACTAACTGCATCTTAGCTAAAACTAGACTTGTAACTATAATAATAATTATAATTGTTAACATGTCATTAATAATGTAAACAGCAGGCTCTGTTTCATACATTTGTATTGCATTACATCATCTAGAATTACATAAATTAATGATGCACAACGTGATAAGAGGGCTCTTATGGGTCATATATTATTTTGTTAAAACCCTATTATATACTGTAATTTGAGTGATTTACGTGAGACGAATATTTCGCGATTTGTGAACAGACAGAATTCTCCAAATAGAAGATATGTGTGAAATGAATCGTTCGTGACAACGATGTGGGAAATTCGCGAAAAACAGAGAAACTTTAATTAACGCTAATATTTGCCAATTTACAGGTTTGATATTTCATAAGTTTTATGTATTTTTTTCGTAAAAGTAAAGTTCAAGGCCCACATGCAAACCGTTTTGCGACTGACAGTTTCCAACATTTTTATAGTCAGCGATTCAAAAAGACATCGTAAATCAAAACAAAGACGATTTTTTAATTCCTGAAATTTTACATAGATTCGTAAACATTACGATCCGCTATCAAGCATTAAAGTTGGGGTCACAAGGCCATCTCTAACTTTGATCCAGTGTTTGGGTTCTAGTTACGTTACTTCCTTCCACTCGTCCTTTAGTCCACCGATTAAACAATCAATCAAACTATGCCAAAGTAGAACGTTATATATCAACAAAGACCACTTACCGCCCATGCAGGAATGTAAATGTAATCCCCGGGGAGCTGTATTCGGTGCGCATCAACGAATACAGCTCCCTTAATCAAATGGGAGCTGTATTCGGGGTTCTTGTACCTTTTTTCGAATAGAGCGCCCCAGTGACTCGATACAGCATAGCCGTATCATTCGTTCATACAAATACGCGGCAAAGAATTTATTACAGAATAATAAGGATCCATACCGCTATTCAGTATGCAGTACTTAGCCCTGGCATGTCTGTCTTTTTGTCCGTTCGCGTTAGGCGGGTAGTTGAAGTTTAATGACTTTTTTGCTGATATTGAAGAATTATTTTCTTTCGATAAACCTTCATTGTTTTCATATGATGGTAGCACATAAGGCAAAAAACTTGTTGACGCAATGCAGCTCATACACATTAGGGTGTACGGCCTGACAGACGGACGGATAAGACAACAGACAGGGTAGGACAACAGACAGATAGTAGGACAAAGAGACGGACGGAATAGATATTACATGCAGTTTATTGATTAGGTCAATTGCTTAAGTTAGGATACTGCAGTATAACATTTTAGGGATTGAAACATTTACTATGTAAAACAAGTTTCAACGGGATAACACCCCATTAAAAAGGTCAACAAAATAATCTTGCGTTTTCAGTCTCATAATTTTAGTAAGTAAATTGCTCACATTTATAAACATAATTATTATGTTGTTAATTCTTAGTGTAACATAATTATACTTTTTCGGTACATGAATATCGGCCGATATTTCTAGCAACATATTTGATAAGAAAAACAAGGATTTATTTTGTTTGTCCTCAATGATCCACACGGTAATCACTATTCGCTTTTCAATTTTAAATTAGCTCTTCAAAGACGAGTAGTTTCCACTCTGCACTACTTCTTACTAAGAGATTGTTGGGCTACCGGATAAAAGAGATTGAGTGTGCATAACGCTTTAGTGAATATGATTGCGTGAATAATATCTATATACAGTCAAGACTGCCTTAGCGACTCCCTGAATTAATCGACTCCCTGCCATATGCGACCTTATTTTATGCGCCCGATGCAGTTTCCTATACAAGTAGATTGAATTAAGTGACTCCATTCCCACGCGACAAGCGTCCGTGAATTCTGGCTCCCAAATAGATAACTAGACTGTTTCTAGCGACTCTGACAGGCTCCCTTGCACGTTTTACTCGACAGAGTTACGGTTCTTAATATGGATGGCTAAGATTGACGAGCATGACCAGGATTTGGAGAACAGACCAAAATTCTTCCTTCCTAATTTTATTTTATTACACCTCATACTGACAATGCAACACTTACACTACACAGTAATAACAAGGCTAGTTACATTATACTTTATACCAGATATTATATAGCTGTGTAAATTTCAATGACCTATACAATTTGAAATTGATAAAACACAACTGAAAAACTTTTAATTTGCCCCTTCCCTCTGGTAAATTGCGACCTAATAATTTGTAAACAAAAGCAAAGACAAATTATACGTAAAACACATTTTAAGCATTTTATAGCAATACATATCATATACAATCATTTCATTAAAACATTTAAAATTGTATGAGCAACTATAATGTCAACATCATTCAGCACACCAGAGTTCATTTACACCTCTTGAGCATTAATCTTAGTAACATAATACAGTAAGCTCCGTGTATAACGACACCGGATATAGCGAAAATCCGATATAAGGAAATTTTTTTTTCTTTATTTTATATGAAATTGCTATATTGATATAACAAACGAATATAAGGAACAAATTAAAATTTCCCAAGGAATTCGTTATAAACGGAGTTTACTGTATCTAATCAAGTTGGACCATCTGCTTTAAGTGGTAAGAGTCATCCCATTCTGATTCTCTTCTTTCCTTCTGTGACTTTCTTGTCAATGGTCTTTGTGGAGAAACTTGTTTCACCTGTTCCATTTCTTCTATCACATCCTTCTACATTCTGTTTTCTTCAGTGTCTCATTCTCCTTTCTGTCTTCTATCTCAATGTTATGTTCCGCAAAAATGTTCGTATAATTAACAATAATAGATCAGCACCATCCTTAAACAACATTTAAGTAACACATCTGTATACAATAAATGAAAAATACATGACTTCTCAAATTATGGAAATGACTGTATGAATTCCCCTCAAAATGAAATTTATCTAAAGCGATCCTAGGTATTTGTAATGGGTAATATCTTATTAGTTTCTTATATGAGCACGAGGTTCAGATGGAAATATCCGTCACTGAGAGCCTCGTTCCGCCAAAACAGTTACCCTCAGTGACGGATATTTCCATCTGAACCAAGTATCTCATGAAAGAAACTTTTTCTTGCATACCGTCTTGCACTTTGAACAGATATTTAAAAACAAACTTATCGAAATGATGCATTTTGATATAAAAACAAACGTTCTTTAGATGCTATGTTTGGGAAAGTGACGTCACAGTGTTTATAACGTTACGTCACAAGTAATTCACGTAAGTCGTCTTACACGGGGGTGGGGGGAGGGGGGTGTAAGAGATTTTCAGCACTGGTAAAAACTGCAGATATCCCCATTTGGTATGCAAGAACCACCCAGGACACACACTTCCGATGCAGTTTCCAACACTATCCGCCGCCACATTTCACGATAATAACGAAAACAAGAAGAACAAGAGCTGTCCCTCACAAGTGACGAATGCCCCCGAAAGAGGTGCCTCACAGTCTGTGTCCTCTCCATGGCTCAATAAATGTGCTATGTATTTTAAATCCTTCCATGCATGACAGAGTAACCATGCTACAGTATTCCATTACTTTAAACACTAAGTGTGACCTTGACCTTTGAGGTAGGGACTTGGGTCTTCACGCGACACATCCGCTTGATGTGCTAGACTTTGTGCCAAGTTTTTTTAAAATCCTTCAAAGCATAATAAAGTTATAGTCCGGACACAAATGTATGCAATATCAGGATTCCATTACCTATAAACTCTAAGTGTGACCTTGATCTTTGTGGTAGGGATGTGGGTCTTGCACGCGACACGTCGTCTTGATGTGCTAGACTTTGTGCCATACTATTTTAAAATCCTTCAAGGCATGACAAAGTTACAGTCCGGACACGAATGTGTGCATATATGCATATATAGAGGAATCCATTACCTTCAAACTCTAAGTGTGACCTTGACCTTTGAGCTAGGGACCTGGGTCTTGCAGCGACACGTCGTCTTGATGTGCTAGACTTTGTGCCAAGTTATTTTAAAATCCTTCAATGCATGACAAAGTTACGTCCGGACACGAATGTGTGCTTATGCATATATAGAGGAATCCATTACCTTCAAACTCTAAGTATGACCTTGACCTTTGAGCTAGGGACGGGGTCTTGCACGCGACACGTCGTCTGGATGTGCTAGACAGTGTGCCTAGTTTTTTAAAATCCTTCAATGCATGACAAAGTTACAGTCCGGACACGAATGTGTGCTATATAGAGGATTCCATAACCTTCAACCCAAGTGTGACCTTCACCTTTGAGGTAGGGATGTGGGTCTTGCACGCGACACGTCGTCTTGATGTGCTAGACATGTGTGCCAAGTTATTTTAAAATCCTTCAATGCATGACAAAGTTACAGTCCGACACGATTTGTAAGGGGGACGCACGGACGGACGGACAGACGGACGACGGACGGACGGACAGACGGACAGACGGTCAGACGGACAGACGGACAGACGGACAGACGGTGCGATTATAATATGCCACCCTTCGGGGGCATAAAAATTGTATAACAACTTACATATATCAAAACATAACGCAGTTCTCAATAAATGTACGTAAAACTACTACAAACTTTCAAAATCATGAATGTATTAGCGGTCTAAACCGAATCTTGGAATTTTGACTAGATAAAGGGAAGTAACTACTGCTTTTGAGAGTATGTTGAGATACATACTGTAGCGTAACTTCCACAATACTGTCCGTACTGCGCATAAAGGGGCACTCCCTACATCCAGCCGATTTTCTTCTCTAAACATAAATAATGTGTTCAATTAACGTAAAGGGTTAAATAAACAACATATGTCGCGAAATGCCTTATTTTAACACAGTTAATCAACAGAGAAGCTTTCTGTTATTAATCGCTATCAACCCATTAATTGTACAACAACAACTCTACATACATTATTGAATGGTCGACGGTACTAAATTAAAAGAACATATAATATGAGTAATTATCAAACAAGTCTGAACTATTCGTCAGTACACTGATCAATATAATTATATCTAAATCGATTCATTCCAGGTTCTTCGTTCAAATCTATGGACCTTTTAAACACACTTTGGTGTAACAGATCTCTTGCGGATTTAGTAGTTACTTCATACAATGTAATTTCACAATTATACGTCGCCACATTTATGACCTGGTATTTTCTCTGTAGAACTATGCAGTCAAGTCGGTTAACAGAGATGAATGACTTGATCTTCTGTTGTCATTTATTCACAAATGATCCACTATGCAAACATAGCACACTGTTACCTAGATGTCACCTTAGGTTGTCGTTTTGGTGTTCGTTAATACGGGTTTGAGTGTAAGAAACACCAAACAAAAACACCAGATAAAATCCTCATAAGTTATCACAATTAATTTATATAAAATGATAACAAGAATACCAATGTTACAGTTAAACTATTATCCTTTAATCATTTATCCGTTTCAAGATTCAGACATGTTATAAACGTACTTCCGATGTCATCCTTTCTAGCCAAAACGTCAGCATTTCACCTTTACCCTAGAATACCAAAAAACAAAATCAATAAAAAAAGTCAGTAAACAACAGTGAAGCCAAATAATGTTAATTGGGACATATCTGCATTTTTTGTTGCTGATTTTCGTCTATCAAAACTTTCGTTAAAGAGTTATCTCAAACAGATTAAAGAAGTCATTAATCTGTCACTGTATTTTAGTTCAATAAAATACAGTCAGAACAACCTACTTTATTTTATTCAACGATAAGATATAGGGACACATTTGTTTTTAATAATCTAACGAATCATTTTAACTCTACCCGAACTTTATTTAGTTCATCATTGTAAATGTGATTGGACGATTACATACGTCACTCTGTGACGTCATTTCCTGCAAGCCGTCCTTAGAGAAACGTGCTGCATTTTATCATTAAAAATCACGATTGTTCCCTATGTATTTATGTAAGAAACGCAGTCAATCGTGTAAAGACTGTTCGTTTCTTATATATAGATTTTATAGACGTATATTGAATGCATTAATTTTGTAATATAAGGTTAGAACACGTGTTATGGTAATATATTTTACAATAAGAGTGTGTTACCTTTACTGCAACTTTTCCTCGTTCTGATATTACAAACTTGTCATTCCTTTGTAGTTTAGAGGCACTCGATTCCGTCATTTGTATTCGACCAGCTGCAAAATTAGCAAAAAATAAACATTTTGACACTATGTATAGATACAAAGATTGAAGATCTACATGTAGAAAGCTATCTAGTTTAATTTTCATTATTTACCGTATCAATCATAGAATCAAAAAATGATCTGTGAATCAGTTTCTATCACCACATACTTGTATGACGACTTTGACCACAGTTGACGTTTGAAAGTAACACATTCCTAGCTAAATATATTGTTGAATCGCACACATATAATATACAGTTAACTCCGTAAATATAGACTCCGGATATAGCGAACTCCGGATATAAGGAACAAATTTCTCTGCTCGAGTTTCTCTTTCTTTCTTTATTTTACATAAAAATGTGATATGGATATAACAAACTCCGTCTATATGGAACATTTGTTTTCTGCTCGATTATTTCTTTATTTATTTTTTTATTAAAATGTAATATGGATATTACAAACACCGAATATAAGGAACTTTAAAAATGTTCCAAGGAGTTAGTTGTATACGGAGTGTACTGTAATATGATTGATAAAAAAAGAAATATTCATAATTCATAAGTGTCATATAATACGAAGTAACATTTTCCTGTGTTAATGTATCTTTACGTTACGGATCGCTGCTCGGATTCTGAAGAACATCATAATAAAAATATTATTATCATACAGAATACGCTGCTATTTCAACTAGTCAAACTATAGAGGAAGAAAGCAAATTATTCTCGTCGCAAAACACTCGCTTATGCTTGAGTGTCAAAGACTCTGCTCATTTGATACAGAAGATCTGACAAATACAAGATGCGGTCTCGGTAAGATTGTACGGACTTACCGCCTGCTTCAACATTATTTCAATTATATTTACAAACGGGCAGTTAACCTAACTATCGTTTGTGAGAAGAACAAGTACAAGAATCCTATCCTAAAACTGCTAAATTTCTCACATTAAGACACATGGTCGATAGCAGGGCTTGTGCCCATTACCATTAATCGATAGGAGGTGAAAGTGGTTTTTAGTCACTGACTATAATAGCGTCAAAGACGAGAATGCTTATAAACTAAAACAGCAAAATATACGCACGCATCCCGGTTGATTCCATTCTAGATGCTGTGTTTACTGTGTCGTCAAATATGCAGTACCTTGGCATTCTAATTCCCACTACTCCAGCCACACAAGGTCCTGTGTCAGTAGCAAAAGATATAACTTTGATTGATAACGTTCTCTTACTTGCAGCTATGTATGTTCATTTATTTTATGTTATCATATGGCAGAGTATCTTACACAAACGGTTAACTCATCTACTAAAAACGTTTGATGCAGAATCACATTAAATATGTATATAAGAGCAAAAGGTATGTGAACTCATTTAAACAGTAAGTTAACACTTCTTGGTATAAGGTATCATTTTTTGGGGTTATGCCCTTGAGTGCATCACCCAGTTGTTTTACACACAGAGACAATCACCAAAGCTTCTATCCTTCGAGCGCTTATCTATAAATATAAAGCTTGCATCTGTTTTTAGAACTTGACATTAAATCATAGGCAACTACACGTGATTAGAAATGACTTTTTTGTACGTAAATTATGCACGTGTAATATAAAAACTGTACAAGTCAATATGTGCTTGTCTCAAGTTAAATTAGTCACTTTGATGATTCGGAGTCGGCATTTGATTTCGATGTAAATTCCATATCATCTCACAATGAAGAACTGAATAACCCTTTCAATATTGAAGAGATAAAGAAGACTGTTAGCAAACTTAAAAATAACAAAAGCCCGTCTTTATTTGATATGATTCTGAATGAATATCTTAAATAAGCTTATTTAAATGCATTATTGCCTTTGATTTGTAAGTTATTTAATGTTATATTAGATTCTGGAATCTTTCCTGATATTTGGAGTAAAGGGATTATTTTACACATTTTCAAGAACAAATGGTGTGTTAAAGACCCCGATAATTATCGTGGTATTACCATTCTTGGTTGTTTTGGAAAGCTTTTTACTAACATTATAAACGAACGATTGAATACATTTTTAGAAGACCACAATCTGTTATGTGAAGAACAAGCTAGATTCCGTAAAAAGTACAGCACAGTTGACCATATGTTTTCTCTGAAAATGTTAATAGACTTTTATTTACTTAAAAAGAGAAAACTGTTTTATGCCTTTATTGATTACAAAAAGGCGTTTGTCAGCGAATCGCCTAGCATTATGGCAGAAATTGTTGTCACATGGAATAGATGGTAAATGTTTTAAAATTATTCATAACATGTACTCTAAAGCAAAATCTTGTGTTAAGGTAAATAATTCAATGTCTGACTTTTTCACAAGTCATACTGGAGTTCGTCAAGGTGAAAATTTATCGCCTGTATTATTTTCTATATTCTTAAATGACTTAACACAATTTATGTCAACAGCATTTGACGGTTTAAATACTTTGTCGAATACTATCACACTTTGTCTCAGTGATGATAATGTAAATGTCTATCTACGTTTGTTTTTGCTACTATATGCAGACGATACTGTTGTTCTAGCGGAAGATCAAAACAACTTACAGAAATCTCTTGATGCTATGTCTAAATATTGTGCTCTATGGAATTTGCAAGTTAATGTTAGTAAAACTAAGGTTGTTATTTTTAGTAAACGTAAAGTTAATACAGGAAATATTGAGTTCTATTTTAATAATTACAAACTTGATATTGTTGATTACTTTCCATATTTGGGCATTTTGTTTAACTACAATGGAAATTTTTCAAAGACTAAATCCAAACTTGTAGAGCAAGCACGTAAAGCAATGTTTGCTTTGTAAAGGAAAATAACAAAGTTAAACCTCTCATTTTCCATTCAAATATATCTATTTAACTCTATGGTTGTTCCTATTCTTTGTATGGCTCTGAAGTCTGGGGCATATAAAATGTCAGTATAATTGACAAGTTTCAACTAAAATCTTGTAAAATTATACTTGGTATGAAACAATCAACACCTACCTGTATGGTATCAAACCTATTTCAATTCAAATAAACTGTAGAGTATTGTCATACTGGGGAAAATTGTTAGTTGATAAAGATAGTAAGATTAGTAATTTGTTATATAGAACCATGTTTAATTTGCATAGTAATAATGTTATTAATTCACCTAGGCTGGAATTTGTTCAAAATCATTAGATGAATTAGGATTGTCTTACTTCTATGTTGATAAAAAAATATGTAATATAATTGCTTTCAAATTGGCTGTTAAGAAAAGGTTGGAAGACCAATTTTTACATGAATGGTCTAGTCAAATTGATCAGTCATCTAAGTGTATTATATAATATAGGTTGTATAAAAATGAGTTAACTTTTGAAAAGTATCTCGATATTTTACCTAGAAATCTTGCTATTACAATGTGCAAATTCTGAACACTAAATCATAAATTACCTATTGAAAAAGGTAGAATCTTAAATTTGGAATGAAACAAAAGATTATGCATAAATTGTAAATGTATAGGGGACGAATTTCCCTATTTATTTGAATGTCCCAATTTTCTTGATGTTAGGAAATCTTATCTATCCAAGTATTACTATAGAAATCCAAACTCTATTAAACTGAAAGATTTAATGTGTACCAGTAACAAAACTAAACTGGTAAAAACTTGCCTCCTTTTGTAAAATCATTCTATCCCACTTCAAAAATTGACTCATTCTCCTAACTTTCTGTACTTTATAAAGATATCACACAGAAATCTACATCTATGTCTGTAATTTACAGAATTGTGTATTTGTTTCTCAAAATGTCATATGTTTATTGTAGCTAGGATATAACGAATGTACATGTTTATATGATCACATGCTTGTAATAAGCCTTGATCAGAAATAAAAACTTGAAAACTTGAAACTTGTTAAGTTATGATACATGTATATTTTTGGATAACTTACATGTACATGTATAAATTGTACGCGAATAAGCAGTTTAAGCATAAATTATTCACATATATATACATGTATGTATATACTGTCGTTAAGCATTGTGAGAACACACCCTATCCGCATATAGAATATGCATGATGCCAAAACAGTGTCTGTATTGGAATATTGGACGTTTCCATACTTAAATTGAAGTTACGTGTTAGAAATGCTCAATTAAATCAATTTGGTTCAATAATCTATTTATACAAATAAAAGGTATATGTTTTGTCTGTTTGCTGAATGACCTCAGCCCAGAGCCCGAACCCTCAGATGTTACTCCCGTGCTATTTCCGGTTACCATCAGTTCGTTCCTCTGTCTGTACGTTTGACTGAAGGTTATCGGTCCTGCCACTGTATATGTATTCAGCTTTCATCTTCATTTCATATTGGAATGAATTATTCTCCAGGCATCAGTTTTCTCAAGGGATTCAGATCAATTAGAAATGAATCTGCATGCAAGATCCAAAACTGGTTTGAATTTCAATCACGATTTGGTTTTTAGACATATGACTCATTCTTATGTCCATGCATGCGGCCATGCGGTATAACCCATTGGATGCTTTTTTAAGCTGCCAAGTTTGACATTGTTTTCAATGCGGCTTTTTTTTTCATACATCTGTAGTTAAATATAAACTCTTCGGTCAAACATAACCATTTCAGCAAATCGTTGCCACAAGACAACCAAGGTCAACAAAACGCAAAGCCTACAACGACAGACCATACTTTACAAACCTATACATTTATATATATTTTTTTAATTACATTCTTACCCGTATTGATTCCTATTTTCAGTTGTATAGTCTGATTTTCTATATGTGGAATTTCGATATGTTCTTCAAGAAGAGCAACTGCCAGTTCAGCAATTTCAAGTACATGATTCTTTCCATTTCGTTTCGGCAAGCCGGATACAACCATGTAAGCATCGCCTGCGGTAAACATCAGGATGATTATTTTAAGTTTTTTCTTATTTTCAACGACCGTCTTCTCCCTACAGACATTAAAGTAACAATGAGTATAAAGGGCACATAGTGTATTTTGATAAATGAAGCTATTAAAAGTATTTCATAACAGTAAAATATATATACCCGGCCAAAAACAAAGAGATTCAAACGCTGATGGCCCCGTGATTGTTTCCTTGTTGGCCATTAAATTGCCATTAAAGTATATTAATTTTCTAAAATTACTTTCCGATACAAATTCATCAATACAATTTCTTGCATAATCTGTTCTTTTGTTTTCTTCCAAACTGCATTTGAATCTGTTTGATTGGACTTTGGAGGCTAAACCCATTATCAAGCATGACGTTTTGAACTGTTTGCATAAGTCATTAAATTATTTTTTGATTTAATGGCTATTAAATATCGAAATAGAAATATACATCTGTAGGTGTACCAATATGCACTAAATCACCATAATGTCATTTAATGTAAGTGACGTACTGAAATTAATTTGGTAGCCATGTTAATGTTATTCTTCATTTGAGATATAAAATATGAATGTGATACCAGCAGTTTGCTCAAAACAATTTAATGTAAGTGTTTGCATTTCTTTTTTGCCCAGTATATTTTTGTATACCCAAAAAGAAGAGCATATATCCTCTTTTACTTATCTGTCTATTTTATACGTATGGGTGCATGAATGCATTAATGTGTACACATCGTCATTCTTTTGCCATTCAAGACTACAGTGTTTTCAACCTAAACTAGAAATGTTGTAAATATTGCATTTGTTTGAGGGGAGAGACATGTCACCGTATTTCAATGTAATCTAGTGAAAAGTTTGTTTACTAACAATTGAAACCTATCACCCTGTGTTAAGAAATGAGAATGGTAACTGATTTATATTCTTTTTAATTCAACAGTACCTATGTTGTGTTTAAACAACAACAGAACAGAAAATAAAAAGAAAATTACCGATTGTCTCAACTTTATAGGCATCGACATGTTCAACATGTCCATCAATGGTCATACAAAGTTTGTTTAGCATCCGAACTACTTGCATCGGTGTACTGGCACTGCAAGAAACACATTAAACAAAATACCTCAAGTAACGTTTGCGGTTAATGAAACCGTAACTGAAATCTGGTAATCAACACAAAACAAGTTATAGTTCTAACGGTTACATTATTATTACTCAACAAATGGCTGGAGCAATATGGATCATCATGAAAAGGTTTGGAGACAATGGCACAGATGATGTCTATTTTAGTAAGATTTCGGTGACATTTCGGCAACTGAAGATCCTCTAGAGGACCGGGGGGCCACCTGGCTGGTTAATAAATTTAGCTGAGTTGTCATGAACAACTATCACTATAACGAAGTGAGTCAATGATCACTGCACAAATGTATCCGTGATACAGAAAATACTGAATTGGTTAAATTTTGACAATTCAATGACCGTAAACAAAGAGTACCTCGGGAAGATATGGTTAGTTACCAAATCTGGCAGTTTTAGTATGCACATTGAAACTGCGTCCATGTACTCAAGTGGCATCTGACATAGATAGGGCAATATTTGAGGTATATCACTCTGACATAGATAGGGCAATATTTGAGGTATATTACTCTGACATAGATAGGGCAATATTTGAGGTATATCACTCTGACATAGATAGGGCAATATTTGAGGTATATCACTCTGACATAGATAGGGCAATATTTGAGGTATATCACTCTGACATAGATAGGGCAATATTTGAGGTATATTACTCTGACATAGATAGGGCAATATTTGAGGTAAATCACTCTGAAACGCCTATTGAGCGATCTGATGTATAATATTATCAAATGCTGCCCTGATGTTCAGCCCAAAAACATTTTTCAAGCATGTAACCACAAAGGAAATCAGGTAAGGGAGCGGATATTTTGGAAAATGTCTGTAATTCTAGAAATATAATACCGGAGCTACTAATTTTTTAGGTGATATACTATTAGATCAAACTTACCCAAAACATAATGCATAGAAATACTGTAATTTGGTAATGACTAGCAAAATCAGACATTACCTGAATTACTGGACGACGCGTGTCATTCAATTATTGTTAGAGTCAGCAACAGTAATTTTCCATACGGTTATCTTACCTTGCAATCGTTGTAAACCCTACCACATCGGAAAACATAACGGTTACCGAGTCAAACGCCTCAGGGACCACGCAACCATTCTCCATCAGCGTCCTAGCAACAGATTGTGGAAGGAGCTGATGCAACAATTCCTCTGTACGGTTCTTCTCGTCTTCTAATTCGAGTAACAGCGTTTCTGTTTGCCTTTTTTCTTCCTCCAGATCGGTTGTTCTTTCCTTTAGCTTGCTGGATATGTACACAATGTTTCGGACGAGTATTACCACAATCGGCATCATCATTATTGTTATCACTAATTGTCCGAGACTGGCTATTAACTTTTGTTCTAAACTAGATATATCCTCTTCAGCGCTCTGAAATCAGTAATGACTAAAATGGATAATACGGTTAATGACCCCTCACCTAGATATCAACGAAATGGCCCGCATCAAGTGTACATGGATTTATGAAGTTCGTTCTCTAAATTTTAACACCTGTTCAAAACGTTTCGCAAGTCATTTCGTAGACAAGTATGTATATCTTAAAGTGACACCGTATCAAGTCTATTCACGATGGGATACTTTTCTAAATATTTAAAGTTATCTCTTTAATGTAGGTAAATAATTTCATTAGAGGCACATATTTTTAATTTAGTCAAGAGATTCTATCAAGACAAGATACTAGTTTCTGAATAAGACCAAACAAGAATTCCGTCAAAGTGACGATGTTCCATTGCAGCATACACTCAGACATGCACCCAATAATTTCTCATACTCGGACATGCACACACGTGAACAAGTTCGCACATGCATAATATTACGCTCGCAAGCTCACACATACACACACACGCATACAATTCAAACGTGTCAGCGAAAACATGCAACGGACAAAAACAATTGCATTAAAAAGGATTCGAAAGTCTTAAGAAAAAGTACGGTGAAACGTTTCGATGTGATAAATATAGCACAAAGAAATGTGAAAAGTCACTCCCTAAAACTGGTGTCAAATTAAGACACTTTAAAGCATACATAATAGAATAGTTGCAAGTATTATTACTGAACCTTTAAGTTATACATTCCTGTCATTAACGGTAGAATCAGGTTTTTGAAATATGTTACAGTACCCTAAAACATTTGATAATCTATGTAAAGTTGTTATTGCAAAACTGATGTGTGAATAGCGATAAATTACAGAAGGTCTTTATGCTGATTTTTTCTGCCAAAATTGTGTCATTTTTCGATATAGGTTGTTCCTTACATACGTCACCTTTACTATTCTGCTCGCCAGACTATCCTGCACGTTCCTTACTATATTGATATACATCGTCATATTATCAAACCATATCGTCCCTGACTGCACGGAAGGACGGGTTTTACTGTTGTCGATGATTTCACTTCGCATATGTCTGATACCATCTAACAGAGTGGTGTCTTTGGTCAATGACGTCAGAGATGTCTGGACGTAATTTGAAAATTGTAAACTGTGGTTCAGAAATCCTTCTCTAAGTACGCTCTTTTCATTGTACCACAACAGATCTTGTATCGTTAGTTTACCTGAAAGAATATTGCCAGGCGTTTACGTAATTAGGCGTTTACGTAATATTAGGTTATACGAAAATTTAATTACTTTGAGTAATGACTCTAACAATTAAATATCATGTAGATCTTAAGAAAGAATTCACTTGTCGCAAGCGACTGGTTATGTTCTTATCATTTACGATCCTACAAGTTTCATTTGAAAATAAAAGCAAGATTTACAGTCTGCCCTACATCCTGATTTAATCTTTAAAAATGCTCCATTTTTATTTTAAAAGCAATATTTGTTTGAAGACAAGCGGAGCTTTGTTCGTCGTCAGTTAGCTATTCCATTATTCAACGGCAGGTCACAATTTTCATTTCACTTTCATGACACTTGATTAGAAGGTGGCCTGAGAGCTGTAGATATCACTTACTATTTTTGGGTCAGTGGATCAAACTTTGAAAATCATTTCCGCTCAATATCCTGAGATTTATATTTCTCACCTACGAGATACATATTTCCGCTTATCTCTCATCACTGCCGGATTATTGTACGTAAATTATAAGCTGCCAGCACATCACATAAAAATCGAAAAATGACTTATTTTTGAAACACTCCTTACAAATTATTTTGAATTCCAGCCTGTTGTTGCAGGGAAAAAACCCAGACAAATGTCTTTTTTTCTTTGACTTTTTAAAAATTTGTTTATTGTCCCGGTCAAACGTGGGACTGCTCCCCTGATGAACTTCCCAAGAACCAGACAAACATCTCTAATCACATTATAGGTTTAACAAAAGGCCCAAAAGGGCCGGTATCACTCTTCTGGTCTGTTTGGCTGGATTGTTCTGAGTAAGTTTTGTGAAAATATTTTGCGATGGAAAAGGAAAAGCTAACATAGTTCACTGTGACATTGACCAACTGGCCTCAAAAATAGTAGGGATCATCTAATTAGTAAGACCAATCATCCTATGACGTTTGAAGACTGTGGGTGATGTAGATCTCAAGATATTGAGTGGAAAATATTTTCAAAGTTTTGGACACTGTGACCTTGGCTCTCAAAACAATAAGGATCATCTACACAGTAAGACCATTCATCCTATGAAGTTTGAAGACTGTGGGTCAAATAGATCTCAGGGGAAAATATTTTTAAAGTTCGGGTCACCGTGACCTTGAGCTTTAACCCACTAACCCAAAAAAATAGATAGGGATCTTAAACATGTTACAGGGAACCTTCAGAGCAAATTTTGATGAAAGTTGAAAAAAAGCTGTGACCCGTAGAGCGTTATCAAGGAAAATCTAACGGAAGTCACTGTGACCTTGACCTTTGAACCACTGGCCCCAAAAACAATAAGGATTATCTACATGTTGCAGAAAACATTATGAGCAAGTTTGATGAAAGTTGAATGAAAAATGTAATCTGTAGAGCGTTATCAAGGAAAATCTGACGAAGGTCAATGTGACATTGACCTTTGACCCACTAACCCCAAAAACAATAAAGATTATCTACATGTTGCAGGAAACAATCTGAGCAAGTTTGATGAAAGTTGAAAGAAAACAGCGACCTGTAGAGCGCTATCAAGTAAAATCTAACGGAGGTCACTGTGACCTTGACCTTTGACACATTGAAAACAATAGGGATCATCTACATGTTGCAGGAAACCGTCTGAGCAAGTTTGATGAAAGTTGAATGAAAATTGTGACCTGTAGAGTGTTATCAAGGAATTAATATCGGAGGTCACTGTGACCTCACTGACCTCAAAACAATAGAGAACATCTACAAGTTGCAGGGATCCGTTACAGAAAGTTTCAGCAAAGTCAAATGATTATTGCAACCTGTAGAGCGTTATCAAGAAAAAGATTACTGATAGACGGACAGACGGACGGACGACGGACAAACTACCGTGGCAAAAGCTCCGCTGGACTTCGTCCAGTAGAGCAAAAATTAATATTAGTGAATGAACATTTATTCCTTCACGACTGCCGACAATATGCCCGACTAAGCGTCCTTTGAATTTTCAATGAACGTGGTTGGAGAGAAACAGTGCGGACAAACATCACCTCTTTGTACACAATATGCAAACCAAAGGACACTATTCCGAACTCAATATGCAAAGGACTTTTGTGCTTGGCACTTACCATTCTTGAGAAGTTTCATTGAATTTCAACCGGTTGTTGCCAAAAATAACATGGACAACTTTTGTCTACAGACAGACGGACGAGCGTGATGATTCAAATTTAGCCCCAAATAGATAATACTGAAAAATGTTTTCTTAAAATTATAAAGCTCACTTTGAAAATCAAATAAACATACCCGTTGCAAAATATGTACTTCCTAGAGCCCTCTCTATTCCCGCTTCTTCGTTGCTTAGAATGAGCAGTTCATACGCAGCAAGGTCCGTCCAAAAGTGGAACGGTCTATTCATCCTCACAACATCACCTATCGCCAGAATAAGAACGGCGTTGATGTTTGTGTAAAACTCAATCACTTCTTTAACAGTGGCTTTCTCTTGCTCTAAAGCATGTCGAAATTTTAAAATGTATTCTCGAAATTCGCCACTTGAGCGGAAATGGGAATTGGCATAAAATGATGCCAGGTTAGAGAAAGAAGCTATGGTTGCGTCGGTTTGTTTGAAAAACGTATCTAATCGTTGTTCGATGACAGGGTCCCCATTGGAAGATACGTACAACGTCATTGTACCTCTTTCAATCTGAACTCTATGTATAACCTCACTGATCTGTATACTTGATTGAATCCCGTCCTTCACGACATGGTGTGCATTGAACATCTAAATTCATTCAGAAAACAAAAAAGAATTTAATAAACTTATTTGCAAATTAAATGAAAATGTCGTTAATCTATTGACGGATAACTACTGCTGAATATCTTTTTAAAGAGAAACTCCCTCAAACTGGTGAGCAGGAAACAGTCATAGCGGTTTGCTCCATACAACCAAAATCTGTATCTATCGGACATAACTACACGTTCTATTTAGATATCAATGAGTTAACACCATTTTAGTGTAAAAATAAGTTATGTCATAATTTCATTGCTAAATTATGTCATCTCAGATCATGTCTCTTGGTGTGCCGTGTTTATACTCAGTGATTATAAAAGGGGGCAAAATGTGTAATTAATAAAAAAATAAATGAAAATTCAACTTTATTGAAATCAAATTGTGCATCGATATTGTGTTATAAGTTGTTTGCTAACTTCTATTTTCCCAAAGCATCCTGATTATTGATACCACCCATACAGTTAACTCTGTATATAACGATTCCGGATATTTAGAGAGGGCCGTTTACTAATGTTGCTATAACACGTGGCCCAATCCATTTGTCAAATGTATTTAATATGTTTCTGTCCAAATGTTGTAAGTGTATATGTACATAGAACAATAAAAAGTATTAAACTAAACTCTGGATATACATGTAGCGAAATTTCATTTACGAACATTTTTCCGGGGCCGATTTTATGCCTTCTTTATATATTATGAAAATTCTACATGGATATAACAGACTACGGATATAAGGAACATATCTAAATGGTCCGATGAGTTCGTTATATACGGATTTACTATACAGTTCTATCGTATTTCTTTCAAACCAACAATTTTACCTGTAAATCTTCTTTCAGATTAAGGATGCTTTGAACAATCACAATCACGGTTGGAATTGCCGTTAGTATCAGCAGCTTGAACAGTTCCATGTATTTCACCCTCGCTTTTGCTTTCAATGCGCACTTGATACTCATTCTACAAGATGTTTCCGTTATTTCTGTGGTGTGTGTCGAAGTAATGGGCGCGCCTCTATTATGCCAGCGGTATTGACTCATGCTTACTTCAGTTGCAGTCATCTTACAGTAAATCTACAAGTATGAAACGACAGGAAATGTGCTTTGCTACAAACATTCCAAACAAAAAGTGCTGTTTTGCTTCTCATTGGAAGTAAGACGCAAATTAATCTCATAAAAACAGTTACGACGAAATTCAATTTTCTGTTTTATTTTGATAAAGGCCAGTTTTGTCATGCACAGATTCTGAAAAAACAACAACAACAATCAAGACCTTTATCAAGTTGGAAAACAGAGTACAAATAATTCGTGCTTAATATTTAGGTCCGATGCACTCTGTTTAATACGGATTATATTCAACATTATTTAAGCAAATAAAAAAGCATGATCTGAACACAAAATTATGCAATGAGTAGCTTTCAAAAATAATTCCAATGTTTACGACATTGTATTTTTTCCATTTTCCATTCTGATAACACTCTACAGGTCACAAATTTCATTTGACGTTTATGCAACTTTCTTAGAAGGTTGCCTGTAACCTTTAGATGATCCTTTTGTTTTTCGGGTCAGTGGATCGAAGGTCAAGGTAACAGTGACCTCCGTTAGCTTTTTCTTAAACTATCCAAACATGCTTACATGGTTGCCTGCAACCTGATTCAAATTGCTTTTGAGGTCATATGGTTACAGTGACCTCTGTTAGCTTTTCCTTGATCACATTACATAAGATTTTCACAAGCAACTATCAATGGTGGCTGATTTCTGCCATGTCGTGTTTTCGAAAACTTTGGGGCGAAATGTCGAAAACACGAAAACACTCCAAGTAGTTGTTTTGAAGTGTTTTCGACTATTCGACTAGGCGGGGCGAAGCGAAGAAAACTCGACAAATTCAATGCGAAAACACAATACACAAAGGGTGGAAACACGACATATATTCTAGCCTAGTTTTCGAGTTTGTGGGTTTTAAGACGTCGTATTTTCGCGTATTTTGTCGTTTTTTCTGAATAACAGATTAAATGCGAGTTTTAATTCTTCATGTGTTCGCCCTTAATTTGTTGTGTTTACGACCTCCGGGGAAAAAGTTGAACACACGAAAACGAGCCAAGTACGTATTTGTCATGTTTTAGCCATTTGTTTGTAGTGTTTTGGCCTTCAATCGGTGTGTAATTTCGACATTTAGCCCGACCAAGTCGAAAGGCGAAAACTCGACAAAAGAGCAACTTTGCGAGTCTCGTGATTTCGGTTTTTTGCCCTGAAATTCGAAAACACGACGTATTAAAGCCATCCAACTCGAAAGCTCGACGGAAAAAGGGCGCCGTGTTTTCTACTTTCCGTTCAAAATTTTGATGACCTTGACTTAGACCCTGACCTTTTGACCTACTTTCTTTGTTTTGAAACTACAGAGATGAAATCTCGACAAAGTTTTGTAAATGAATTACAATGTTTACTTTGAATGACCTTTGTCTGACATTTAAACATACGTTTAGTCATTTGGTTCTCAGATGAGGGATATAGGACCATAATGGTTCTCTTGAAATAAAAACCCATACTGTATGTGCAACAGTATTTGTGGGTTTCATGTTTTAGAGATATTTGCGATGACATAGTCCACAAAATTTATTTCTACACATATAACAATCCTTATTCCTGAGTGAAAGTACTTCCATACTATTTTCTGCTTATTAAAGTACTTAGTACAAAGTTTCCGGTGAAAAAGTTAGTAAAAATGTATGTAGAGTTTAAGGTGTCTGCCGCTCATCCCGGAGGATGCGTGTTCGAGCCCCACTGGGGTCACGACCGTCTTTCCTCATATGACACCAGAACTGTTTTTGCCAGGAAGCGGATTTCAAGCATTCTTCACAATCGAGCTAAAATATGTTAGTTTAAACCAAGAACATATGTAAAAATCTAGGTAAAATGAAGCAATATGAAAAAAAAATAATTAAAAACCTTGGTCGGTTTGGTTCAGCGGCATTACTACTTTATTTGTTTATATTAAGATTTTCAAAAGCGTTTGTATTGCTTTATAATTTGGTAACGTAAAATATTAAATGGACAGGAATTTATACAGGAATCTTCTTGTTTGACTGTTCATTATAAAATATGTTTTATCATAGAGTCTAAAGCATCTTTTAGTTACGCATACTGTGCTAAGTTCTTCCAAGTGCTAATTATTAATTATAATTAAACTTAAGTCACTGAAATACATTAATATATATCTTTTCAAATCGCATTTGACCCAAGTTCATAAACATATTTCAGGGTGTCAACAGACATTGAGCGGACATTAAAACCGAATGCGATTTTGACCACTAGGTGTCGGGGTAAGAATATAATGTTCTGCATGTCGTCTTTATACTATAGACATTTGTCCAAAGTTTCATGAAAATATTTCAAGGGGTTTAGAGAGATATGGAGCGGACACGGACTGACCGACATTATGATTATTTTTAAACTCTACATCACAATATGTTATATAAATTGCATCATCATTATGACTTTTTCCATCTGCTGTTATTAGGCAATATCATCATCACCCAATCTGACCCTCGTTGGTATCCATTGTAATTATTGTAGAAAAATTGTGTAAATTGATGCAATAATGTCAATTCGTCCTGTTAAAAATAGTGTATAGAGATGACTAAACATTTTATTATGCATCGAGTAGACAGTAGTTTGAACCTTAAATTTTTGCCATTGGTCAACAGTAAGAATTGTTCGCTATCTTAAAAAATTAAAAAAAAAAACACTAAATAACTTATTTTACTTAATCTAACAGTTTAAGCTATACATTCCAGTCACTAGCGTTTCGAAATATGTTGCAGTACCGTAAACCATTCAATACTCTTTGTAAAGTTGTTGTTGTACAATTAATTGGTGGATCTATTACAATCGATGACTTTAATGTTTAGCTTAAACTTTTAGGTTAAGTTATAATACCTCCAAATATTCTATTATTTATATTTTTGAAGTTATTCAGTTTGACATCAGTTGTAGGATATGTCCCTTTAAATTATTCAATATTATATATAAAGTTGTTGTTGTACAATTAATGGGTGGATAGGGATTTATTACAAATAGTCTCTATGTTGATTATTTGTGCTAAAATGAAGCATTTTACGATATAAGTTGTTCTTTTAAATTAAATTTATTTATCAATTTACGTTCATTGAACACATTATTTATGTTTCGATAATATAATATATGTTTGATATACGTATTTTGTCGGATTGATGCCGAATAAAGTACTATTGTTGTTATTTGTCCGCTGTGATATAACAGAACAGAACAGAATAAAATAGCACAGAACAGAATAGAACATGACATGACATAAAGTTTATTCGGCATTAAATATGAACATATTTCTAGCCCTATAAACGAATAAAAAACAAAAGAAAGAATAGTGAATATTGATGCTAAATTTTCATAGAAGAACATATTTCTTTTCTATCAAACTGTCTTGTTTATTTTCTGGCATTTTGGTATTTTGTCGGATTTAAATGTTGTATAATATTTGATGCCGAATAAAGTACTATTGTTGTTATTTGTCCGCTGTGATATAACAGAACAGAACAGAATAAAACAGCACAGAACAGAATAGAACATGACATGACATGAAAGAACATGACATGACATAAAGTTTATTCGGCATAAAAGCCGGATAAAACAAGAGTTCCGTATATTGACTTGATATCTTGAAAAACCGAGTAGTTCAAGAGATATAATTGGAAACGCTATGTTACAAACAGACGGGCAAACAGATGGACATCCATGACGTCACAGACATGATTTAGACATTACGTTATCTCACAAATTACTTTTTGTTTTTCAAGGTATTGTTTATGTACGGTAATCATTGTTTCTCTTGTTGTACTGTACTTTTCGTTTATTTTGCATATATCTTTCCGAAAATTTATAGAAGTAGCAGTTGACGGGTTTTGTTCCAAATAAAAAAATCAGGATCTGCAAATCGGCACTGTATGTCCAACTGAAAAAGCATTTTATTCTAAAAAAGATAAAGGTCCAATACTAAGGAAAGCGAAAATTCAAATATACTTTAAAAAGCACAGAAATAAGTTAGTTTTAATAAAAAATGAAAGTTGGTATGTAGAAATTCTAAATAAATCACAGTACATGTACAATTATTTTTCTATGCATTATGAAAAAAGTTAAAAAGACCTGGGTGGTCATTTTGTCGATTCAGTGAGATTTCAACATAATACACATACTTTTCTTTATGTTCCAAACACTTTCGGTAAATTTCAACTTGCCAATCTTTATTATTTAGTGTCTTGCATAAGGTCTTGCCATTCAAATAACTGTCACTTAATTTTCGCTTAGTAGTGGACCTACAAAGATACAAGATACCAAGATACAAGGTACATTGTATATCCAACCTTTCTTACATAGTTGGCTCGAATGTTCTACAAAACAACAAAGGCAAAAGAAAACCTCCAGATACAACTGAAATATGGACAGAGGCCCATTCTATGCGACCAAGCAAATTTACCTCCTTCTCACTTAATTTATATGGCAAAAGTTGTGTTAACGCATCTGAAGCGAGAACTAGATTCGCCGACGAAAGTGCCCTCTTTATTTCGCACTTCTAATGATGTCGTAGTTTACGGAGCATGTAAACAAATATAAGCAATTGTTTAAAAAAACAATGAAAACATGGTCTTGTTCGAAGTATCGGAAAGTGCAATTTTCTTATTTTTTGAAATCAAATATCAGTATATTTCTGTAACTACTGTTTGATTACATGTAGGACAATGAGCACTTTCACTAACACAGTATGCGCAACTGAATTAGTGGAAACAAGTATGGAAGAACTTGCTATATTTTAAACACAATCAGGAATCAAAGGACTGAAAGTGCTGGAGGATCGATTGTCTCTGAACAACACAGTCTGCACACATACATGTGTAAATATCAGGACAACACAGATTGTACACATCACATGTGTAAATATCAGGACACCATTGCACGAATAAAGTTATAAACTGTAGACACAACTGTCCACAAATTTTGACCTTTAACCATTTGTGTAAACTTTACTTTTGAGATAGGAACCCATGTGCTTACAGTTTGCATTCAGTGACTATGTTCAACTACCCTTTGAAGTATTAAGCTGTGAATGGTAACCGAGAAATGAATTTTGACAAAACTGAACTGAAAATTCATAGTTTGAACAACTTTTAATGCCATTCAAAAGTTATGGGATATGCCCATAGGGTTGATTGTATTGTGCCAATTCATTGATTCGGATTTAACGTCGCACTCAACAGCTAAGGTCATATTGCAACGTCCAGCTTTCATGGAGGAGGAAGACCCTGGGTGCCAATTCTGGTATTATTTCAGTCACGAGCGGGCACCTGGGTAGAACCTAGATAGCTCCCAGACATAAAAGAATTCGACCGAAGTAGGTGCACGAACCTACAGCGGTGAGGGACAAGTAAACATCAGTCAATGACCTCAACCACTCGGCAACAGATGCCATTGTTTGATGCCAAGCAATTGTCTGAAGTTTCAAGGCTTAAAAGTGAATTTTAAGAAAGCCTAACCAGATTCAAGACGACAGTGCCGACTGACATTAAGAAGGTTATGACAATGGCTCTTCCGTTTTTCAAAGAAAAACTAAAAATTGATTAATCAATCTTTTGTTATAAATTAATTCAGTATATACCTATTGTAGAACACGTACTTGCAGCTTACATTAACTATCCCCGTGAGTGGTTCCAAAATACTGTGAATTGCAATATACCGGGTCTATTGCGCACACCTATTCATTACCAGCCTTTCTACCATACTGTTTTAAATTTTCATAACTTGTATAAAGCAACAACTGAATGTTTAATAGCAGGCTATTATCTTTCATATTTAACATATACTAGACTCTAGCAGTATTTCGTAACAAGTAATAATGATGATGATTATGATGATTATTATGTTCCTATATAACTAATGTATGTATGAATGAACACACCAACATTTAGTGTAGCAAAAGAATCGTGGTAAAGTTTAGTTTAAACAATATTTATATATATATAGTATATATACATACATAGTACAAAGGTGTAACAATATAACTGGAGTCTGAAAATAAGCTTTCAAAGAAAACTTAAATTAATTCATTTTCCTACTTTGGCAAAGTTTTAGTTACAATTTATATTGAGTTAATATTTGTTCTTTGTAAATGACAGCATAATCCAGAGAAATGAATTTGATTTTCCCTTAAGATTATTGCATTTCTGTCTATATTTAAAAATCGTAGTTAAGACATGTAGATCTATGTGATTTCTTACAGTTATTCGTACCCAGGTACGAATCGACTTCGCCGAAATGCGGACATTTTCGTACCATTTTCGAACCACGCATTTACATAAAATACAACAATTACAACGTGTTTAAAGCATGAAAATATGTTGTTATATTTCAAAAAGACATCTACAAGTGCCTCTATAGAGTTAATTTGCTGATAAGTTTCAGTTTTATACCTAAACGCATGAAGGCGTATTTTAAACTAGTTTTTCGGAAAATCTTTAGAGACACTAAATGACAACTAGTCACGCCGAGCACTTTTGATGATAGAGGCGTTGGCAAGTTACAAAAAAAAATGGTTGTGTTTTATGTTGAATTCCGAGTTTTGTAATTTAAAATTCAAGAGTACCTAGTGGTTCGATAACGTATTACGGTGTTCCAATAGTTTATGATCACAAACACAACATCGGATATAAGACACATTATTCGGCCTGACTAGGTGTCTTTTAGTGTCTCCGGTCTGACTTAAAGCGACTGCACTCCAGATGACCCCCAAAATAAATAACTTCGCTTTCGCCCTTAAACATTATCCTTTGTGTATTTAAAGTCTAATAATGGTCAAAAACGAAATGTTTTTAAAGAAATAAAAGCTTTTGCTGTTGTTTTTTATCTTCCCGGAGAATGGGTTTCCCGTTTAAAAATAGCGGGGATTCCGTCATGCGGGCAGTTTGAAACGTGATCGTTGTATTTAGATGTAAACAAAACAAAATGGCAGAGTCTTCAGCATCGAATATTGAAGAGGTAAGTGTACAGGCTGTATCATCGATTTAATCGACGTATGATGTATGAAAAATGTTGTAACTTTTGTGAAATGTTTAAATGACGTTAATCTCTGCATGTGCAAACGGTCATGCGCGATGTCACGTGATGACTCCACAGTATCATGTGACGATTCAGATAAAAATAAACATGATATTTTTAAACTTACCCCGTTAGTCACGGGGTAAAATTTGCGATAGAAAATATATCAAAAACAGTATTTTTTCGGCGTTTCTTTAGCTATAAAATATGTCAGTGGCCATATTTCAATGCCCCACATACAAATGTAACATTGATTTTCTTGAAATTTGAAATTTTATTTTTTTAAGTCATTTGGCCATCTGGAGTGCAGTCGCTTTAAAAAACTGTTCTGATCAAAACCGCGTTGGAAACTAGTTCTATACAGAACAGATACCTCGTTGATTTTTAGTAATTTTAATGTTTTACATTTATTCATCAATATATCATAATGAAAACAGAATACAAGGTAATGCATAACAATTCTTTTTATTTCATTGAATATATAGAACTACTTTTCGGTCGTATTCGACAAAATATTGTGTTAAGAGTTCGGCCGTAAGGGTCTGAAATACTCTGTTAACTTTGGATACGATTGAATAAATCCAATCGATCCAAAAAGTATTAATATATAAAAACTGTTATATGTGTAGAAACGCAAATATTCCGAAAATAGGAGACCCGTAAATATTTCCACATGTACGGTTTGGATTTTTATTACATGATGACCATGATGGTTCTATATTGCTCACCTGAGAACCGTTGCTTCAAAGGACAAAAAGTATGTTAAAATGTCAAAAAAAGGTTATTGCTTTTTTACACAATAAGATATTTTAAAGTTTTCCCTACATAAGCCTATGTGAAAACATGTGTCCTCTGAGTCGGAATCAAGTTTGAATCTGGGGTCATGATTTGAACACTCTTACCAAGAGTCCATTAGACAAAGTTACGCACCAAATATCTAAAGCCAAGGCTTTGTGGATTAGACAAGAAGATTTTTTAAAGTTTTTCCTATATTAGTCTATGTTTGTTTGTTTTATTCTTTATTTACGTCTCATCCATGTAAATATCATACAATACATACAATTTTCTAAAGAAGACGAATTTCAAAGTTTTTGCTATATACAATGTAGGTCTATGTAAAGCAAAAGTGTCGCACAAGGGGCATGTTTTGAGCAGTCACTTAAAACATCTTGACGCACGGCCGCATGATGACGACGGACATCATGTGATCACAATAGCTCACCTTGAGCTCGAAATGCTTAAATGAGCTCAATGTAAAAGTAAATGCTAGATTAAACAAAACAAATCAAAATCAACATAGCATACTGAAAATGTTGATGGGTTTGTTTTTACAACATTTCTACATTACGTTATATGGTTATTTAGTTATAATTGGATTTCAAAAGCGTTTGTAAACGCTTTATAATTTTGGTAGCGTATAATTTACAAAATACAGAAATATTTTACATGTATTTAAACTGGAATCTGAGAGCGAGCAGATTTAAAGATGTTCTCCCTAAAACTGGTGTCAAATTAAATAACTTCAGAAGCACAAATATTAAATATTCACCTCTATTTAACACAATTTCTATGCTAGATATAGCGAGTGCCACTTTATTTATAAATAAATGCAAACTAAACATAGACATATTAGATTTATGATGGTGTGAACAAATGAGAAAACCACTCCAGATAAAATATAAGAACTAATAATAATAAATTAGCACAATAAATTCTAATACAAACAATTTTTATATGTTACATCCATAGCTTGTAATAGTAATGTAATCTAGATATTGACGTATTACAATTACGATTGTGTGTGAATGGTTATATTAGTAAACATATAACAACTATTAACTGTAATAATTATTATGCATTATATATTATACATATTTGTTTAATCTTATTTGAAAATTAGTAAGCGGTAACTTACTGTCCCTAAGGAATCTCCAGCGTAGCAGATAAATGACGATCAACAGATAGAATCTCCGTAAAGGAGACAGTATATATCTACTAATCTGACAATCCTGTAGCAGGAAGCGTTTTCTAAAATAAAGCCAAGTTAACAGTAGATATAGTTTCAGTCCGTGCCACAACTCTAATATTACAGCGTTCATAATTGGCTATGTTACCATCACAATCAGTTCAGATATTTTCATTGATGGAGATGGTTTTGACGAGCATGTTGCCAATGGGAACGATACCATTCTAGAAAATCTATAGTTACCTGATGACGTAACACTCTTTTTTGTTAGTTATAAAGAATATTCTTAAATTAACCCAAGTATGAAAATATTTGTTTTTCTACACTAGAGAATTGTTATTTTATAAAAAGATATGATACAAAAATAGCATAAAAAAGTTTCAAGTGATTTGACTGAATATTAATGAAAATATTGGCATTTTACTGAAAATGCTGAAATTTCCTTATTTTTGTGGTAGTGTTAGTAAAAGCGCCCATATTGTTTTATTCTGCTGTCTATCATTATTATTTTTTTGTGATTTGTAGCATATTATGCCAAGCTATGCACCTTGGTATTTATAAGTTTTTGGATGCTACAATATGGCAATGCCAGAGACTCAAACAAAAATCCCTGAGAATACGAGAAACTTTCTTCTCATTTCTGAGTATGAGGGTGACCTCAGATACTGTAGCAAAATTTGCATAAGGAGAAAAATCATGCATTATATGATGACACCAACTAAAAGAGGAGTTTTTTTGTACCAAATAACATGTAAATAATGTTGCTAAAATGTTTACTGTTTCATAGGTAACAAATATACACGCTTAGCCCCCTGAGAAAACGAGAAAACAGGATAGTGATTAAGATCAATGTACATGTTGTCTTGTATTAAAATAGACAAAAAGTAAAACATTTCTATCTTATGAAAAACAAACAATCAAAGCTCTTGAAGCTCATGAAGCGTTGGATCTGTTTATAGAAAACGGTAGTTTCATAAAGCTCACAGGGCACGAAGTGCCAGTGTGATATATTATGACCATTCCCCGTCCGTCCGTCCGTCCGTCCGTCCGTAGTAATCCACTGGTCAAATAGCTTTGTCGGCGTTTTGCCTTCCGGTGTGTCATGCACTTTACCCGGAGAGATACATTGAAGGTCAAGATCAAGCTTAAATATATGATACATGGTAACATACCTGTATTTCGTGTCCAGGCTGTCACTTCTACATGCATAGACTGATTTTGAAGTTATTTTATCCAATTGTTGCAATGCCCAAACGTTGGGTTTTACATATAGGGGTATATACCAGTATTTCGTGGCCGGGTTTTAACTTCTACATGCATAGTTTGAGTTTGAAATAATGTTGTTGATCGATGTGTCATGCATCACATCCAGGGAGCAAGGTCACACATAGGGCTCAAACATGTGACACAGGGTATATACTAGTATTTCGTGTCAGGGCTGTATTTTCTTTACATGCATAGATATATCTTAAATTACTTCCCTCGGTGGTTGTCATGCACAACGCCCATTGGCATACCTTTAAGGTCAATGGCACACTTAGGGCTCAAATATGTAACTAAGGGTTATATTCTGGTATTTTTGCACTTGGCCGTAACATTTACATACATGTATATAGACTAATGTTGTAAATAACTTCTCAAGGTTTTTGCCTGTAACTTAAGGTCAATGTCACATTTAAGGTCAAAGGTCATTTTTCTATACCGCATCTCGCTAACCTTTTGAAGGATATTCTTGAAACTTTTGGGTAATTGTAACCCGCTTAGTTTGGGTTAGTTTTATATCCTGATTTAATTTATGATGGTAAGATGTTCCATACGAATACACTCTGAAAAGCACATAAAGAGAATACTAAATACACGCAAATAATCATATAGATATTTGTCATACAAAGTCCAGGGTTTGAACCTGTACTACACTTTACATGAAGGTGAACTTCAAATGAGTTAACGGTTGATTATCTCTATGATGATCAACACACCTCTAAGCAAAAGTTACACTTATATCATGATAATCTCAGTTACATATTATGCGTCTAGTGGCTTCTGTTACAAAAAGGTCTTAACAATAGTTGATTAGTATCATCCTTAAACAGCATTAAAGTTACACATCTATATCCAATATAAAAAACTACATGACTTACCAATTTATGGAATTGAGTGATAATTCACCAAATAATCTCAACAACTTCTGTTACTGTAAATTATGATCAAACACACACAATCTCCATTCTTACAGTGAACTGTAACCTGGGTGCAGAAACTATTCCAAGAAATAAATGATAAAAACTATTGAAAACAGAAGAACATGTCTGCTCTTTGCAAAACAACCAACTGTGTACCCGCCCGAATGTCATGTGACTAAAAACGGAGGGAAAATAATCCTTCAGCCAGATTGGTTAACACAACTTTTCAACGGAAGTAACTGTGTAATGTTAATCACACTTACTGCTCAAAGTAACTGCCCTGTTACATAATATTAATCTAGGATGTGACGAATCCGCTTTCTCAACCATGAGCTCAAGGTTAAAGGTCAAACAACTATTTCTCGGTCGTTTGAAGGATGTTCATTAAAATTGCGTAAAAATCATCTAATCATGATGACAAAGATCACTCTTATAATCAAATGTCATGTGATTTTATTTTTTTGATTGTTTAAAACATTTCCCCTCCCCCCCAAACAAAGAGAGAAGGTAACTAGCTTCTTGCGTGAAGTACACACACCCAGCATGGAAACCCATCTCAAATTCAATACTGATATGATTCGTTTCAAAACATATTTTTCTTGCCAATGCACGGCATGTCACACAAGCAAACGTTATTTTATCAATAATTAACTCGATTCCAACATTTTTCTCGATTGATTGCTCTGTGTTCAAGTAAAATCAAAAGAAGTGTATAAGTGGCGACACCTGGTGGGAGAACACCCGCGTTAAAAGTAAAGGGAAGCAACTCGATGGGTTTCCAAGTTGTACATACCGAGGAAAACTTCCGAAATTTCCGAAAGATATTCAGTGGAGCAGAGGAAATGATAATGATGTCATTTTGTGTGAAAAAGACCAAGCTGGTCTGTCAAACGCTTTTGAATTTATCTTTCCTGAGTGTTCACTAAATATGAAAAGTTTTCTTCTGTCTCAGAAAATGGCCTTAGAAAGACACCCCTTTGGAAGGAGGTGGAGTAAGGACATCATGAGAGTTTGTCTTACTTTATGGTGCAAAAGTCCTAGGGGATATGCTGAATTAAGGAATAGTAATTTCATGATTCGTCCTTCCCAAAAACCTCTACAAAAATGTAAAAACTGTGTTCACCAAGATGCTGGTATATCAAATAAAATGTTGCACTGAATGGGTAATGAAGCCAAATAAAATCAAAGCGCTGTGAGCGCTGAAGGCCTGGGGGCTATAGATTAACTCCCCTAAAAACAACTTTTGACCTTCGTGATTTACGCTGAACCTTACCTAAAGCGCGGGTCGAAATGTGCATAGGGCGAAATTTAGTATCAGACACAGAATGAATGATTCACAAATATATGGGTGGCAGGGAAGTTTGTTTTATTATAAAACGTACGTTAAATGAAAAAAAATCACATGGTCAACAGTATCAATTGTTTGAGAGAACAATAAAAATAATTCAATTTGCGCTTTGTTCAACTTCAAGCGTGGATCGAAAATTATTGTGTACCAAGGACAAGACCTTGAAACAGAAATAAACAAAGCAATACCAACAATTAAATATAAATACAGTACTGTACAATGTGTATAACAGGGAAAACCAAAAATGATTCTTGGTTACCTTGTAGTTGTAATCGGTGAAACCGTTCACTGGCCCTTGACATGCAGCGTCCTCCATAAATGGCGGGTGATTTTGATCACGTGAGTTCCTTCTCGGGAATGTACGTAAATTGTATCTTTTTTTTTAAAGAAATTTATTTTTAGGTAAATATATATGTAATCGTGCGTAAATAAGAAAGTTGTCAATGAAATAACATCAGAAATTTGAAAATCAAACTACAAACTCTTATATCGAATTCCGTACGTTTCCGTAAATTTCCGTAAATATCCGTACTTTTCCGTGATATGCATATGATTATCTTCCGTAATCAGCTAACAGCGCAGTAATTTCTAAAACAGAAAAAATGGTGTAATGCAGCCCGTAAGCTATAGACCTTTCTGCAATCGTTTGAAGTTGTATGTACTGTTTTTATTTGTAATATGTTCTTATCGTATGCGACATTCAAATAAAAGATTGATCTGGTCTGTCTTGCACTACTTTCCCAAAGCGCATGTTTACAGTAACTGTTGTTATTCGCATATAGCACAGTTAAATTCTCTGCAGTGTTTGAAATGTGGTATGCTAACTTAGGCCTAGGGGACTTTCAGTTTCCAGGCCAAAAACATTCCCCCCTGAAGGTTATGAAGGACGCCTTATGATAGATGAATGTCTGTTCAACCAGACCTTTAGTTCAAAATGTAAAATGGCAATATATAATTAAAAGGCTTTACAGAATGTACTCCAGAATCAATAGTTTCTTTATCAGATTCATAAAAATAGTAAAGAAAGACCCCTTGCCACTTATATTTTAACTTCTTTTTTCCGGGGTTACAGATTTTCGCTTTCACTTTGCCCATTTTCCTACCACAACTGCATCAGGCCAAGAACTTTTTGTATTATTGTGGAAAGCTGTTAACCTTTTTAGCAATGTTTGGTTTCAAAGTTCAATATATTAGCACAGATGGGGCTCAGAGTAACAGGGATCTTTTTAAAATATTGTTACCAATTTTGTATCTTCACGTCTATACACCTGTTCATTCACTAATATATATAGCAAAGATAACCCAAAGATCTTCTTTATTATGGACTACTCCCATGTTGAGAAAAAATCACAAATAACATTCTTAAAAGTGGTACTGGTTCATTTTGTAAAAGGCATTTAAAAGTGGGTGTTTAGTAGAACACTTGTGTCGCCCTCTTACGCTTTGTCAAATTACCAATAATTTTATGACGCAATCTTAGTACAAAAAGCGGCAAACTTATGTCAAATGTCACCTTGACCTACACAATTTCGGGGGACCCTTTTGTCATAGGCAATGCAATTTGAAAGTTTGATGAAGAAATCTAAGAAAAGGCAAAGTTATAGCCAACCTTAAGTTTTCTAGGCGAAATCTAAGTACAAAAAGGTCACAACTCTGTCAAATATGACCATGATCTAAAAAATTCGGCGGCATCACGAGCATTTTGTCATAAGCAATACAATTTGAAAGTTTGATGAAGAAATCATAAGAAATTGCAAAGTTATAGCTAAAATCTAGTACAAACAGGGGCATAACTCTGTCAAATATGACATTGACTTGCAAACGACCCTTTTGTCATAAGGCCACACCAAATTAATAAGTTGGTCATCGGGATTCCCGCACGCTTTTTTTCTAAAACACAAAAAAATTATTATTTTTTATTATTGGCTCCCGCCCGCACCTTAAGAAAATAATCGGTTATATTTTTTTGGGTCGCTATTGACAAAGAGCAAAGTCGCGCATTTTCATGGTAAGATAACGGTTTTTACTCCGTCCGGAAACAATATAGTTGTCCAAAGAATACCTCGGAACACCCGTACTTGGGATGTCCGGTCACGGTGACGTTTTGTCACCGTGAATTGTTGTGACTGGACACGGTGTTTCGCTATGTCCGCATTTGGGTCGAGACTTGACCTTTGGTTATATCTTTTTACTGATTAACTTTTATTTATCAATACTAAGATAGAAATATGCTGAATATTTTCGAAATTTTCCGACTTCAAAGACTCCACAATCAACAACTTAGCATGCTGTCTGATCGACATAAACAACCCGGCAACACACAGTCAATCTATTAATAGAAATAAATATATTTTATCATCAAAAATAAAAGAATCTTACACTTACTCAAAACATTATCTTTTCCAAACTATTGTAAAACATTTATAATCCGAAGTCAAAAGCTTCGTGTACATGTTTCAAACTGTCAAAAAAGTTCTCTCTTTTTAATGACACGTGCTTCACTAAGATCAAACAAACATGATAGTTTCGGCGGCATTCTTTTATCTCGTGACACCTGCGGCTTTACCTCTAGGATTAAAAAAAGTTTGGAGCTGTTGGAAAATGCTTTGAAAATTGGTGTATCCGCGTAAGCGTCTGTCCGAAAATACGTTCACTTTTTGTTTCATCTGTAATTTTAGCTTACAAAAATGCTTTTCGTACCTTAGACTTTCCAGTTTAACTTGTTGAAGAATGGACTGTAATACCCTTCAGCTAGTTTTCACAAAATATTTTGCCAATAAAATGGAATTTACTTTTGTTTTATTTCCTTTAATACCGTGTTGACTACCGGTACATATTGTGTTGACATCTTACTGATTGTACAACACCTATCATATTGTTTGTTTCCTATTAATATGGCATTCAAACAGTGCCAACTATGGAAATGATTGTGTTGCAGAAAGTGGTTTTTGGTTGTAACTGCGCATGATTACTATCAAATAACATGTATGTTGTAAATATAATGTTCAAGCAATAAAAATGCACGAAAATCAGTCTATAAAAAAACTCCTTTATCTGGATGAAGTCTCATAATTATGGTCAATCTCCTGACTTATCACACAGCCATTTATGATTAAGTAATATTAGAACTAATTCACTTTGAAACAAACTAAGACAAATATATCAGTATCCGTCACTTCTCCTGGTAGACTCCAAACTTCTCCCTATTTTCAGCTCAGGGAGAAATGATTTCTCCCTAAAATTTGGCTCTAATTAATTAAATTTGCTATTAAATGTGAACAAAAAGGCTATATATATTTATTCGCTCTTCGCTCGCTCCAAAATTTCTTCAAAACAAAAACAAATATTAAAATTATATTTTCGCTCGCCGCCTCACAGTTTTTTTGAAAAAATCCCGATGGCCAACTTATTAATTTGGTGTGGCCTAAAGAGACAAATTTATGAGAATTGTGACGCAATGCAGTTGTTTATCAATTGGGAAAAGGCCATAAGGGAAGATCCTGCAATCAAACAAAAGGAGAGTATATATGTGTATAGATTTCATTATACCAGTACTTAAAATATACATGTATAGTCAAACCTGTGTTCAAGGTCACCTGTAATTAAAGGTCATACTGTAAATAAAGGCCAGTCTTTCAGAAACCAATGCTAATTGAAAAGAACAATTCAACCTCTATATATAGACCACTTGTATTATTATAGCCATTAGTACACAAAGACTACATTATGTATCTGCATAGGATGACTTCTATTCATAAACTATTTACACCCACAGCTTAATTTCAAACTGCAAATAAAGTCCTAGTGCCTCTTTAGATCTATTAAATAATATGTAGCCCTGATTTTTCTAAGAAAGATATCAAACCGGTGAAATAGATCTTTATTTGCTTGAAGGGGGGAGGGGGGGCTGCAAAAGCCCAGCCCTGAACCCGCGACTGATGGATATTCCGTTTTAAGAAGCTTAAGCTCTGACCAGAGACAGATGCGATTTGGTGCTTCTAGAATCAGAATGTATTCTGACAAAACTGATTCTGAATCGAACGGTCCTTGTTTCGGAATAAGCACAACTCTTCAGAAAGGAGATAATCAAAAAGGTCAAACCCGTTTTTAAAGATTACAGCACTAGTGATGAAATGTTTCAATCTAATAATATGAAAATATGCGCACAATTTCGTTTCCACATGCCTACACGTGACAGAAATTCTGCTTGAAACCTGGAATTAAAGGATTTAATTCCAAGATGTGAAAATGCTTAATCGGACGCATCAAAAGTGCTTCTAGGAATCAATTCCCAACTTAGAACTACCAAATCGCACCCGCCTTAGCTTTACTAGAAATTTTGTTTACATGTGGAGACCAAGATAAATTAGTTAGATGCATAATATGGCATTTGTTTATGTAAAAAGACATCATCCATTTCCGCTCCCATAATGATAAATTAACTAGGTCTTTTTGCAGCTGGTTTGCATCTTCACCTGATAATCACACAATCATCTGCAAAAAGTGGAACATTTGATGTAACTGAGGAAGGCAAATCATTTATAAATAACAGAAATAGATGTGGCCCTAAAACTGAACCTTAGAGAACACCTGATATAACAGGAGTCATACTGGATGTTGCACATTTAACACTACTCTCTGAGTTCTTTTGTTTAAGAAGGCTTTAATCCAGGAATGTGTAGAGCCCCTGATGCCATAATGTAAAAGAAGTCTGCGATGGAGAACTACAGCAAAAGCTTTACTGGAATCCATGATGGCAACATCCACTTGGCATCGCTGTATTGACTTAGCTTAGTCATGAATAAACCTAATAAGTTTGCTGATTGTCCACCAGGATACTGAATTTATCTAAATGATCTAGGATGTTACTAACAACAATATGTTATAAAAGTTTACATGTGATACAAGTTTATGAGATTGGTCTGTAATTCCTAGTTTCAAATGTTTTGCTTTTTTTGAAAATGGGTATTACATTAGCTTCAGGCAAGTCTGAAGGCACAAAACTAAACGCCAAAGATTTACTGGAAAAAAATGTGAAAATAGGTGCTATTTCAGATGCACATTCTTTCAAGAGTCTTGGTTTTATCTTATTTGGAACTGCTGCCTTTTGCGTATTTAAGTTCAGACAAGTGTTTTTTTACACCATTTTCTATTACATTAATATCTGTCATACTACGAAATGGGCTAGGTCCTAAATCTGGTAAATTAGTGTCTGGGTCATTAGTAAAGACTGAAGAAAATTGCTTATTCAAAATTTCAGCTTTATCCTGAGCACTTGATTTTACAACACCATTTTCTCTCAAAGGAGCAACAATTTTTCAAACTTTTAATGAAACGCCAGAAAAGTTTAGTTGTACCATGACGGTGCTCTTAAGGGTTACAAACAATATTGTTCATGTAATCCCAGTATGAGTTTCCTGTCTTCTTTTGAATTAGAGCTTTTATCTTTTTTAAGTTTAGAGAATAAGGTGAGGTTTTTACTGTTTTTAGCTTTACTGTACAAAGTATCACGTTTTTTGTTTCATTTTTCTTTATCTCACAGCTACACATGTATGTGTGCAGACTGTGTTGTTAAGAGACAATCGATCCTCCAGCACTTTCAGTCCTTTGATTCTTTATCTCATAGCTCCACCAAGGAAGGTGCTGCTTACCAGAAACAGTTTTACTTGGGATAAAGTCCATTTAATGTTTGTTTAAAACAATCCCATAATTCTTGAACACTCATGCTAAGAAGCTGATTTACAGAAGCAAAATCAACCAGACCTTTTTTATTTTAATCCAATTTGCTTTATCAAATAACAACATTTTGAGCTTGCTTTTTCATTAATTCTAGCAGATGATAGATCAAGAAATGGAATGCAATGGTTTCCACCAGTCTGAGAGTGGGATTTGAAAAAAGTACAATATCAAGACAATTATTGCTGGTTGTGTCTGTAATTCTAGTTGGTTCAATGAAATTTTATTAACTGTGTAAAGGAATAGGAGTCAACAAAATCAAGAAGTTTATTACATTTATCAGGGTGCGGGGTCCAATCAGTATCACCAAGATTTAGATGTCGGCCAATAAGAGCAGTGCTATTTAGTGTGTCTGTAAGGCACAATGTACGTTCTTCTTCATTTATCTGTATAATATTTATTGTCCAGAAAAGGCTATTTAATTTACTGAAGGGAGCCTATGTTATTCTTATATACATGATGTCGATATTTTACACAGAAACGGAAGTCTTTTGTTGTTATTTGCTAAAAATTTTGTATATGGTGTGGCAGTTTTTGCGGGCCAGTACCTGTATATATCTTCCGCTTTATTCTTACAGCAGCTCACCCCGGAGGTTGCGGGTTCGAGCTACACTGGGGTCATGACAGTTCCTCCTCATATGACACTAGTACTGTTTTTTCAGGAAGCGGACTCGACAGTGACTCAATAAGCTTCTAGCTTTCTTCACAATCGAGCTTAAATAAATTAGTACATTGTATAAACTAAACTAACAGTCATAGTCAATTGATTAAATAATTAGCCTCTAGCTACTATACTGACCGGCAAAAAGAATTTTTCTATAGTGGAGTTAAAATTTATGTGCTTGATCATACCAAGGTAGGTAGTAAGAGATGACCATGAAAGCACAAATCGAAAGCAGTTTTCAAGTGAACGAATAAGTTCATGTTTAATTTGTATACATCTGGCGCTTCACCATCTACGAGATGGCATGAAAATGTGACTTTTTCTACGAATTAGAATAAACTGAAAAAGTTGCGTTCTTTTTGCCTTTGAGTATATTATGATGATATCATATTCTACGAATATATCCCTTTTTCAATAACACTGTAAAAAGGACAGTTGTCTGAGAATTTTTCTTCGTGAAAAAGCGACAAAATACGAAAACAAATTTATACGTCACTCTTGTAAATTTATTACCTGAAGTGCTTGTAGGACATTCATATTACTGCTCTTATCAAAAGTGACCGTGTAACGGAGATGAAAAATAAGTTTATCAACATGTGTATACCTTTACTGTATTACAGCCAGTGCTCGACGGACACAGACATTTACATGTCAGGAGATCTTCAGTATGTATAGCACCACCCAACCACCTTCATATCCCCAACACTGGGTACTCCACTCAACCACCTTACTAGTATTTGAAAAAGTTGGCGTAACATCAGCTTTTTAGCAAAACTCATACTCACATATCTCGTTAATTTAAAATTTTCACAACCCCTCCCCCTCGAAAGTACGCACCTTCATCTTCCTTTCACCACATTTTGTGGTGGTGGGAAGAGTTAACCAACTGCGACGGAAAGTAAAGTTTGTTTCAAAACTTGCTCGCGGAAATACATTTATTTTGAACTACATGTATTGCTGAATAATATGTTCAACCACAAAATAATGTCAGAATTAATAGATAACTTTAATTTTACTGATCAATACCAGCTCCATACACCATCCTTGAAAGAATTATTTTTAATTTTCATTTTAAAACAGCTGAAGATGTAATGTTAATGTCTTAACATACATAGAACAGAGCCCAAAAAAGCCTTTGTCTACAGTTACGGACATAACCAGCTATTAAAATAGCGTCAGAATATAATTATATTTACACTCCTGGTCATGTACAGCTGTTAACGATGTAAATCTATGATTTAGGGATGAGACAGGATTACATGTATCACACGAACAACCTGCGATAGACGTCAACACATAAAAAACGTTTTATATAAGATGTAACTAGACACAATGAATATACCAAGCGTAGATCTATGACATTAATTAGTCAACAATCACCAATGATAATAGAAAGCCATGCATAATTATTGAAAAACCCTTTCTACTTTTCCGTGTCAGGCAGCTATTAAAATTTCTGTTAACAATATTGTGTACAGACATAATAACATATATTTCTAAAAGAAAGTATCTTATATCGCATCTGACTCTGGTCTTACAAATGCTATATTCGTGCAATACTGCATAAAACGAAGTCCACGTTGTGTTCTGCAACTCTATCATTCAGATGTGATCAACTGCTGCACCCTTACATCAACCACGTCACCTAACTACAGATAGACATGTGTTGGCGGATACCTGATGTGAGGTTGGACATCGGGAAACGGACGAAGGGATGTTCTCAAAATTATCCATATACATTATTTAAGGCCTATAGACAAAATGAAGTTTTCTGTAATTCATAACAATTATGTTTTTAAACTGTTGGCATAACTGTTGTTTATAAATCTAAGACTTTATGCTATCTACTTTTAGAAATTTTCACTTTCATCATTTTTGCACAGAATGTTGTTACTGAGAGAAAGTATAACAATCGCTAGACGATTCGAGGGCTTGTCAGTAAAAGGGTTTCTGGCTAAGAATAGGTATATGTTGTTACTGTGTAAGAATTAAAGGTAATTCTAATATAAAGAAAATTGAGAAATGATTGTCGTGGTGGGAGGGGAATAAGTTTACTATGTAATTGTGCAAGAATTTTGGCCAAACATGTAAACAAAAATTCCAGAAAAAAAAATTTTTTTTGGTGTGAGGGTGGATATTTTTTTTGTAATTGTGTAAATAAATCGAGAATTTTACTCGGAGTTGGTCGTTTGGAGGTTAAGGTAGGGATGGGAGAGGTAGAGGGGATACATCATGACCATGTTGTCATAAGCAATATAATGTGAAAGTATGATGAAGGAATACTAAGAAATGGCAAAATTATAGTCAAATTTAAGTAATCTTGACAAAATCTTAGTGCCAAAAGGGGCAAAACTTTATCAAATGTGACATTTACCCAAATATTTTGGCTGCATCACAACCCTGTTGTTATATGCAATATAATTCAAAGTTGGATGGAGAAATATTGAGAAATGGTAATGCAAAAGCTGAGGTAAAGTTTTTGTGACAAAATCTAGGCACAAGAAGGGACATAACTATGTAACTATGGTTGACATAACTATGTGAATCCATGCAGTTGTCTATATTGTCATTAGAAGCAACCATGAGTAGTATAAAATGGGGGTGCCCCCCCACCGAAATTTGCTCATACCTGAAATTTGCTCATACTGATATTTTTGCTTATTACGATATGTTTGCGCATGAACGATGTAGGGGAAGTAACTGCTACGGAAATTAAGGGTTTATTTTCGCAAGAGTTATGTCCTTGGATGCTGTGTGGATTGAAAAAAGTACATTGTTTTAAAAGAGGCTATTTTCAACCAATCGCGATAGAGGAAAGAATGATACGAACGTGCCCAACCTAATGAATAGGACCACGAACGCCTAGGACGTTCACTTGTGTCCTGACTTTGAGTGCTGTAAACTCATTTGCGGAATGTTTTGCACATACCCGAAATTTTGCACATACGATGTAGGGGAAGTAACTGCTACAGAAACTGGTTTCTATCACCGCAAGAGTGATGCCCCCGAATGGAGACACGCAAATTGTTTTAAAAAGTGTTTCCACCAATCGCGATAGAGGAAAAAGAAACATGAATGTCAATAACCTCTGAAAAACTAATTTGTAATATATATTTAAAACGATACATTTGAAGAGAGTATAAAATATTCACGCTGAGAGACAGCAGCAGACTTTTCAGGTTATAACGAAAGTTCTAAAATATCAATGTCAATAACCTCGGAAACCAATTATATTATGCTAATTTAACGTCCTGGATATGAGAACATATTGTTTAAGTATTTAAATGAAACAGTAATCCTGTTTGAAGGACATATGATCATCGCCACCACCCAAAACAAAAATGTTCATATAAGACCCAAACCGGTATTTTCAGTTCTCATTTTGTCTAAATCAGAAGTGTTGATATTTTATAAATTGAATAAAAATGGCTGTTAATCAACTAGTTAATATTTCGATTGAGGAAAGAAATAATAATCGAGCAATTGTCGAAAGAAATCGACAGTTGGAATTACAGGTATGTTTAGCAGTTTATCTTACATACAATTAACTATTTAATTAATGTTTTAATTGTAAAATATATCAAGACAGTTACAAAGCTTTTAAATTACATTGATGAAAGGTTATTTCTGTATTTAAAAAAATTAAAACCAACTGACTTCATACTATGATATTTTTTATTTTTAAATTCAGATGCAGACACTACAACAGAGTGTGACAATGATGCAGAGTGAAATTAATAAACTTAAACAAAAAAGTGTACAGGATGAAGCGATAGTAAAACATACTATCGATAAGCTGATTAGGGAGGAACCATAGAGCTCAAAAATGACATTTACTTGATTGGCACCAAGATCCTGGAAGTCTGCGAGAGTGCCAGAGATAGTCGCAGACCGTTGTATCTGACAGAGGTTTGCATTGATCTTTGTAATGAGACGCTAGGCATGAATGGGTTAAAAACGTGTTAAGTAGCAAAAATTGTCAACTTGTTGACTGGTTCTATGAACATAAGACGATGTGTATATCGCCTCTGTCAAAATCGAAATAAGTAAACTGAGCTAGAGGAGTTAAATGGAAGGACGAGGAGTGGAAATGAGGGAGAGGAGTGAACATGAGGTAGTGGAATGAGGTAGATATTTGTATGATTTGACCAATATGGCCGATACACCTGCAACAAAGATTTGAGTTTGATGTCTTGAAACTTTCTTAAGCAAATGTTTAAATGTCTGACTTTTTTCATTTTAGCTCCGCCATTGCAAAGATGACAGGAGCAGCTTGATATACATCCTTCGTCAGCGTCAAACCTACATGTGATGGCATGATATTTGTTTATGGTATTTATATACTATTGCAAAACTGGTTCTGGCCGGTTCGTAGACCATATCATCGCTTTGCGTCCGCCATTCAATTCGCACTTCATGTCCGGTGTGTAAATCTTACATGCATGAGTCGGTTTTCTATAGGATGTGTAGCAGAGCAAAGGTCACAAGATATATCTCTACAGGGGTATAGTAGGAATTCGCTATGAGCACCCCAATGACCAATAAATGGAACCTACCCATTGTAAAATTCCAAATGAAACACTTATTAAAAGATAGGACGGTTTATTCAAGCGTATAATGCAATGAAAATAAAACAAACTTTTGCGTATATTTCTCAACATACATGTAGATTAATCAAATATTTAAAAAAGTTGATAACTAATATAATATTTCGAAAGGACATCAACTGCATACTAGTAATAAAAACTACAAACGCGTATTAAATAACAAGCGAGATTGTCATGGTGACACGATTAAATTTTATTTTTTGAAAGAATACCAAGGACACACTGCGACCTGTAAACCGCAAGCCTGTACTTTGAATAGCGTTGATTTTAGTGGAGTGAGCGCTGTAGGAAATTATTAATCTTGCGTATATTTTAAATGAATAGTTTTAAATAAAAGCTTATTATTTGATTTAAACTCTTGCTTGTTGCTAGACGTTTTAACATACTCTTAGTTAAATGGTAAACACCACCTATTGGAAAAATGACCGAGAAAGAGAAGTCACAAAGCAACATCTTTGTTTATTAGCTACATTTATTTTTTTCTTCTAAATCATCTACATTTCTTTAATATAAAAGCATGAGTTTTAATAAAACAGACACAAGTTTTGCTCTTTCCGGATTGAACAAAGGAATGGAGTCAGTCAATTCGTTGATAGAAATGTCACAGATCATAACGTTTTTTTTATACAAAAGACACGCAGCTCACTTTAGCTTCCACATTATCTTTTAACTATTAGCCGAACAAGTTCGACAGTCCTGTTATACATGTATCACTCTTACTCAGTATCTTCAATTTGTTCCGTATCTTCTTCCTCGTCCAGCTGTGGAGTGACGTAATTGTCGTGTGTGGTGTTG